>VZSV01000029.1:3865822-3913915 GCA_013398735.1 Nothocercus julius | reverse complement strand
TTTTTTTTTTTTTTTTTTTGGTCTAGATCTTCCTGTAGAATCAGGAACTCTAAATATTGATTTTCTTAATGAATGGGAGCCAAGGAGCTAGAAAATGGGTATCCTCAAATGAAGGAATCTTAGATTTTCAAACTGGTTTTCTGTCACTTAGGATTGCTGCCTGCAGTTGACATATTATGCCAAGATACTGCTTTAAATGGTGTTTACTGCTATTCTCAGAGGTGCTTAGAAATGGGAAATGCTAGAACCTGAGATAAGTACTGACATGATGTAAGAGCACAAGGAAGGAAACTAGACCAGGCAAAAGAAATGTTTATTAGACCAAGTGGAGCAAGGAGGGGGGCAGAGGTGCAGCTGAGAATGGCTGAGGGGGATGATGAAATCCCTTTCTGCCTTAAATAGCATCACAGTAAAAAAGGAGCAAACCACACTTCTGCAAACAAAACAAAAGGCTTGCAAGGAGCAGTGCAGCAGCAGCTCCAAGGAACTCCTCTTACTTATTTTTCCTTTTTTCCTCTAGCTCAGAAGGCAGAGTCCCCATGTCTCTAAAACACTTGTACCCTATTTGTGAGCTTCCATTACATGGTGCAAACTTGGAGAAAAACTATTGTCAAAACAGCAGCAAGCTCCCTTGGCTTATTTTCCCCATGGGGACCCAGTTTGCACATGAAGAAACAGGCAAGGGAGTTTGCTGCTCTTTTGACAATTTTTTCTCCAATCTGTCCTTGTCCAATCCTTGTGAGGGACCAAATTCTACTCAAATTAGTAGAAGAGGCCACCTGAAGCACTTAGCATAAAACCATGAGCACAAGATCCTGGTGTGATTTAGGGTGCCTGAGTGTGGGTTGACGCATCTCTGCACTTGTTTCCCAGGCAGCAATGACGGTGAATGTCGGTGTGTTAGAGGCAGACAAGAGCTCAGCAATAGGGCCCTAGAAAACAGACCAAATGCCGACTGACTTTCTCTGCAGCATACCACTGGAGGCTGGGAGAAATTAATGGGATGTAGTTTGGCTCTATGTTTTCTTGAGGTATTCTATCTGCATACACTCAGCAGCTTTGCCTATCCCCATGTAGGTTTCCTGACCAAAGATGAGGTGCTAGGAACTGGACCACGTTCCCTGGGAAGAGCTGATAGAGCTTCCCCCGCTTTTCCCCCTTCTCTGGTGCTTCAACCCAAAGCAGCTGCAGACGGCTTGTGGCTGGAGATGTGCTGAGTGGCCTGGCACGAACTCCGGGAGAGCTGGAGGAATCCCACCCAGCAGTCGCAAGGGCTCCGCACCACCACCACCCCTTGTACGCCCTAAATCCCAGCTTCCTTGTAATTTCCATCTCCATAAATACCAGTCAGCTAGCTGGAGAAGGGACTTGCATCACTGGACTGGGTTGTAGTGTGTGAAATACGAGGTGACGCACAATACACTGGCATTAGGTGAGGGAGTTGTCTGCTGATGTGGTGACACGTTTGAGGCCAAGCTGGAAAATTTGATCCCTTCCTGTCCATGGTCTCCCAGGCTCTGTGGTAAAGCACGCTTGACTTGCTTCATTCAGGGATGTCGAGGGAAATGGGAAAATGAAATATGTGAGCCAGAGTCATCTGCAGTTCATGAACTCAGTCGTATTAGATTGGCAAGTGCCCGCAGGGCCTTTCGCTTTGCTCAGCTTGGGTCCCATCACAGCTGGATTATCTGGACTAGGCAAAGCAAGGCCGGGTTCGTCCCCGCTGGAGCTCAGGGAGGTGCAGCATGCTGAGCTGCTTTTGGCAGCACTATATCAGAGACAGCTTTGGCCAGCAGTTATTCTGTCTCCGACTCCAGTTCAGAATGTCTCTGTGCTGCACTCATGGCTCGTCGCCCCCTCCTCTTCCTCCCAGCAGCACCAGCAGCTTGCCGAGTTCCTTGTTGAATCCAAGATGGGAGCTACGTTTGTTCTGGGCTCCATCAGCAGCACCGTCTGAGCACCGAAGAGACTTGGGAACACCTTTCTGTGCTTCCCTGCCTGCTTCTGCTTCTCCACCTTCCTCCCGCTCATTTCTGTTTCCAGATCACTTTTCTCTTCCTAAGCAAGATGGCAGCTGTGGCACAGAAATCTGATACTAGGAGCTCAAATCCCATAACTGGGAGGATTCGTCCCCTCTTGCAACTCTGTCGATAGTTTCTTATTTTTTTCATGGCCACAGCTCTGCAACGATGCTGTCTGCAGAACTGCAGAATCAGAGAGCTGCACAGAACTGCAGAGAGGGGTGATAATTTTGGACCCACAAATACATATGGACTTACAGAAGAGCAGATATGCGGGGTCGGTAAGACACAACCATCTGCTTAGTTAAAAGGAGGGAGTCCTTCTGCCTGGGACTGCATTGCAAAATGTACCTCTGTCCGATGCCTAATGCAGCTCACAGCAGTCATAGCAAACACCCCACTGCCCAAGGGCCACTGCGAGAGCGTCTCTATTCCTAACCAGGAACCAGACAATTTTGGTTGGGTTCCCTTGTGGATTTTGTAAAACTAAGCTGAAAAGAGCCCCAGTGCAGTAACACAATTAGTGCTAATTTCTGTCAGTTCTTGCATAGCAGTTGGACAGAGAAATGGGAATCTCTGCTGCGTGTATGACATTCCTTTAGGTACATGTGCACACACACACACTCATCTAGAAGGGTTTCTAGTTGTTTATGTAGCAGAAGTGTCTTGAAACAGATCTGTTTGCACTGAAGAGCAAAAGATTAATGAATAATGCGAAATTAAAGCCTGCACATGAGGCAGCAAATAAGAGTGGCTCCAGCTCGGCTCCCTTTTCAGGCTTGTTTTGCAGACGTTTTAGGGAGTGATTGTTTAAACTAATAGATTTCTTTCTATTCTTCAGACTTTTCTACAAGGTTTTAGAAAGACAATGGTAAAATAACACTCCTTATGGTGCGTGAGTCAGCCACTTGCAAGGTGGCTCCGTGGGCACGTGGCCAGCAGGCAGCATCCGTGGCCACCGGAGGGCCGGCAGCAGCCGGCTGCTCCTCCAAGGAAAAGGCCTGTCCAGTGACTGGAGCGCTGACCAGGGCCCCTGGAGATGCAAATTTGACCCTTTTGTGATGATCTGGCCTGACACAGATTTCCTGCATCGCTCGCTTAGTACATTGCCAGAGGATCCTTGCCAGATCTTCCCAGGGTGCTGAGGGTAGGAGCCTCTGTTTTCATAGAGGAAGGGCAGAGCGGCTCAAACGTCTGCCAGTTCCTCAGCCTCTGCAGTTCCCAATCTGCTGGATTACCTTATGCTGGCCATTTAATTTACTGCAACCAAGCATGAGCGGCAGGGGCTGTGAGCTGTGATTCCCGCCCCAGCTGCCGGGCTGTGATGGGAGCGTCCAGGGATCAGGCGCCACCACCTCGGGCAGCCACAGCCAAGCCCAGCACAGCTCCTTTCTATCTCCATGGGGCCCCTCCATCTTGAGGCCCAGGCCTGGGAGGAAAGGGCTGGGTTCCTGCTTTGCAATACAAGGCCGGGGTGTAAATGGCTGGGGCTGAGCGAGCGGGAGAGCCCCGGTGGTACCACCAGCCTGGTGTGCGCCCTGGCACGCACATTGCTGGGGCACACGTGCTCCTGTGCACTTCCCTCGGCGTGCGCTGGCCGAGAGGGAGGCACAGACAGGGAGATGAGGGCAAAGAGCTCCTTTGGTTGGGCAAACGTGGTGCTGGTTTTGGTCTTTGAAAGCAATTCAAGCATCCTGGGCTCAGGAGCTCAGGCTCACGCTGGTGCTAGTGTGAGAGTGAAAGAAGAAGTAGGGATAATCCTATGGGAGTCAAATCAATCTGATGCTGCTGCTGACTCCAGAGAGGACCAAGCCACAGGACACTGCCCAGCTCTTTCCCAGATGGCAGCCCAGGGAGATGAGCTCTGTTCCCATTTTGCAAGTGGGAAAACCACAGCTCAAGGAGACTGAATGATTTGGAAGGGTGTTGGGGCAAACCTGTGGCTGAGCCACTGGTACAAACAGCATCTCACATCCATGCCTTTTCCAGCAGATTTAGGCCTCTGGATCACCAGGATAACGTGCCGCAGTATTCAGTGCACATACTGCCTTCCCTCTGGGGAGCATGTGTGCACATCACTAGAAAGAAGTGTTTTATGCAGATCATTCCCAAATGCTCTATATCTGCACATAATCTCATGCATTTACATCTCATAAGGAAAATCAAACCTCCTCAGGCTAAGGAATTGTGTTCTGGGCCCCTGATAAAATCATTAAATGGAGAAGAATACTCCTGTGGTTTTCTGCTTCCTTTCCCTGAAATCCATTAGAAATGCTATCAAGAGCCTTTGTATTTATTCAAGGGAATTTTCTATGAGGATCTGCAGGCAGAGAAAAAAAAAAGAGAGATGAGAAGGGAACTGAGGCTGAATTATGCCATGAACTAGTAGCCAAAGTGCATGGCTTGCTGCCTCTCCTAAATCCACTGGTGGTGCAGTGAGGTCTAGGATACGTTACCTAGTCTGACGGATTGAAATACCACATCAAAGCACCATGCGGATCAAAGGTGAAAGCAAACGGCCTTCCCGGCTGGCTCATCTTTCAGACTTTCCTCCCCCTTTAGTTTCTACTTTGAATCTGATAATGCAGCCTGAACACAGCCTTTCATATGCCATCATTCCTTGGGACGCAGGTGGTATGGAGCATGTATTTCCTTGTCAACAGACTGCACAGGGCATGGGATTTCCATGGCTTAGCTCACAGGCATCGGAGTGATGGAAAAGATCTATCATTTTGAACAAGGCAAGACCAAGACCGATGAAGTCAAAGCAACAGAGCAGTGGCTTTCTGGTGCAAATCCACCAAGAGCTGCCCCACAGTTAAGTAAGTTACTCTGTACCATGTTAGGCTCCTGGGAATCAGGCCTGTGATTCAAGAAGTTACACACAGACAGGCAGTGGTAGAGAAAGGCCTTAGAACCTGAAAAATGTTGATTCTGGCATTTCCCATCTCTCAGCCCCTTTCATTTACATCATCAAACTTCAGCTGAGTCCATAGTGGCTCTTCTCATGACAGATGCACTCAGGTATAGGTCCCTTACTGGAGTTTGGTGTCAGAGTCACTATATGTGCTAATGCAAAGCTTGTACAGATATTGTGTGCTGGATTCAGAGCTCTGTGCTAGTAAAGAGAGTCCTAACGAGTGCCTTTGGAATCCAGATGCTCCTAGATCAGCGGATTCACGTAGTATGAAGTGTTACCTAATGTGAAGGCTGAACTGGATTTGCTCATGTCAGGGTTAATCTCCAAAGTTAATAAAGCCGTTCACGCTGGCAGCGAGATGAAGGCGGCAGTTGTATAGCTCCCTCCCATACCCAAATGTCTAAGACGAAAACATGGTGACTCATCAGACAGAGAAGTTATGTCTTCTTCAGCAGAAAGCTTTGCAGATTCTCTGCTCCCAGATCTTGTTACACTCTTCCATCCCACCATGCTGGAAAAACTCCCACGGAAAGACAGGCAGATATTTTAATCAAGAAATGGTCCTTATTTCCATTAGCAACGACTTTTTTTTTTCTTTTAATTTAATTCTACATTCTGGAGTCTGTTTATGAAAGTTGCCATTAATTATGTTTTTCATCAATCAGTGTTCAGGGATGGCTAATGGCCCAGCACACCTAATTAGTCCTTCATGTATGATAATGTTTCAGCAAGTCTATAGTTAGTACATAGGGCTGATATCTGCTGTCTAGTGGAGCTGTGACTGGCACTGCACAAACTCTCCGGTGAGTGTCAGATAGTGTTAGAGGAGCCTCCCACTGCTGCTTCCAACATGTGGCTAGTTGTGGATTGCAATTATGGGGATGTGATGATAACAGCTAGTGACAAAAATGGCTTCTAATGTCACTCAGAGCATGCTAACAAAAGGGTGAAGAATACAAGCTGCCATTGGAAGCTCTTTGAAGATGGGGAGGGCAGAGAGAGGAGTTACAGCTACCTTTGTTTGTGTTTCAAAGGATGCATTTGAGAAGTGCTACTAATGGCCCAAAGGACAGTCCTAGAGGTGCTTTGCTTTAGCTTTTTCTGTGTGGAAACCTTCTGGTCAGCCTTGCTTAGGTGACCCTGATGTCTCAAGTCAAGTCTCCGGTCACATGAGCCACTGTGGCAAAGGTGGCTGGCTGGAGCTGATGTCATTTATGTCTCTGTGCAGATACAGCATGACTCAACCATGCTAAACTGGTGAATCATCTGTACTTAGGACAGTTTTTGGTCAGGTACAGCAACAAGTTTGACAAAATTGCCCAAGAATTGCCCAAAAAACAATTCATCTGGATCCTAATATAAGAGACTGTCCTCTTTGTTCAAGAAGACTCACAACGAGGTTGATTGAATTCTTAGCATAGCTGAGAATTTTAACCTTGTGCTGGGGTTTGCACATCAGGCTCAGCTGGAACTTTGCCTTTATTTTGAAGTCATTTGCAGCTGCAAAGAATAGTAGTAGTTATCGGCAGGTAGCCTCAGGTAAGAAGCATTTCAAATGCTCCAGTACACAGCTAGCTTAGAAAAATATCCACATCTGCCACATTAATCGTGTGTTAAAACCCAGGCTGCATGTGTGTGCTGAGTGACTGTTCCCTTGCCCAGACTGTCACCTGCTGAGTTCATAGCATTGTGAAAAATTGCATGTGCACAGTATGGACATGTTTTGTTTATCTTGGTTTAAAAGCGGCAAATGATCAGCTCAGGATTTGTAGTCACGTCTCGAATAAAGTATCTGCCACCTTCAGCCTTTCCTGTGCCCAAAGGGGCTGATGCCCATGATCATTCATTGCTCACTTCATTTTTTTTTCTGTGAGCTGCATGGGAGGCTGCAGGAAAATTAAAGTCTTTTAGCAATATCTGCTATATGTTATATAGAGCAATAACGCCTCTCACTATATTTGAATAATGAGAGATGACTAAGTGTTTCGCCTGAAGCTGAAGGTACTTCTTTATCATATGAAATCATACTCAACTTATGCGGAGGTTCTTTGGTGAGTGTTCAGTTGGCCAATTTCTGATTGTGACTTCAATAAACTTAAAACTTTTTGGCTTCAGGAGGAATGATTCTGCCATGCTGCCAAACAGAGGACTGTCCACAAGGCATCTACTTCTTCTAATGACATTTTCTTTGATTTTCATGGTCTGTTGAGGGATCAGAGCAGTGCTGCAAGGAATCATGCAGGACTGGCTCAGAAAGGGCTTAAAAGAGGATACGTGAGCATCTGAGGTGCAGTCATTTGAGAAGAAAATGAGAAAACACAGCTGATCTGTTAAAGAATTTATCCTATTCCTGTGGCTTGCAGGCTGCGGAGGCGTAATGTGCCAACAAAATAGGCTTAGACACAAAATAACACAGCACTTATAAACTCGAGCTTAATACATTTTTTCTGATGAGAGGAAGCAAGGCAAATGTCCTATTGTTATTCATTGTTTAGTTCAGCTCTTTGCTGCTTGTTTGATTACCTCAACTTTGAGCTCTCGTTTGAAATGTCTCAGCTGGAAGATGCCAGGTTTAGAGAGCTCTTGCCAATGGTGATATGAGAAGTGTACTAGCGGAGTGTTGTGGCCCTGCTGTCAAGTCCCTCACAAAAACCTCCGAGTAGCTCCGGCACAGCTGATGGGTTACTGTCACCTAAGTGAAGGCAGTGCTCATCTCTTGGACCTCACCTTTTGGCCTCTTCTGTGGGCAGATGAATCTGATGTAATATTGCAAAAACACGTCCCTTGAGTGAAAGTGATAAGGAAGACAAATGTTTGACTTCAGCCAGAGAATTTAAAGAGGCTGCAAACTCCGAGTCCTTTGAAGACTGCCGAGTTCTGTGCTCTGTTAGTTGTCTGTATCTATCTAAGAAAACACTCATTTCATCACAGCTGATGACATAAATTCAGACTGGTGAGCAAATGGTTAGATTGAGCTAAGTCACCTATCTTCTAATGGCATTTTTGCCTTTACTTGATGATGAAGGTTATCTTGCTGTTTGGAAGTTATAATCTACAATGGTTGGATGGCATTATCTGCGGACCTGGGTGAGACAGTTTGTATGAAAATTCCAGAGAATCTCAAACACACTGGTTTCCATTCACATGAGGCTGAAACTTTTTAAGCCTCCAGCTGCCTTCGCATACTGTTTTACCAAGGTGCCTCCTGCTGCGCACTGGGGCAAAAAGAGCATCTGGCAGATGATGAATCTCAACGCTGTAGCCCGCTCTGAGGTTAGTGGTGACATCACCCAAGAAAGGGGAGCAGCTTGAGCTGTTTATAAAAGTGCAGTTGGGAAGTTTGCCCCGGACTGCATTAGCCTCGAGCTGCTGCCTACCCAGCTTCTCCCCACTCAAATTCCTTGCGCCTTCGCGGGAAACAAACATCTGTGGAGACACAATGTTAATTGTTGCACTTAGTGCTGCTGTTTACATTTTTGGTGCAGGCAAGTCAAAGCAAGTCAAGGCTATTCAAAGTGCTAAAACAAGCCAGGAATCATGTTCAAACAGAAATAGCAAGGGGCTGCATTCTGCTCTCCTGCACCAAGTCATTCTGCATTGGTCCCAGAGGGTGGAAATAAGAATTTGGACATCCAGAACATGCACAAAGTAGCAGAGGCTTGTAAGGGGGTGAGTGTGCTGGAGTCACTGGGAAGCATTAGCAGGTTAATACAGTTTTCCATTATCTGAGAACAGTTGGGGATTACTCTGCATTTGTAAGCTTAGAAAGGCAGGCGTCCCTAGGTTCTGCTGCCATCAAAATGCAGCCTAATGGTTCCTTATCAGGAATGATGAATTACTCTTGGGCCTACTCTCTGGTCCCTAATTTCCTTTTTTTCTTTCTTTTGTGTGTGTGTATGTGTGTCTATGTGTGTATCTGCTTAGAGTCCTTTTTAATTCTAAAGCGTACAGCAGCCTCTGAGCCAAGTGCGGCCCTAGTGTTCATAGTCAGTCTGGTAATTACTGTACTCACTGGGTCCCTTTAGGATGCAATTTCAATGGGCTGTAACTTTCACAATATTTTTTTTTTCTTGTTGTTGCTCGAGTCACTCCAGGAAGGAGCTGTTAAACACGAGTCTCAGCAGGATCCATCATGACTGAGGATGGAACAGAATGTAATGAAACAGGGTGAATACGTGTCTCGCTGAGCAGGATATGTTCGCTTAGTTATATTGTTGATAAAGGTTTGGCTGAGGTTCAAAAAGGTGTTCAGCTTTCATCTCTCTGTCTTCCTTCCTTCACTCGCCTAGATATTAATGGCCTCACTCATACCCCCCATATTCAAGGTCTCCTATAATTGCTCACAGATTTTGTTAATAAAGGATTTGACCTCTTGTGTTTGCTGTTATACAAGCCTCCCTCTGTCTTCATGGGGATGCCCCCTTCATTCCAGCTTGTTCCGGCCGTCCCTGTGCCCCGGCTGGCACGGTCCCACACTGTATGAGGGAGCAAACACTAAATCCTTGTAGCTGGGAATTCTGCACGGAGCTGGGCTGTTGAAGAGGAGGAGGGAGGGCTCTATGCCATACTCGAGGTGCCCAAGGACAGCAGCGTGCCAGTGTTATTCATAGCCTCATCTGACAGATGGGAGAGCAGTTGTTTGATGGTGGGTGTTTTTGGCACCCTGGTCTTGCTATTTGACATTAAGCTTGATTTGCTGTTCCCCTTTCAGTGCCGGTGACCATTCGAAGCCAACCTGGGACACCAAGGCTGCACAGGGACATGGGCAGCACCGGGGATGGAGCTCAGATTACCTGAGATTCCCTCTGCTCCCATAGCTACAGAGCCACTTTTCCTCCCTCAGGGAGGCCCATCCTGCTTTCCCTACATCCAGATGGAGTGGAGGAAGCTCTGTGCAAAGGTAGCGTGACAAGGGGATGCAGAGTTGGGAGGGTCCAGGCCACACGAGGATGAAGGCTGTGCCTGCCTGACCCTGAGCATCTCCATGAGCGCAGCTGAGCTACGGTATCCTATGGAAAGGACCTGGCACCCAGGGAGTGCGATAGCTGTGTAATGAAACATATATCCCTGTCAGGCAGGAAATGGGAAATGTATACCCTGCCCTGTTCTCCGCTCCTTTCCAGCATCAGCTCCCTTCGTGGGATGCTGTTATCTCCAGACAGATCTCACACCAGTCACAGCAGCTGGAAGTAAAGGAGGAGAAATATCAATCATGCTGTTTTACTCTGGTCACGTTACTGCATTGTGTTTGTGTATCAGCCAACTTCTGATCATGAAATTCTCTTTCATCACATTTTTGGCTATGTCTGCTGTACAGAATTCTGATACTTGAATTAGGGCCTGTGTTTATGAAAAGAGACAAGAATGATTAATATTAATGTGAACATGAATTAAACCAGTATTTTTAATACTACGGCAATTAATTAAATCAGGGCAGTGACAAATAGGAGCATAGATGCCCGACTAGGCGCTGTTCCACAGGCAACTGCAGAGGAGAAAACAGCCCACTGATGTAATGTAATTTGGATCAGGCCCTTAAGAATCAAGAGTTTTACTGCTCCAAATCTCCAAATGGATATTAATTTGATCAGTATCAGAACAGGAATTTACTACTGCCGCTCTGGCCAGCGTGTCCTTCCCCTCTGATGAAACTTGGGTTCCTCTCTCCTCCAGAACTGACTGTGTGTACATACGATGCAGCTGTAAAAAGTTTTGAAAAGAAAAGTGTTAGTTATGTGTAATATATCATCAGCGGCTGGCAGCTGGGAAGGCCTGAGCTAGCAATGAGCGGCAATGTTCATTTTCCCTTTGGCTTGAGCGTGCTTGGGGGTAGTCCCAGTGCGCAGGGAGACGATCTGGCCGGCGACCCGCTGTGCTCTTGCTTCTGCAAGGGCCTAGGCAGCAGGGCGAGTTAATGTGCGAGCGAATCTGCCAGCAGTTTCTGCTTCTGGCTGCAAACCCCGCTGCGTTTTGCAAACCCCAGAAGCAAAAGGAACTGGATTATAGCCTTTGCTTAGTCTGTTGTGCACGATGTCTCAAAAGCAGTCCTGGAGACGGGAGATGCAGAAGAGCCTCGGCTGTGTTGGTGTGGAGAGCCAGGCTGGAGTGGAGGGGCTCGGGACGGAGCAGCAGCGGCTCTTTCGGGTCCCACTGGCAGCCCCGGGGCTGTGTGGGCTGGCGCATCACCTGGCAGCGTACACACTGGCCTCGTGCAACAAGAGAGGTCTTTGGGCACCAGCTCTGCCCACAGAATGTTTCGGAAAATTAAAGGAAACCATGCTTATGTTTGGGCTTTCGTGGATGGCTTCTACGTGTCTCGCTTTCTTATTCTTGGTCATGAAACCAGCCAGTCTGCCCAGCAAGTCAAATATGAGCTCTGGAATGTGGAAGGCTTTTGGTGCAGTGTACTGTGGCCCACCCTACCACCGAGGCAAGGAGCAATGCTTCAGTGATCTTCGCTTTCCAAGATGGTGCTTGCGGTTTGCCAGAAAGAAGAACAAAGGCAGTGAGTGAGAAAAAAAAGTAGGAGAAAAAAAGAAAAAAAATCTCAAAAGGAATGGACATACTGGTTGAAACATCCCCTTTCTTGAAAAAAAAAAAAAAAAAAAAGATTTTGAGGTATCTGTCAAAGCAATCCGTGTGTTCCTTATGATTATTATATCACATGGCCTTGGCGTGGTTTTCTGGTATTTTGCAAGGACCACCCAGAAGTGGGCCAGGTTTGGTTATTGGATTTACTAAACAGAGCAAGAAATGCAGAGCTCCTGCTTGCTATTCAAAAATAATATCGCAAGGGAAGCAAACCACAGCGAGACCACAGGGAGGTGAAGCCCATTTTCCACTTGCTGCGGGAAGGGCCCGCGCCTGCTGCGCGAGGCCGCTCCATATGCTGGGAAGGATTCCCACAGGCTCTCGGTCCCCGGCGACTGCCTCTCCACTCTGCTGCCTTTCCGAAGCTGCATCCAGCGGGACGCGGGGTGAGGAAGTGGCTCTGAACAGGATACTCTGGGGTGTTTTCTCTGTGCAGTGAGGTGGAGAGAACAGCCTGTAAGAGAAAACACCAAATGGTGTTGGATTAGAACAGAGAAAGCTTGTTTCTGCCTTCCAGTTTCTCAGATTATGGATCCTGGACCGCCTGATGGCTGCAGAGAGCTTTCTGGGGCTCTGCACTCTGTCCACGTTCCCTTCCCACCTCTCCCAGCAAGACGAGGATGAGGAAGACAAGGGGCTGATGAAGAAAGGGGAGAGATATTCCCCTTCCCTAGCAAGCCACGGAAACAGCAGCCAGAAAACAGGGAAAGAAAAGGGCACGTGAGCTGTAGTGATGGGAATTCAGGAGAGCTGTGGAGGGCTGTGTCTGTGGGATGTGCAGGAAGAAACATCACGGGAAAGACAGAGAGCTGTGAAGCACATAGGGCAGTTTGTTTCAGGAATGGAGAGAACCGACCATATGAAGGTCCTGAGGGTGTTTGGACCTAAAATGAGATAGACATTGGCTGTGTGTGAAGCTTTTCCCTATAACCAAGCCAAAGACGACATCAGGACTCTCTAACATCTAGCAGTGTTGTCCAAGTGGCAGCCTAACTGATTGCACAAGGGCAAATGAACTATGTTGGTGGAAAAACCCTCTGGGACTCGGAAGAAGCAGCTGTATACTGGGTATACTGCTGTATACTGATGCCGCGGAAGCTAAAGATGTAACGAGCAGACCAAAATCTTTCAGGCCTTTCAGGTGATCTTAGAAATTCATGTTCATGTCTTCCGGCCTGAAAGATGTTGGTGATCTCATAAATTCATGTTCATGCTAACACATAAAACCTTTTATGATATCAGAAATCCCTGGTTACACTGATAGATGTTGGCTTGGATGGGAAGGAACAAAGCAATGGAGACCTTTATCTCTCTGTACATTAACTCAGTGCCTGCTCTTTCCACCTTAGCAGCAGTTAAAGGGTTAATGCGAAAAGCTCCCTCCAGTGACCTCGCACTTCCCGCATGTGTTCGTTGATTTCTTGTTCTCCTAGGCATGATTTTTGTTTGGAAATGAAATGTGCTTACTCACTTATATGCGTTTATTACATAGACACGATGTTTGGGTACATCATCCATCAGTGGAAATGTCACATTGTGTAGAAGCTCAGTATCCAGAGTGACAACTGAGTTAGTGCTTGTGTTGTGCAGCAGCCCCCTTGCCAAGGCTCTGCAGCTGGACATATTTAAACAAAGCTTGTGTATGAACAGATCCATGGGCAAAAGAATCTGCATTCACGCATATATAATTCACATATATATACATATATAAAAAATAAAATTCACTTAAAAATACATATGGATATACATATAAGTGTAGTTATTATAGAAATTGGCAGCTTTTATGGCTACTGGACATCTCAAAAGGTATCCAGAGAAGAGCTGGTGGATTTTAGCCAGCGAAAGCCCGTAGAAGGGACTGTGATCAAAAGCTATTCTCAACCGATTGGACTTGGCTTTGCCTGCAAAATTACTCATTGCTCTCAGCTCTGCAAAAGAGATTCAAGAGGTGCTGTGGCTAATTCTGCAGCTGAGCTCAACGCTGAGGATTAAATGGGACGAGAATGTGTGACAGCCATTTATACTCTTGGATGAAGCTCGGAGTAGCAATCTTTGGTATAAGGCAGTGATGGCACTCTTACTTGAGCATATTCATATCTCAATACGTTATTTGCAACTTCAGCCTTTATTCTACTGCACAGACATCTATTTTTTCTTTCATAGTGATTCGGAGTTTTCATGGCAACAGCTGTGAAAGCCAATGGCAGTGAGACAAGTCAAACTTCAAGCAACACTCTGCAAAATACACAGCAATCTATTTCAGTGCGCCACATCATTAATTAGAGGAGACAGGCCAGCCAGGTTTGGAAAATATCATCTCCAGTGTTCAGTTTATAAAGGGATTCTGAAATGGGCATTGAGATTCTCTGTATTTTCTAACCAGCGAAGAAGTACAGCTAAGAAAATTGGTCATATATTGATTCATCTCATATTGAAATAAATGATTCACGTTAGTTATCAGCTGACTCTGCTTATGACGCTTGTTTTGGGTATGCACTCATTAACTTAATATGGTGATAATGGAAAAGACAGAGAGTGGGATTAATGCCATAGGAATATTGAAAAATTGAAAAATACTTTCTGAATTTATCACAGTAGTTTTGCACTATAGTAGTAAGAGATTTTGATGTTTATCCATCTAATTTATAGGAAACATGCGCCATTTATGGTAGGAATCGTTTTCTTAACTCAAGCATTGAGATAGTAACACTTTAGTGCAGCGATATTTCACCAGTCAGCTTTAGCACTGACTGAGTTATGGTCATACTGATGGCAATATCTTGGGCCCAGGCTTTTATAGGCTGGGTTGATACCTATTTATAACCTTTATTTTTACAGAGAATAGCTAAACCTAATTTCATGATGTTTTTAATTAAAAAATATTTTTTTCCTGAAAACTTTATATTTGATCAAACTCCCATGTGTGCTTTGGAAATGTTTCCAGTGAAAGGTTCTAAGCCACTGGCTTTGTGCTTAAAGAAGCAGTGATCATTGCAGCAGGGTGTAACTACCATGGCTTCCAAGATCTTTGATCACAGCGTGTTCACATCTAAATCTGAGCTGGGATCTCGATCTCATTTGTCTGCCTTAGGCTATAATTTGTGGGTTTCTTTGACAAAAGAAATTCTTTTATAAGATACATATTGCACACATGGGAAGCACCGTGCTTTCCCTCACTCTATGGAAGGATGCAGCCTTTTAAAAAATGAATTGTGTTTCCCTTTAGCGAGAGGGGAGAGAGCTCAGGTATTCCAGGCCTGGAAGACTGGGATTTCGATATGTCGGAAACAGTGTCAGGTGAGCATCATTTATGTGAGATTAATGACTGCGGAGAGGAATCTTGTGTGCCAGGGGAGTAATTTGTTTCTGGCATAAAGAATAATACAGATGTGGAACTGAGAAGCATTTTTGGTGTAGTGAGGGAGCAGCATGAGAGCGGTGCCCCAGGGTTGGCTGCTGTGCTGGGATGGATGTATACGATCTGCACATTTAGCTGTGCGAGTTGTTTGAATTTGCAAAGCATCTGAGGCTGCGTGTGATAACCCGAAACAATGCAGAAATAATGGCAAGAATTATCCAGTTGTTCAGCCACGGTTTGCACAAGAAATTGCAGTGTCTGTGGGAGTTTTTGCTCCCGTTTTGCTTTGACATGCGTGCCTAAAATAGACAGCTCATTTTGCTAGACTCCCTTGGTGGGAGGGATTTTGTCATGTCTAAAATCTTCTCGGGACATTACTGATGTGTTTAGTTTTTGCATATATAACATTGGAAATGAAAACTGCCTTCGTGAATGCAACGGAGACTGGAGTTCTCCAGCCTCAGTAAGGACTCCTGATTCCCCTGAACTGCTACGGCCATCTGTAATGCAACATTGCAATGAACAGATTGCAGACAAACATGTTAGTTATTGAGTTCCCAATCTTTTATTTTAGTATTACCATATTAAAACTTACTTTCTGTAGAAAATAGCTTGAAGATGGCTAATTTCTCTTTTCATCATCACCATTATCATGATAAAGGATGATGAAAGAAGCTGTGTTCTGAATTGTTTTTGTTTTGAAAAAAAAAGGAGCAAGAATTAAATATATAGTATAATTTTCTGCATACATGAAGTTGTGTGGCCTCAAAACTTCCTCTGCCAGGCAAAATTATTTCATTTCTGCTGCACACTTTCCCTAAATCATTGCCTATTTATATAAAAATGTCAGATGACGGAATCAGCGAGAGATAAATGGGAACATGCTGGATGCTATCAATTTTGACTCAGAAGACACAAGAAGCCTATTTCTAGCAAGAATATGGTAATGCCAGTGAAACAGTATTACCTTGCCTCTTCCAATATGTTTTCAGCTGACAGATCAGGCAAGAAACATCAATATTACTGTTTTCCCTCTGAGTGAAAGGGCTTTGTAGCACAAACACGTGCTAAAAATGACTTCTGCATTCATGCTAATTTCTCAGAGCCAGCACTGGGCATACGCTGCTTATCTAATCTTGACTGCTGTACTAAACTGATCCATGCTATTCTGCTTTATCCTTTGCAAAATTTCAGATGGGGTTTCTATTTTCTTTGCATTTCACCAAGGTAACATATAAGTGCTAGGAAAATGTTAACATCTGTGACAAGAGAAAAAAAAAGAAAAAAGGCAAGGAAAGGAATTCATCAAAGCCCTGAGATTTATGGGCTAAATCCTCAGACTTTGGTCCAGGTGGTGGGTTTCTTTCTCTGCTGAGGCAGCAGAAAGCAGCCCAAGTGCTGCCCACCCGGAGCCATGGTGGATGGGATGGTCCCTGTGGGCGCTGGAGCAGCGCGGTGCTCCCATTTGGCCTGTGGCCACCTGGTCCCCATCGCGGCCACCTGCGTGGGCCAGAGCACATAGCCCTGGGCTGGCAGCTGGTGGCAGCTGGGCTCCGCGGGGGCCTCAAGGGCTCTGCATCCCGCTGGGAATCTCTCAGCCTGCCGGGATTGGCGGCAGGGAGGCAGCGGCAGAGTGGTGGAGGTGGCTCCGTGGTTCTGGGTTGTGGTGAACTGAATCCTGCATCCCAAAGCACGGCGGGGTTTTGCTGATGCTGCCGGGTTGCTAGAAAAGCCCTTTCCGTGCAAAAAAGTAGGTGCACCCGGATGGCTGGGACAGAGATGGTCCACCTGGATGGTGATGCCCACAGAGGCGGTGCAATGCCTGGAGGGCACAGTGAGCTCTGTCCTTTCTCTCTGAATTTTAACGATCGTGTTTTCAAAAGCCAACCCTAATTTTTCTGCTTTTGCCTTTTCAGGTACTAGCGCAGCTGCAGGCAGAGCAGCCACATCATGTATGCAGACGTCTGAGCTATTCCTGGTGATGTGAAAAGGAGTCACCGATAAGGCTGACTGGGAAACCTGAAGATGTGGACTTGATTTGCTCCAAGTCTGCACAGAAGGACCTGTGGTGGGAGTGTAATAACATTCAGCTAAGCAGGGTGGCACAGAGAGAAGCTGGAAACTCTGGGCTCTTGCATAGCAAAATCAAAGTTGCCTCTTAGTGTTCGTCATGGTTTAGTCATCAAAGTCTTGGGTCTTTCTAAATGACACTTTCAGGATGAATTGTGCACTGAGGTGTAATGGGAAGATACTTCACAGTTTGTCTGCCATTGACTATTATTATTGCTGTTATTACATCATTGTGATTTTGTTGCTATTATTCTGTCTTTTTTTAGGGAATAATACGAAATTCAGATTTGAAGTGGAAGAGTCAAAGTTCTTGGGAATGTTTTACTGTTCACAGAAGATTACCTGCATATTTTGCGGTTTCACAAGTACCACCAGTGCTTTAATGGTCATACAGCTATAGTCTGCTAGAAACATCCATGCAGACTAGCTACCCATTACTGGAAATGATAGCGGGTGCCTGGAATGGAAACAGCATGTTCTTCTGAAAGTTTCAGTTGTCACTATATGTTTCTTACAACATTAATATTGCAAATTGGAATACAATGTCGAAACATGAAGGGATTTAATACTACAGAACTGGATGTGTTATGTGATGTAGTGCTGTGATATTAGACAACACGACATTTCATGTATAAAACAGAAGATCTTACAACACTCCTTAAAAGGGGATAAAAGTGATGGGGCTTGAAGCCGGTCGCATTTAGAGGTGCCTCTCTGAGATCTATTTCAAACGCTGGTAATTTAATGATGGCTTTTTAAAATACGGTTTTGTACTGGCTACAATTAATAAAATCCACAAAAGCAAAGACAAGAGTTAGTCAAATCAGATCAGAGCAGATATGCCAATGAATAACAGGTTTTTTGTTAACACTTTAGAACTGTAATGCAACACCACCTAAAGGCACAGAAAACCCCATTAGAGGCACTTGAGAGGAAAACTGGCTATCTAAATAAAGCTACTTCTCCTCTTCAGATTAAATATTTGCTGAGAAGAACCCAGAGCTTTGCTCAGCACCCTGGAAAGGGAAGCAGAGCGGGAGACACAGAGGAGGCCCGGTCCCGCTGGCCACGTCCTGCTCGTGCTGCAGAGCGTGGGCGCGCGTGCGGCTCCCCCGCCGCGCTGCTGGGTGGCTCCGAGCCGGCGCAGGTCTCTGCAGCGCGAGACAAGGGTAGGTGAGCAGCAGCGCTGGCTCTGAGCCCGGCCTCGGGTTTATTTTTACACAGATGCAACCGCTGTCCTTATTTGCCACTTCCCATACAATACCGCGTAAGTGCAATGCATCATTCTTCCCGTTATTTCATTACCAGAGAACTGTGGCTCTTCACTGAGGGAATATTCTCATGGCTGAACTCAGATTCCGGAGTGTTTTGGCCTCTACAACCCTCACTAGTGTTGACATGGAATAATTTCCCCCTTATTAATCTCTGGATCTTGTGATCCTTGAGTTGCATCTGGAGAATATTAAACAGGGTAGCCTGTCTGTGCTTCTTTTTTTTAAATTATTTTTGTTTAGAAATGTATTTATCCACATTTCTTCGAAGCTACATGCTCAGTCTTCAACTCCTAATTTTGCACAGTAAGGTTTGTACCTATTGTCTTGTGGACCACAAACCTTTGTACAACTATTTGTGCACTGTTGGTTATTATTATTATTACTATTACTATTATTATTATCAGACTCCACTGGGAAATTACTCTGTTATAAACAAGTATTTTCATAAGCATGATCAATTTTAAAGTATTCAACAACTGAACAAAAGCATCGCTATGATACTATCCAGCTAGAGCTGCTTTCTACTATTCAGTGTAAGAATTACTGTGTTGAAAATATTTGGCAGTACCACCGGCAGCACGTCCTGTGCAGGATCTAGTCTACACATGTGCGATCTTCCCCCCTAAATCACGGGGATGTGCCAAGGAGGCTGTATTTGGGGACACATTTATCAGAGCCACTAGTTACGCACATAGATGTGCTTGTGCTGCCTCCAAAGCCAGGGAGGCCCATGGCGCTTACAAGCTGTGCTGTGTGTTAGTATCCCCTGCTTTTACTAGCAATCAGCTCGTAATTTGCGGCTCTGCATCTCAGCGCACTGAGTTGCTTTAGCACCTCAGCTGGGTCCTGTGCCTGCAGATATTCCTTATCTGCCCAAGTAACCCCACAGCAACCGGCATCACTGCCCCAGCAGCAGTAAATGTTACTAGTGTTGCCGCTGGTCGTTTGATTAATAGGATCAGTGGCATAGGTCTGCAAACCTGGGATTTCTCCGGTCTCCTCCTCCTCCTCTGTTAATGACTTGTGGGGATGGAAAGTGTTAAGAGTGTCTAAAGCAGTAATAACAAGCCTGGAGAAGCCCTCAGGCTTTGGCATCAGAAAAAGCTGTATGGCCTCGAGTTCCGCTTCGGAGGCTTGCTGCACCTTGAAATATAATTAATGGGAGATCTGCTAATTTTTGATCTTGAGGTTCATTTTAGCCATGTACGGCATTTCAAAAAAATTGAGATGATGAACATTTGATGTTGCAGAATGGTGCCAAAAAAGGCAAGTTTTGAGCATTCCTCCTCTTGATTTGTTTTGACAGATATTTCATTTTCTGAAGCTGCCATTACAGCAATAAAAACAAAAATCACCACAGAAAAACAAACACCAGCTCCCCTTCCAGCAAAACCGATCTATTTTTCAAATGCTGGAAAATCGGGCAGCCAGAGCCCATTTAATTTCCACAGGAGGTAAAGCTCATTAGCAAACACATGAAAGACAGCAAGCAGATTATTGTGAAAAAGGTATTTGTACAGTTACTTCAGTAACACTTTATTTAAGGTTTCTGGTTGCTGGCACTCGGACAGTATGTGTGACCTCGGTTAGCAAACGGTTATTGCTGAAAAACAGAGCCGCTAAGAGCCTTTACCGTCAGCGAGGAAACGGGAGGGAAGGGGTTCGGTGAAAGGAGGAAACACAGACCTTTCTCTTTGTAGTAAAACACGGGATCGGCTCTTCAGGAGCAGGGAAGGAGGCTCCGGAGCGGGGCAAGCCTGGGTGCCGCGGGAGGGGAGCCCCTTCGCTTTGGCCCCAGTCAAAGAAGATTTGTGCTAAGCCGGCTGCCTCCCGGTCCCCGCCACCGCGCTGGCCGGGCACACAAGAGCTTTTCTGTTATAACTTCCTGTGCTTTGTTTAAGAAAATACATTAGCTGGAGGAAGAGGGTTCTCACTACAACCCTGATTACTATTTCCTTTAATTCCATCAAAACGCCTTCTTCCCAGCCTGCCTCCCAAGCCAGACGCGCTCCACATTCTGGGCAGTGGCCGAGCTCCCTTCATCTCTTCTGCAGTTAATGTTTTGCAGATTTCGGCAAGGCTCCCGGGCGGCGCGCGTGGCAGCGCAGCGCAGGCAGTGGCAAATAGAAAGCACATGCTGATTACAGCCGTGTTGCACGGTGCCGAGCAGCCCTCGGGTCGCCGCTCCTCCAGCAGCAGAGCAGCGCGCGTCCCCATGCGCGTGTCCCCGTGCGCATGTCCCCATGCGCGTGTCCCCATGCGCGTGTCCCCATGCGCGTGTCCCCATGTGCATGTCCCCGTGCGCGTGTCCCCATGCGCATGTCCCCATGTGCGTGTCCNGTGTCCCCATGCGCGTGTCCCCATGTGCATGTCCCCGTGCGCGTGTCCCCATGCGCATGTCCCCATGTGCGTGTCCCTGTGTGTGTGTCCCCGTGTGCGTGTCCCCATGCGTGTGTCCCCATGCGCGTGTCCCCATGCGCATGTCCCCGTGCGCGTGTCCCCGTGCGCGTGTCCCCATGCGCGTGTCCCCGTGTGTGTGTCCCCATGTGCGTGTCCCTGTGCACGTGTCCCTGTGTGCGTGTCCCCATGCGCGTGTCCCCGTGCGCGTGACCCCGTGCGTGTGTCCCCGTGCGCGTGTCCCTGTGCACGTGTCCCCATGCGCGTGTCCCCATGCGCGTGTCCCCGTGTGCGTGTCCCCGTGCGCGTGTCCAAGGCAGGTCCGAGGCCGTGGGGACTCGCCAGGAGAAGCTGGTGGATTCAGCTCTGTGGATTCAGCTCTGTGTGGGCTCTGCCAGCACCGCCTGAGGACACACATGGGACCGAAGGGCTACCTGGGGAAAGGATGAAGGCTGATAGCGGGCTGGACATCATTTACTTGCCTATTCCCAACCTGTGCTCACAAGGTGCAGCAAGCTGGATTCAGCTCTTCAAGCCCAGGTTTTGCAGGTCCACTTTACTATCAGTGACTGTCCCCGAGCTGGTGGCCAGTTGGCTGGTGGCTGGGGATGCTGATGAGGGCCGGGAGGCGGTGGCTCCTGATGCGCTTTAGCCGCCCTCGGCGCTCCGCAGCGCGCCCGGCACGCGGCACCGGTAGCGCCTGGCGGGACAAACGCTGCCCGTGCATTCCAGGCCTGCGCCGGGTTTAAGTTTGTCCTTTTCAATTAAACTTGGCCTGTCCTTCCCTCACTGCTTTGCGTCCTGTTTAGTGCTAATATTTAATGTACACGCACTTCAAAGTGCTTTTTTCTTGTCGCAGCCACATATTTCAAGCACTCTTTCAAAGATAAAAATAATGTTTCATTTTTGCTCTTTTCTTTCGTCTGGAGCTTTCGCGGTTGCAAAAATGTTGGCGGTTTTGTTCAATTAGCATCATATAGGGACTTTCACATATTTGGAGTGGGAAGGGGAGAGGACAGAAAAACAGCCCGTGAAAACACTGAACTACATGTAAAATTAATAGAAGAGAAATGAAATAACATGGGATATTATCACAACTTTTTTTTCAAAAATGCTTTCTGAAGTTATCTGTATATTTTAAGTTTCCCACAGTGATACACTTTAAGTTTTTAAAACAACACAAACATTTGCCTTGGCTAATAGCCTACTGTAAAGAATCAAAATTATCAACATGACTAAATGGCTTAAAAAGACAAGGTATTCTCCCTGGGGAAAAGCAGAGAATGTAAAAGTAATCTGTGCAGGCGCGATCCTATTCACGTGTAGCCAGCAAAAACAAACCGGTTGAGTCAGCTATCTCTTTTAAATGGAGAGATTTCTTTCTCTACCTGCCCATCATCTCGCTAGGATGCTCACATACCATCTGACTGGGTAGCTTTAAGTACAATTAATAATTGTTCAATATCTTATTGGTGCTTTTTCAATAATAACATGACATTTATTTATTGCTCTTCTGCAAGAAGTAATAAAAAAATAGAAAGGCTATGGAGTCCCACGATCCACTGGCGGATGGCTGTGCCACAGTTATCTGCACTGTATAACCCACCAAAGGTCATTTTTTTCATGGTCTGGGCCTATTGCATTAGCACAGGTCATGGAAATTCATCTTTTCTTCTCTGTTACTTGTTCTTCAGTCTTCCTGTGTAAAGCAGCAATAAAGTTCAAATCTCTGCCATTGCTGAATTCCTTGGCAGCCTTTGAAAGCTGCCCGGAAACCGTTGTGAAAGCTTCCATAATCAGATAATGACTGATATACAGTGTGTGTTGATAGAAATGTTTGAAAATAAAATGCAGGATTGCTATAAAATGGCTTTACTGGATAGTAAATAACATCTCAAACATATGCAAGGGAATCACATTCCAGACCGGCCTTCTCGCCACCGCCTCTCTTTCCTCCGGGATCTGCTCCTGGGGAGTCCGGCACAAGCTCAGACTGCTCCAATCGTGGGCAATATTTGCAGGCTGTATCCAGATCATTGCCCTGATATTCACAGGTTGCATCCAGAGGTTGCTCCGATCTTCACTGGCTCCATCCAGAGTGTTGCTCCAAGGCTGGGAGGGAAGGGGGAGCACCGCGGTGCTGAGTGAGGCTGGCACGCGGCGAGCGGGATCCGCTTGATCCTGCTGGGTCCCTTCCGCCGCTGGCTCCGCTAAACACGAGGTGATCTGAGGGAGCTGAGTCCTAACGAAAGATGAGTGCAGAGAGTTACTGTCAAAGGTCTCGAGAGGTTGTTTTAATGCCAAAAAGGAAAAAGATCCAACATGCACCATACAAAAGCAATGTTTGATCAAAATAAAACCATGACAGTGACCTTGTCAGTGAAAAGGACTTACTTGTGTGGAGCTGTAGACGAATGAATGATCAGTTAGTGGAAAATATTATTTGTCTGGAAAAGCTTAACATTTGAATAAGGAAAAGAGGCTGCATATCACTGCGCAGATCACTGCGCGTTATTGAAAATACTGCTGTGAATGGTTCTTACGCTCTCTCCGAAGCTGTTCTTTCTCAAATAGGGCTAAAGTGAAACAAATGTTTAATTGTCTCATTTACAGTCACTAGTCTGAATTTCAGCATAGATACATAGCGTTGTGCAACAAAGGAGGGAAAGAATGTGATTGTTTAGAATGAATGTATAGTCTTTGAGTCCATGGACTATGGGTTACTGTTAGCAAACTGTGCAAACGATTCTTGAGACTTGTAAATTATTGATAAAACTGAGGTTAAATGTTTTTAACCAGCAATGAAAATTTATGGGGTCATCCTAGAGACTGAAGCATCTGATAAAGCCATCAGATTCTGTGGGATTTTGCATAGAGATGCAGGGGATGACTGTGTTAAGTGCTGCTGTAGGTCCTGGTTTGTGAAGGTATATACACACTCTTAAACACATGAAAAATCTGTTGAAGTTAACAAGAATACTCTGAAATTTAAAATAGAAACATGCTTGACTACCTTCCTGGGGTCTTAAATGCCTGAGGATGTCTGGCCCAAGGTTGACCGAGTTTCAGAAGTACCAGAGTCAGCCTCCTTGATGCATTTTGCCCCTTGAGTGTGAAATAACAAGTGATTTTCAAAGGGAATTTCGTGAGTGCCTCTGAATGCAAAATCCAGCTTGTGGATATGTGGATGAAAGGCTCTGTATAAATGTCAGCCTTTATTATTGTTACGAATTTCCGGCTTCTGTTATTAAGACATTTTATATGGATCTTTGTGTGTCTCTCCGTCTGTAAGGTTGGATTAAATGCCTGCCACAAATCTCCCTGGCATCCCGTGGAGGGGATTGCTTTAACTCTGTGCTCTTCTAACCTTTCCTTCTGTTCGGGGAATAAACCTCCTTTAAAAAAAATGACCTCATAAAAATGGAGTAAACTCTGAGCTCTTTGTTTTTCTCAGGTCTAACCTCCAGAAAGACTATAAATTAATTTATTCTGTAAAACACAGGGAAGTAAATCTTCAGCATAATGTGTGGGGAATTAGCCACTTAACTCCCATTAACATTAATGGGAACTGAATATTTATTTACCCCACAGCATATAAATCTCAGCTTTGTAAATTCTACGGTTTCTAACTAAAATGTTTCCATTGTCCTAAGGATCACAGTTATCCTCCTGGAGTGTTTACTAGGTTGTCAGTCTGAGTGCAATATATTGGATGTTTCAGCCCTTTCCCTTCAAGTAAGCACCGGGGATCTGTAATGTGAACTTTTGAAACCTCTGTGTGATAAGCTTGGTTGATTCAAACCTCCTCCGCCTTGTGCTGATCCCATCGCTCCTGCTGGAGCTAAAATTGTTTGACATGAATAAACTTTTGTGACTGATAGGCTGCTGGTATAAGGCTGGGGTGGTGGATGGACGGGACTGAGGCTGCTGGTGCATCACAGTGAGCCTCTGCCTCTTCCAGGATCTGTGTTTCTCCCTTTCTTCCTTCAGATTTGTCACAGTAAGAGACTGACACTCTGCAACTCTTTCTTCTCTACTTAAACTCAAGATCAGGTAAATCAATCAACCACAACATAATCCTGCTTTAAGGTAACCTTTTTCTTCTCTAGAGGGAAGGGAACCGGCTCCAGGCTCAGCAGGATCTAGCAGGTCCTTCACAGCTGCTATGTGAATTGCCGTGGAAGACAGCGATGCTCTCCAAACAGCTGAGCCAATGGACCCCAATAAAGATACGAATTTGAAAACTGCCAGTCACTGGCTGAAATCCAGGCTCATTATACTCAATGGCAAAACTTCCCATGACTTCAGTGGAACAGGTTTAACTATTGCATGAAACTATTTTTCCCTAAAGCAGTCAGTGGAAAGCTATTGCTCTTCTGTATGGTTCATTTGAACCACTCTGGGGAAGTTAATAAAAAACTCTGGATTTCTGGTTAAAAATAAATGAGTAACTATGGAAGCAAAATGGTTCCATCTTGCCTTCAATCGATTTATGAAGTATTTTGGTATATAGCCTTATTCTGCACCTCAGTGGGCTGGGCAAAAAGCAGTGGACTTAAATTGCAACTGGAGAGCTTGGGCAAGACATCAGAAAAAGCTTCGCCAGAGGAAGGGTTGTGAACCCAGCTGCAGACCATGCAGGCTGCTCTCTTTAGGAACAGGCTAGAAAAACCATGCAGAAGGACCTATCTGGTCTATTCTTAGGTTGAACAGTTGAAGAGCAAGAGATGGGAGGATGTATTAGGCAGTTCCTGCCACCTTTGTGATTCTAACAAAGCCAGCGGAAAACCCACTGATTTTCACGGTTGTTGAATCAGGTCTGTTTAGTCCTGTAAGACTTTTCAATGAGCTAAGAAAAACTTTACTCAATATCCTGTCCTTCAAACACCAAATAATCTGGATTTGGAGCAGAAATTGTTTGGGAGTATTGTGTTAAGAGAGCAGAGAACTGTTCATGACTGACCCGTAGCTGACCTCCTGCTGAGACCATAAAACCCTTGCAAGGGAGAAGAGCTGCGTGGAAGCCCAAGCACCAGGTGAAAGTTCCCTGTGGGAATAGCTCACATCAGCTTCCAAGCAGACTTGCCCCCTTCTGCCCTGCGCTGATCGTGGGCACTGATGGGTTGCACGTACGTGGTGTCAGCGCAACACAGATCCTGCATTCCTTTCCCATGCCGAAATGCACATTTTCTGTGGGAGTTTAGCACATGCAAACATTGCATGCCCAAGCGTTGCAAGACCTGGCCTTTTATGGCAGTTTTACAGACGGCGCTTGACCGAGCTAAGCATCCGAGCTGAGCGCAATGGCTTTTTTAACAGCATATTGAACTGATGGCTTTTGTCATCCTGAGCAGATGCTAACTGCACCTGTCAGGCTCCTCCCGAGACTGAAACGAGAGCAGTCCCTGCGTTTGCCCGCACAGCTCTGGAGCAGAGATGGGGATTTGTCAGGAAGCCATTAAGCAATGCTGCACCATTTGTTGTGGATCCATTTTCTTTCCTGAAACCTAAGTATATGTTTTCAAGGTTCAGGGAAAAGGATTCTGGAGTGAGTTATGCCAGTATAACTGCACAACACCCCTCCAGGCAATTCTCAGGAAGACTTCTGATTTACACCCTTTACTTCACACTGATTTACACACGTGAGAACCACATCTACCTCTGGAGCTTTAAGTCACAGAGACTAGATTCATGGTTAGGCTCAGGGATATGAGACCTAGGAAATACTAAAACACCAAATTAGCACCAAAAGTATTAAAAACATGTGAATCATAAACAAAAGGCAAATAGGCAGTCACATGTGCAATGGGCTAATGGTATGTTAAGCGGAGACCCAGGAGGGAGCTTCGATTTCAGGCTTGGCTCCTTCAAAACCAATTTACTCAGGAGATCTTTCTTAGATAATCTTTTTTTTTTTTCTTCCCCCCTCAAATGTGTCACAATTCATCAAAAATCCTTTAAAAATATCAGACTAATGTTATCTGTAAACACATGCCATCAGTGCATCATTGTAGCTTGCATTTAGCACATTCCTTCCTGAGTGGTCCATTAGCAAATATACACTATGTGGTATGTTCATTACTGAAATGTTAGCATCTCAAGGAGAGACACAAAAGCTGCTTCACAGTATTCAGCATCTTACTTCAAGAAGTGAGGTTAGAAAATGATCAACAGTTTTAGTGAAACTAAAGCAAAAAAAGCAAATAGGAAACTGCAACCACCCAACCTTGTCTCAAGCATTTCCTATGGAAAAGGATGTTGTGATACTGTTGAGATACAATTGGAGCAGCAATTGAGAAGCATGGGCTCGTGAGCTTATTCTTCATCTGGTCCTGTTTCTTCTCATTCCATCCAGTTCAGATTTGCACACTTCATCAGTCTACTTGCGTTTCTGGCCAATTCCATGGCTGCTTCTGGGTCTGGCACTGAGCTGCTGGTCCACATGTCTGCTCTTTCAGCTCAGCCTTCAACCTGCTTCTCAGAGCTCTATTCCCTTCAGGGTTGGACTGGCTGCAGCTGTGGGCTCATTCTCCACATGGCCTTCACCTGCTGCAGCTACAAAAGAACATGGTGTCTTTAATCATTAAAAAAGAGGTTCCCATGAACTTTTTTTTTGCTGCTGACATGTATTATGGTGCATTAACCCTGGTCACAGGGGCTACATCCAACACAGGGCTCACAGACAGCTCTTCAGCTCTTCACATTGCAGTGGATAGAGATCCGCTTGGAGAGACAAGTTAGTCCAAGCTGAACCACCGGAGCATCGCCCTGCAGCAGCCGTCTAGCCCGACCTGATTAAATAAAACCTCTCTGATGGTGGCATGGGCATATCAGTTAAACAGTAATGTAGGAGTATGGTTATGATATTGGGCAATATCATGGAACTAGTCATAATGCAATACTCATACTCAAGCACCTTATTTCAGTCTTTTATATATATATATATATAATGTATATTGCTAAAGTGCTGGAGGGGTTTCCAACAATAGATAAAATCATTTTTTACAAAATTGAAATGCAACATTTGTTCCAGAGCTTGTTAGATCCTGAAATCTGTAGGTGGGGTTAGGAAAACGACATTCCCAGCTCTTTGCCAGCAGCAAAGCTATTACAACCTTTATAAATGTCATCCAGTTCTGCAGTGTGGCTTGTGCCATATTCCCAACAGCAAATGCAAGCATCATCAGGATCCAACAAGCTCCCAAGAATAAGCCTAACAATTCAACTAAAAATAAATATAATTAAACCATAAAACGAAAAATGTCTGTAAGATTATCATCCTTGCAGCTAGCTGGAATGTACTGGAGAAATATTTTTGTACTTAGTTGCAAGTAAAATATGTTTTACATCAAGAGAATGTGGCCACAATATCACAAACTGTATTTATTAAATCAAAAATAAAAACGGGAAAAGAAAAAGAAGAAAAGGAAATAGCTTTTTAACATCTTCAGACAATTTGTTTTTCCAATATTTGAACCAGCTAGGTGTTGTCTGTGTTTAGCAACCTGTTGAGCTGAGAGCTCTGAATGTGGATGGCAAACATCAGATGACTGATCCAAGGATTTTAGGCTGTTACTCCTTCAGTTTTCATGTTTTCATTATTTGTGACCTTAACCAGTATCCTTCCCCTCCAAAAAATTTCCATTGCTGGGATGCACATGGACTTGTTCAGCTTCTCTACCTCTTCAAAATTCTGTCTAAATCATATTGTATTATTTCTGTTACTTGTTGGGCTAAGTTCAGCTTTTCAAACAGGCAGTAATGAGCATCACACAGTGACTACTCTGTCAACTCCTCCAATTTCTTAAATAACCGATTTGGAGAGTCATACTAAAAGGTTCAACATCTGTGAAAGCTGCAAAAGTTTTCAGCAATAAACCACTTAAAATTGTCTGAACATTGATATATGAATAATTTCATATAACACCCACATATAACTGCAAAAGAAAATGAGTCAGTGCCACGCTCAGCAATGGGCTCAAAGCCTGAAGGACAGCGGCTCTTTACCCAGACTCTGGTAAAGGATTCTCTCCCTGATGTGCCCAGCAACTCCCTGGGCAAGGACACATCAGTATCTGGGCATCCTTTCATTGAGAATGGATTAATTCTGTGGACTTTCAGCAAAACAAGTGGTACCACGGAGTACGTCTCATGAACGACTCAAAACCTCACAAGTCTGGACTCATTAGTAAGAACAGTAATTAGTGATCTCATTAGTATTATTTGATGCATTTGTTATGCCATGTCTTCGAAGATTTCCGGAGTTCATTTGTCAGATATGTATTATGTTACCATCCTGTATACTGAATCTTTAGCTTGCTAAAGATGCCAACACATCCAGCAAGATCTGATCACATAGAGAAGTGAAAGGAAAATCAAACTATTGTCAGGTCTGGTGGGTATTTGCCTGGGAACCTGACTAGGAATTCATTCAGAATCATGTCACATATGCCCACTGCAAAGCCACTGTTGGCAATGGGCTTTGCTGGAGCTGAAAGACTGAGCCCAAACATTGCTGGAAAACCCCCTAAGGCCATTTCACTTATAAAAGACCAAGCTTTTGAGAGCATATAATTTTCCTTCACCCTTACCACCCTATCCTGCATTACATTTAATTGCTCACAAACTTGGCAACAATCTCACACCCATTTAAAGAAATTAAGTGATTGTGTCATTTTTTAGGGCTCAAGATATGAAAGCATTTCAGCTCCAACTGCTTCTGACTAATGCACTCTGTGACAAGAACTTCTGCCTCCTCCTCTTCCTGGGAGAACTGAGCTCACAGGAAACAGACGGGCTAAAAATAGTTGATTTTGGCTAAGACTGTCGTGGGTGATTTCTAGTGCCTCTATTTTTAGAGGTGAGTGCTAGTGCTGACCATTTACTGAAAGTTACATTCCTGCAATTTTTTTCGGAGCTGGGCATCCTGAATCTTCCTATTTCATTTCCAAGAAAACAGATCATAAGCAAAGGTCACACAAGGGCTGCAAGGGGATTGTCAGCCTGGGCCTCAGATCTCAGCCAGGCACCTGCTGGCCTCATCGAGGAGAAACCAGCGAGCCCATCCATGCCATTGGTCTGGTCCATGGTGCTCTCCGACCTGTCATTACATCTCTGGACCATCCCTTGGGGCTCACAGTGTGCACAGGCACATGGTTGGGTCCGACCTGCTCTATGTGGGCTCCTGAGGTTGGGCCAAGCATAACTACTGGCTGGGGGACCGTGTTCATAGCATTTTTGTTCTAAATGTCTTTGTGCCGCGGCAGCAATGAAATGGCAAACCAGGCACTAGTGCTCAGTAAGTTCCAGCTGCTGGTGAGCACCTCTGTGTGGTTACTGTACAACGCAAGCTCCCTCTCCATTTCCCTGGAAAGGTGAATAGATTACAGATTTATTATGTCCTTCCTCTATCTTTTGGCTCTGGCACCTGAGAAAAATCAAAGGAAGTAATGTGGAGTAATAGCCAGTGACCTCAAACATAAATAGTAGTAGGAAGCTATTGCCAATATACTCATTGTAAGAACGCCACAAGCAATTTAATTTGTACCTTTCCACCCTTTGCTGTGAGTTGATCAGGAAGGTAGAATCAAAGCTACTGCCCGGAAATAAAAGACTCCTAACATATGAGTCAAAGAATAGTCCCAAAGTTATGAGCCATCCATGGCCAGTCTGTGTTCGTAGTAACTGTTTTGGTTATTTTCTTACAGCTCAGAAATTGATTTAATTTTACCTGCAGTACGTAAAGCCTTACTTTTTCAGGCAGTAAAAAGTACGAATCATTTAAATAGGTTTTCATAGATAAAAGATACACATTTGTTACTCTTTTCAATAAACTAGGCATGCACAATCTATGACAGTGCAATTAGAGATGGGGTGGAAAATATGAGTTCACCGAGTGAATGTCTGTTAACATTTGCTTTTTATCTACAGGCCTGCTTTTCAACTCTGAAGCACAGTTAATCCATCATGAAGTCTTGTCTGTTACACGTATTTGTAATTATATGTTTTGTTGTTCTTTGTGTGAAAACAAAAGAATTCGGGCTTTTGGGTGGGCTGTAAGGGAAATTCCTCATGATGAAATAAAAATGCACTGTTGGCACATATTGCAATTAAAAGTCCCAACTGGTGTCAGAAAACCACTATCTTCAAAGGTACTGAGTGCCTCCAGCTCTTGGCATGATGTGCTGAACATGACTGAACCCCACGCTATAGGAAACAAGTGCTGGGTTTTACATCCAGTGTGAAAAAGTATTATCTGTGCAATAAAGGTCAATGAAGCCAGATTTTTCTGCTGTGTTTATTGGTGATAAATACCTTGAAAGTGAATGTGAGCATTTTCAAATACCAGGTTATAATATTAATATAGTCCCTTATCGCCATGTAAATGCTCTGTATCCTGACACGGGAAGTGAGCCTCAGACCCAGATGAATTATGAATGAATGACTCCTTAATATAAATAAAAGCAGGAGGATGGGTCTTGTCTAGCAGTTTGAGCACAAAAACGGGGACTGGGAGCCAGGACTTATCTCAACTTTGAAAAGTGCTCAGCTTTGGACAGCAGTCAGAGCTCAGCTAAGTAAACGAGAGTCTTTCCAGCAACTTCAGAGGACTTTATTAGGGCTACCACGTGTCCACCTTTTCCTTAGATTTATGCTATTTAAGCACTTATGATCTTTTCCGTTGGATTTTTGGTATGTTTGGGTTGCCCCAAGCTCTGTCGGCCTATGTGTGGTGGAGAGACCCCCGTCTGCTGTGGGGGGGTCAGCGGTGCAAGGGCTGCTGAACATGGGGAGGCGACAGGAGTCAGGGCACGACAAAGAGTGCCATGTGCAGGCAGAAGGATCTGAGCTGGGAAAGCTGATGAGCAGGATGTGGGGGAATCTAGGGATGAGAAATGGAGGAGGAATAAAAGGAGTCGGAAGGGCTAGCTGAGATCCACCGGACAGTTAACACTACCTATCCGGCCTCTGTGGGCTAAGGTCTACTCTGAGGTCTTGAAAACATCACGATCTTCCCTGCTTTAATGGCCTCCCTCCATAATATTCATTTTTCTATGAAGTTTAGTTCACATTTGTGTAGATCTGGAGAGAGAATTGTGCTTTGCTATTATATTGACCTCTAGGAACAACAGAAAGAAAAGCTTGAAGACAGAAATTTGAGGAAAGAAACCCTAATGGAATAAAACTATCTGATAAAAGGAGGTAATGAAGTGGAGGTTTTGCCCGTCCTGGCTTTGGGGCAAAGGGCAGGACCTGGCCACAGCACATGGTGTCACCCAAGGCTGGGCCCTGCATTGACTCATGCAAAGTTTTGATCGAGGATGGTGGAGCTTCAGCTGCAGCACTGTCCCTTCCTGTCCCTCTCCTTTCCGATGCTTTGGTTCTTGGTTGAGTCTTCCTATGACTTTATCCCTCCTGCTTGGAGGTTTCCGCAGTGTCATGGTCAAAGCTGAGCTCCAAGCGCACATGTGTATAGAGCTGGGGCTATTCTTTCCCTTGGACAAATTGGTCAGACCTCACACCTCTACAGCTAAACAAATGTAATCCAAGCATCAGATCATAAAATCTTGGAAAAAAAATTTATTTGAACTGCTGGCATGGCTTCTAGTAGGACACAGGGGGCAGCTCTCCTTTCACACATCCCTGGGGACATGTAAAGCATTTCACTCCTAGTAAGCGAGCTGTAAATGCCGGCCTCAAGCAGTGCCTGCTCCACATTACAACGTGAGAAACCTGCTGGCTTTAGCTTTTTGAGCAGAAGATTATCAAAGCACCTCTAAAAGGAGCCAGATTTCCTGCCTCACCTTTCCTCCCCTGTTGCTCTGACATCCATCTCTTCAAGAAACCCAAAGGTGTCAAACTTTCTTCAACACGTACAAACGAGCCACACAGCCCAGGCCATGGGAGAGGAAAGAGCCAGGTCCCCAGGGCTTTGTGCTGGCTGCTCCATGGGCAGGTAGCTGCAACCGCACGCTCGCTGGCGAATAGGTGCTGCGCTCCTGTTACTACTTACAGTAATAAGGAAACTAAGACACACTGATAGCAACACACAGACAGGCTTATTTTCTTAACCTGCTTATACTTTGCTGCTATGAAACACAGCATGCTGGAGCAAACACGTCCCTTCATGTTTTAGAACGTGATTTTGCAATTCAGTACTCTGCTTTTCTCTCTCAGTACTGTGGTGCACACTTGGACGTAGAGGGAGAAGGGCTGGGGGCAGTTAAGATAAAACACATAGGTCTGTTTTCACTCCTCACACAGGACTCCCAATTACCTGAACAGTTACTAACCAACTACAAGAAATGGATTGTTATTAAGTGTGAACTTTCAGCTTAACCTTGCAAAAGAACTTGGTAGTTTCAAACACACAAAGAGTGATGGAGAGCGAGCACAGGTACCAGGCTGTGGTAGGAGCTGTAGGCTTGGAAACGCATCACCAAAGGTTTGCCCCCATCACTCTGCAAGGGCCAGTACTAGAGATAACTGAAACACACGGAATTACACATTGTGAAATGTACAGGTCAACATGGCTTTGTTCTGCAGAGGAATGAAATTGAAAATTTCTGGTTTTTTTTTGCATAAAAAATAAAAGAACTGTTTTCTTGTCCTGAATGAATGCCTGAGGCACCAGGTTGTAGCATCCATCTCTCACTGGGTAGAAAGAGTGAACTCTTTGCTCCTTCATCTGTTGGATATCGGGTATATAGGCCCAGAAGAAATATTTTGAACTATTTTTAAAAAAGGATTTGAAAATAACTTTGCATAGTCAAGGTGAATGACCTGGCTACCACATACTCTCCTGGATAATCAGGGCATGAGATGTAGAAAGAGATATGTTCCCCTTCTCTAGCTCTATGCTCAGCAGTTTCCCATCTTGTCTTGAGTTAAATTTAATAAAACCTGTATGTTTGCAAAGAAAGCTTTGCAAAAAAAAAAAAAAAAAAAAAATTGAAAACTTTCTAGTGACTTGGATATAAATACCACTGGTCTGGTGGGGCTCATAACACATGACCAAGATCTGCAATGGGCCTATAAATAACCAAGTTTCACATGCTTGAGAAGCAAAATCTAGGGCTTGCTATGCAGAAAGGACCCACACACCTGCAGGCAGACATTCAGGGCACCGGAAAAAATAGACTCTGAGAGAGGGCACAGGACTTGGAAGAGAGAAGGGAGGTCACAATGCATATTATGTGTGTGGACAGTGACTGTACTTGCAAGGCAGCTCGTCCAGACGTACTCTGTAGAGGTGGATGGAGCCCAAGGACATGCCACTTTTTTTCTGTGGGGTGGCTTTCTGCCCACAGTGATTACACAAGGATGAAAACATTAGTTTTGTGACTAAAGCTCGCTACTATCCAATTCAGCCTGGAGACATAATTGTACCTTGGAGAATCCTTTCTGGGCTGGGCGCAGGCTCTTTGGAGAACGTAGGCATCTTCAATTCAAGATATTCATTATTGAGGAAATCTATTCTGGTCCCTACGCACTCACCAGCCTGTGCTGGTGCGAAATGTCTAACATGCGGGTGTGGGAGGTAACCTGCTCTAGACCATGTCTGTAATGTTTAAAGGTGGGTTTCAGCTATGAAGCATTAAGTTAAAAAACACTTCTAGGATTTAGCAGTAACTATTGTAACACTTTGTTAAGTTTATTATCCTATCTAGTTCCTGAACTTGGCGTAATTCTTGACCACAAAGGCTTACTCTGGTGCTGAATTCTGGCTTTTAGCTGAGCTTCACGTGGCAAAGCCATCTTTGGATCAGTGTTGACCACACTCCCTTTTGCTGTGGTTGGGTGCATAACAGCTTTGCATTTTTTAGTATGGGATGTCAGAAGCAGAGCTCTCATCTCCATGGATTATGTTGTTTTAAAAGAAATGGGTCTGAGCCATTATCCCTACATTACCACCTACATATCAGTCATTACAGTGCTACTGCGGCATCCCCAGGTCTTCATCCCTTGCTTGCAGAGCTGTGGAGAAGTCACTATTGGCACTTTGACCTCATTTCAGTCTTATATTTCAGCACTTTCTTCTGCACAGTGATGAAGCCATTGGCCACATCCCACACATCTCCAGAGGCTGGGGAAGTGAAGTACAACATTGCAGTGAAATAACTCTCCCCAGCATGCTGGAGGTGAGGGAGGAGGAACAGCCCTGCAGTTATTACTGCATCTTGGCAGCCTCCTGATAAGAACATAAGAACATAAACTCCAATGGGTTTAGTGGCTCCCATGGTATGTAGCAATAACCTATGTATCAAAAGTGAACAGTACAGCTAAAAAAATCAATTTTAGAACCCTTTATGCAGAACCCTGTACTGCCTCTTCCATGCTCAATCTCCAGGTCTTGCATCAGGAATTAAATATGGGTATCAGAAAGCACCCAGAATGACCTCAATATCAGGGATGCCGATACCATGAAGTTTTTAAAAGTATGGTCTTTGTTCAATGTAGAAAGAAACTGTGTTACCAAAGTTTTATGAACAGAAAACACACAAATGTAGTCTTCTGCAATAAGAGTTTTGGCATGTATTAAGGAAGAGCCAAAATTCATTTGCTGAGAGGTCCAAAACATTTTATCTATTAAAAACAAATAGAAAAAAAAAGTTTCAGCAAGGGCAGAGCAATCACTGAGAAGATGAAATGAGAAGAAAAAAGAAAGAATGCAGAAACTTAGACTGTTAGAAACAAAAGATATGTAGAGGATGAAGAAAACTGCACACAATAAAGCCCGATTTCTTGCAAGTACTTTTTTTGGAAATTATAGCAGAAGGGATAATGTGAAGAAGGACTTTATGCAAAGAAAATAAATACTGCAGAGAAAAAAAGGTGAATCAAGGTTAAGGTAATGCAAATAGCTTTCTGAGATTCAGTTTTGCGTGAAAGAACTCACACCCTTCATGTCATTCATTCCTTCTGAACAAAAGTATTATATTTTAAAGTCAATAGACATGTTTTTCCAAGTCACTCCTAGCTCACTTCATAAGGAAGGCTTTGGAGTTTTTTTTATTTTTCGTTCCAGACAAAGCCATTTTTCTTTGTCTTTTCTTTTTTCTTTTCAAAAATGTAATACTTTTTCATATTAAAAAAACATGAGATTGAAAGATTACTTGGGCACTTCCCATTCATGACTCCATTTCTTGCTTATTGGAGAAAAAACTGCAGAAGACGGTTCTTCCTGAAATGGCTGTCCCTGCAGCCACCAGACGTGAGCTGCACAGAAGAATGGAGACTTGTCAGCCTGTCTGAATCCACACTCCCCCAGACTACCTCCATCTCCCTACTATAGCATTTACCCTTGAAATGTCACTGGGCCACCTCCTGCAGCCCCTCTTGTTTGCTGCTGACCTTCATCATCCTCAGCAACAAGATTGCTGCTCCGGAGAAGTTAGGGAGGCCAGCACAGCTCTAGTACACAGTCGCTCAGCTAGAGAGCATCAGCTCCCTGATAGGAGCCAAATCTCCTATTCTGGGAAATTAAGTTTGTGTCTGGTCTGTTTATATCACTTTGGCAATACTTGTGCCAAAGGGAATGGTGTGAAAATGTGTTGCAGACCTGCCTGAGGGAGCCACCGGCACACCAGCATGAAGACACATCTCCCCCACGCTCTTGGATGAGTCCTTTGGGCGGTTTTATCCGCATTAGGAAGAGATTGCCTTGTCCTCTGTCAAAACTGCTTAGATGAGTAGGTCTTCCTAAGAGCAGCACTTTCCCATTGCAAGATATTTTATCCTTTTTTGAATCCTTTCCCCAGTATTCTTTATAAAATAAATTGTGTAACACTGATTACAGAATTCCTAATGTGACCAGATGAGGGGAGCAGTTATCTCCTTTGGCTTGTAAGTGATTCCCCCATCTATATATTCTCAAGCCCTATATGACTTATTTGCAGCTACTGTTGCCAGGAGGTCTGTTTCCTCTCTGGTTTCCTCATGAATATTTTCATCCAAAGTATATTTTGCCTTTTTATTGGTCCTCCCCAGACATGTGGCCTTTCATATGTCAATCTCATCAGAGCGGTGCCTTGTAGCGATTCAGTGATGAGTCACTGCCCATTTTCCAGACCAGATCCCTTTGTCACGCTGTTTTCCACAAGCAACAACCTACTCTCCCCTGTGTGGCGGCAGGGATCAGTCCCTCACCCAGTGTCACTGCTCCAGCTCTCCCAATCCGCCCTTCAAACACTCTTGCCGCATCCTTGCAACAAACCTCTCTGTTCTTTGAAACCCCCCTAGAAGTTAATGTACATCCACCACTTCCTGTTGTCCACCACCCTCCCAGGTACTCCAAAGCCAATAACTAATAACCCCATATGTATGTGACCCCAGTGGCACCCACACGTGGGTGTTGAACCCTGAGGACCTACATTCACTTTGGAGACTGATCCAAAATGATCAATATTGAAGAGACTTTGTTAAACTATGCAGCAAGCTAAACCGACTACTCCATGCTGGCCAGGCATCCATAGCTAAATTATTCCTTTTCTCAGCAACCGGACTGGTTTTGTGGAAAGTGAAATCCAGAGGGTTAGAGAGGCTGCACCAGCTCACCCCTGCACGTGGGTCAGGGTGAGGAGCTGCCGGTGCGGCTGCGTCGCGGGGTCGCTTCCTCACGGCATGCTGAGGAACTTGAACGAAGGAAATACTCAAGGCCCTGTTGATTCCTAAAATAAGTGCAAACTCACAGACCGCTCCGAGCACCCCATCCGCCCCTCAGCGTGCGATCACAGCAAGCTGCAAGAGTTTTCCATGATGCTAACGAGCTCTTCCAGGCCTTTTCCCTGGCACCAGGAAAGCTCTGATCTGTTTTGGCCAGGCGTTTTGGTTAAAAAGCCAAAGGAAGTGAGGCGGGCTCGAGCAGTGCCCGAGCTGGGGAAGCGCTCGAGCGCTGGCCCTGTGCCGCAGAGGCACCTGAGGCACGACGGGCTCTGGCAACGTATGTGCCTAGCCACGCATTAACATACGCATATGGGTCTGCGCTTCCTCTGCGGCCCGCGTGGAACTGCAGCTGATATTAATCGGGGTCCCGCGTGCTTCTGGGCAGAAGAATTTTAGGGTCCCAAATACCGCCTCTGCACATGGAAGCCCCTGGTATTTCAAGGCCTATTTCTTCCTTGCTCACAACAAAGCAAAAACCCCTGCTTGCTTGTTTTTGTCTTGATATTTTTCACAGATCTCGGCACAGTAGGCAGCCTCAGAGCAGACCCACAAAAAGGGTTTCTGCTTAGTTTGGATCGTGAACTGCTTGTCAAAGAAAATTATACTGTAATCCTGGGAGATACAATAAAGCTGTCCCTTAAGTCCGGCGCTTGCCAGTTGGAGGTGGTTTTTAATGTGGATTTCAGTCCGCCTGTATCACATTTGCTAATTTTCCATGAATGATTCCTGATTTTCAATCAACCTTGGCCTTTAGGTTTGTAAAACTTTCTTTCACATCAACTTCTGGCAACATGAAGTTTTGACTGAAATAAAGTAAGAAAGAGAACAACATTCTGAACAATATTGTCAAATACTAAGTTTCCTGTTTCTTCTGACGGAGGAGATGTCCAGCAGATGCTAGGTTTTTAGGAAATACGTCTTCAGTTTGTACTTCTGTAGGTCCTCAGGTTAATTTTGTAATTGCTTTGGGACTTATTTCCGCCCCCTCCCCAGCCCCATAATTGTCCACTTTTTTTCTCTGTTGTGTCTATTCAGGCTTCTGTTTTCAGAGGGACCCAAGGCAATAGCTGTACAAATCCCACAGAACACTACGACTCTTCTGGTTCCATTAAATGTCTCAGCACAGCCCTTTCCTGGGAGAGTAGATCATTCACCCTGCTTTCACACACATGAATTTGGTCCTATTTACACAGGCCGAAGGACTACCTGATGGAGCCGTTACTCTCGTTTCACACAGAGTCTAAACTATCTCCTCTTGCTGGGAACTGAGCGATTTTAAATCAAGATGTCCTGGTTCCTGGAGATTAGAAAACAGTTCTATAAAATGCCTTATTTCTTCCTTATTTCTATGTAAATCTGTTTTATTAGACAACCTGAAAGCACAACACGTGGCTTATATGGATAACCCTCCACGCAATTGCAAAACAATGTACAGTATTTTTTCAGAATAAGCTCTTCATGGCAGCCAGGCTGCTCTTCCCAGAGCAGCCCGTGATTGCACCCCAAGACACACTCCAAGATGGGAGTTATATTATTGAAGTGTTGTACTTCTGTTATTATATTGAGATCTAGTGTGCCACATTAACAAAGAAACGGTTAACTGAAACACCACTTCATTTTTACAGTCAGGAAATATGTTGCATTTGTTCTTATTATCAAAAAGTGTTTTAGCTTAAAATATGTTACAGGAACATAGGATACAAAGGAAAGGATTTCCTAATGAATGCTAAGCCATATCTACTTTATTATATTAAGAAGCTAATATAGTAATGTAACATAGAGAGCATAGACCAAAATCAAAGCTCATATGTTAATGTCAACTCCAAGCAATTTAGTTCCATGATTCAGGCATTAATAACAGTGAAATTGGCTTTAAGTCATGAGGCTGTTTTATTTTTATGTTTGCATTTTTTAATGTATTTTTCAGATTCTTTTAATTTGCCTGAAGATTCAAAGGTTCATCTTGGTGATCTTATGGGTAAAAATGCCACATTTTTTAACTGACAGCAGAGATTCATGCATAATTGTCTGCAAGACTGGGATTGTAAGTGGTGAATACACCAAAACACATACAGTAAGATCAAGGGGAGATAGTAAACCTTATCACATACTGTGGCCCTGCCCCATCTAGCCACTCATCCACCCTATCCTCTCAAAGTTTGGAGGTAATACAGAAGAATAAAAAAAATATGCAAAATATCTTAAATGTGTTCCCTGAAATGACACTAAGTATGGATTTGGCTCAGCTTGTCTCCAAACCCAGAGGCAAAAGATGTGACATTCCACCACTTTAATTGCAATGAAAAAAAGGAGACAATTTTGTATCATGTTCATAAGACAGTGTTTAATACTGCGTGCCAGTGCTGAGTGTTTTCAAATGTAAATCTGATCGCAGGCTGCAGCCCATGTGGTATATAAACAAGCCATATTTTTAAACGCAGTGTGAAATGTGGGGGCTGACGTGACCATTATCAGAGCCTCACGCCTGAGTTATGAGACATCATAAAATATTTTCATATTGCAACAATGAAAACTGAAGCTGCTCTGTGGTAGGCTTGTTTGATCTGATAGCTACCCCAGCTCCCTTTACTGGATTTAGCAGACAGAAGGAATCTTATTCAAATGCAGCACTTCTCAATATGAAGCTGCTTTCTCATAAATATCCTACATAGCAAGATTTTTTAAAAAGATTTCTTATCGAATGACTAGGGAAAATTTGAATATTAAACCAATGTAGGTGATATTTTCAGGTATTTGGGGAAATTGCACCCTGTCATTAAGCAGCTGAACTAGTCATCTTGTTCAGGTTGAAGCGGAATTTCAACATGAGCACAAAGAATTGGAGCCTTCTCTCATTAAACAATTACTTGTGTATTTTATTCTGAAAATAAATGCTCCTTGCTTCTTCAGATTAATGCTGCACAGCTAGATGAAGAGAACAAAGATAGTAGGTCCATCTCCTTCAGAATAAAGCTAGTCCCACCAGACCTTGAGACTGATTTTGTAAATGCTTAATGCCACAAACTTCCCCTAGCTCTGATAGATTCTTTTGTAACTGTCTTATTTCGCTGCATTCATTATACAAGTGGTTATTCCATTTGCATGACCAGATTAGATTTTATGGAACATGTCATCTAAGTTTCTGTATGTTTGTGGTTTAGAGTCTGGGAATAGATCTTCTTAAGTTTTAGGCTTTAATCCTCCTAGTGACTTTGATTTCCTGAGTCATTTTCAGCTCATAATCATCTGATTTATCTGTGTTTCACTGCTGCTGCACCAGATATTCTGCAAAAGCAGAAGACTTCGATACCTTGTCTCACAGGGAGATATATCCATTGCTGTGTTCAATATCTGCCCTTTATCTGGGAGCAGGAAGCCAGACTGACAATCAGGCTGAGAAAAAAGATGATGATGGGGTAATCTGTAGGAATTGTAGGAGCTTAATAAGGTGATAGAGAGAAAAAGAGAAGATTAGAAAAAGAGAAGATGCCCAGGTCCAGCGGGTACCCTTAAGCAGCTGCCTCCTGGCCTGGGTGCAGATGGGTCTTCAGCTTCACTGCATGGACCTTTCTTGTGTCTGTTCATATTGGCTCTACTTGACGGTCATGGAGTTACAGCAAGTTAAACAATGAACTTCTTCAGACTCCTTTGGAAATCCTCACCTGTGCCCTTCCTGCTTTCCCAATGGATGCAAATGCTTCTTTCCACGTGGAGGCAGTGGGGAAGGAAAGCTGAAAAGTGCCATTGCCGCAAGCAGCAGGGCTGAAAGGCACCGATACAAGACCAACAAAGATGCTGGGAAGAAGGGGAGCATGTCTGCACATGCGTCTCGGGGGATTTTTCCTCAGGCCAGCAACGTCTAGGCATTGGCTTGTGGAGTTGGCTTGGATCCCACCAGCTTGGATCCAGGGCCGTGTGCGGTCGGGTCTGGAACAGCGCCGCATGGAGACAACCCTTCGAAGCAGGGAGTTCAGCTCCGTGGTTCCTGCTAGCTGCAGAACTGACCTGAATGGCAAGAGCCCACAGGAAGAGCTGCACCTCGCAGGGTATTACTGAGAGTCTAATTTGTCTTCCTGTCATGAGCAGAAGGTTTGATTACATTTTCCCTTCTCTATATTTATTGAAGAATATGGTAAAGATGAACACAAACAGTTAAATATTCCGAACTATTTCAGCTTGGCAGAATATCTTCTCGTCTTGTCTCCACCGCGTTTTACTTTGGGGACGCGCACACACATACACACAGGCACTGAATTCAGTCTGTGGTGCCTTTGCACCAAGCTGATTCCAGTCAGCCTAATCACAAAGCCGGGCAAAGGAAAAACTGAATTTTCAAACTGATGACACATTTATACCAGAATTGTAACTTTATAATATTAATGTATCATTTAACTTACATGTATACTTTGGAATGTTTATAACTACTGTAAATCATAGGCGAGAGCAGCCAAGAGAGTGCCACACAACATTCCTAGCACAACTTGTAAAATAAATACAACAATCTCAGAAGAACAACATTCCCTGTTACAAAAGGGAAAATGTAGCTGCTTGGGTGCAGACGGCGAAAGTGCTCCATAAAATCTTTACGAAGCCCAGGCACACGCGAGGGAAGCGGAGCCGTGTTTTCTCTCTGCTGCCACCCATGCTCTGGCTGTGATCCTCAGTGAGGATTTCAAAGGGTAAAATATTCTCAAGCCAACATGAACAAAGCGTTGCGTCTTGCTAAAGTGACACCAGGCATCTGCTGAGGCTACCACTTAGCATCACTGTTGCCTTCTGTGTGACAGCCCAGGTTTTGTGGCACTACTTTCCTTCCTCTAAGGAGACTCTGCTTAAAAGCCATCCCTGTGCAGCATGCAACACCCCGTGACCTCTGCTCACCTTCTCATGAAGGGCATCTTAGAAAGAATAGAGCCCTACTATTTCCTGACCCATAAAATTCTGTGGATGATTTCTGACCTATTAACCTTCAGTTTTTCTTTCAAGGTTTATAGTGCTTTTATGACTTGACCAGTGGACTGTAAAATACACATTTAAATGCATTCAACTCAGATAACCATCTCATCAGTAAAACAGTCTAGCTTCTTTCTTGGATGTTAACACTCCAAAATTCTTCTGGATTCACCAGCATGCTTACCGGTACCTGTTTCTTCTCACTGAAGTAGCAAAGTAACTTGACACAAACACCTTCAGTTCTTCGCAGACAGTAAAAATGATTGCAAATCATACTGGAAATTCCCTTCATCTTCAGAGCTGGATCTATGGAAAAATCAAATCCAAATTTGAATTCAAGATACTTATAAATGGTAAAAATGAGTCAAATTTTCAGATCAAGGCTGAGGTGAACATGTGACTCTTTTTCCAGTTTTGTTGTGCTAAAAATATAGTTGAGAAGCAAGTACAATGTGGTAACATTGCACAGGCAGCAAAATACCAAAATAACACCAAGGACAGGAGAATGTTTTAATGTACTTTCTGGTAAGTTATTTAACATGCTTTTGTTGGCAATGTGGAGGGTTTTGAGCTTTGGATCAGGCCTGAATTAGTTAGAGCAGGCAGTAGGCAGTGCCTCTCATGTAATGGTTGTTCCCAAACACAGCTGGAAGCCAACCTAATGGGACACTCAGTTCTGCTTCTCTTCTCTAACACGGACACGATGAGTATCTTAAATGTAGAAGAAAGAAAAAACACTATTTCTCTGGAACTGCAGATGCTAAACTGAAGTCCAGGACTGGAGCTCATCTGACCTGAAGAGGCTGGAAGAGGCCCTAATTGCACCTATCTCTGGAAGGAGGGATGAGACCCACAGCCTGTCCGGGGCTGCGTGTGGGAAGCCGAGCTGCTGTCCCAGGCGGGCTGGCAGAGCTCCACACTGGCAGGGTTTTGGCCCTGCTCTCTGCCACGGGTGGGTGGGAAGAGCTGTGGTTCTACAGAATCAGCCCGTCCACCTGCACGATGCTGCTGCTCAGGCATTTTCCCTGGCAACTTGTCGCCTTCGACCAGGTTAACAACTCTAAGAAGATGTTTCCTCTTCTCCCCAGTGGAACCATTTCTTGCTGTAGCCATCAACTAAAAGGTGTATTTTAATGCACTGCTTAACTTCTAATGTGTTTTGTCCATCAGAAACACAATGGTCGGTCACATTTTAAGTTAAATATAAGTGTGCCTATGCTCGTATACTTGATCTGTGCAGCCTCTATATTTCAGCCTCTATGTTTAAGAAACGTGACCCAAAGAGGTGTTTATAGAAGTCTAAATATAGGTTTATCTGTTCTAGTCTTTCCATGAAAGATCTTTTTCCTTCAACACATGGAGATTAAATACACGAAGCAATATTAGTTAACATTTAAGTTATGGCATGCTCCTAAAAACCCCAGGAAATTCCGTTTTGAAGTTGACATTCCCATGCTAACTCCTGTTGACTTTATATTTTTCTTCTCTCAACGGTATGAACTGAGGATAGAGCATGGCATGAAGCTGAGTGATGCTGTCTCAGACAGGCATTTGGAGAAACACCTCATGTTAATCCCATTAGGTTACTCTACAGGTTCATTTGGGCCCTCATTGAAAGAAAGAGCAGAAATCCCACATTTGTCAGCAGCCCAGAATGAACTGAAAGTAATATATGAGATTCCAGTGTATTTACTCTGAGTTAAATAAAAGAAAATGAACCAAACTTGAGGGAATTTACGTCAGAGCAGCTGTTTGCGTGCATCTTCTGCTAGTCTTAACTCTCACACTTTGGGCTTTCCGGTTAGCGTTTACAATAACATCATTGCATCATAGATCCAGTGTTTAATATTCCCTCTTTCAAAATATGAAGTTGCAGCTGACTCCTTGTATCCTTCTGGGATAAATGCAGAAAAAGCTTTACTTAACAGCTGCTATATATTATTATTATTACCTATTACATCATATCTTATTACAGCTCTATTACATGTTTCCCCTAAAATATAATCACATTCTGAAATTGTTTACAGCAAAACTAGAAATGGGCTTGAGATAGAAAGTTCACATCCCAGCATGGGTCTGAACTCTCTCGAACTTCACAATTGTTCAGATGCAGCTTTTAACTCTCTTGCTCCTGAAGGACAGCAGCAAAGCTTGGCAGTGCCGGCGGCAGCAGCAGTGACTGTCCCGTTAGGAGATGATGGAGACGGCCCTTTTCGGAGCACATCTCAACTGGCAGCAGCACATGCAGGGTTGTGCATTCCGAGGTGTCTGAGCTTGAAGGCTGAAAGAGGGATAAGGTGCAAAATTCTGGTCTCATTTAGGTTAATAGTTGATCTTTCCTTGATTTCAGCAGAGCCAGGATCTCCCTGAAGCTGAAGAGACAGATGACAGACAGATAGACACCTGAGCAAATAATCTGCAGTCAATAATTAAATCAGTTGAACTAAGCTACATTTGTTTACCCAAAATGTGAGTGAACGCTGACTGCACTCTCCCCACGCCCGACACGGAGGAGGACAGAGGGTCTGAAGTGCTATCAGGGTCCCAAGAAATAAAGAAAAACTCTTCTGCGCTCAGGTTTGCCCGCCAAAAAGGGTCATGAGCACCTGCACGAACCTCTGAGGAACAGGCCCAGCCACTCAGGATCTTAACCTCAATGGCCAGATTTCTTTTTTTTGACTTTTCACTCCCGTGCAGGCTGTGAAATGGCCACTTGAGAAGACAGCAATGGTGCTTACTGCTGCCAGGCAGCACCAGCACAACTTCTCTTAGTGAAGCCATTGCTGCTACTGCGGGTAAATCTTCCCCGGATCAGTCCCTTTGTAGAATTACAAGTTCATAAAGGTAGAATAAAAGCAATCAAGGTCACAAACCTCGTGCATACCCTGACATTTCTATAGGTCTTTGCTTTACAGCTATGATATTAAGTAGTTTGGCTAACTTTTTAGAAATGTTACTATTTTCTCGACAAAATGTCAAGTAAGTTTTCAGGGGGGAATACTTCATAACTGAAGTATGTTTTCCTAAGGGCAATAAACCACGAAGAAATGTACTTTTTTCCCACCCAGCCTTTGAGCCAAAACTTTCACATGTTTTTCAAAGAAATAAAATTATAGGTGTTTTTCTGTAGTAGGGTGAAGTACCACCTGGGTGGCAGTGGTAGAAAGCTGGGCAAACTTTATAAATCTAGAAGGGGGAGATTGTTTTGGCATGACTTAGGGTTACAGCCTGGGTTTCCTATGCATAATTTTAAGGGGAATTGCTCAAAGCATCAGGAAACTCTTGCTGGTACACTATACCCAGTGTATGACTCCTGCCTCTTCAGACTCATGGAAGATTGCCATCAGTGGAAAGAGGACTTTTTTCAGTGCAATGAACAGTGGAGGCAACAGGCAGACTTTTCGTTATTTCTGTATCTGACAAGGCCATGGCCCTTGTACCTGCTGGCTTGAGAGACCAGACTGTAAAGTGAATTAGAAATAATGAACTGATCAGCATGATTTACCGGGGTTCCACTTGGACGGTTGAGGTGCATTCCCATACTTTGTTGACCATGAGGACTGCACCACTGGATGGGCGTTTGGGATGCTGCCAGCCCGCTTTTGGCTCTGGAAAACCGATGAGAGAGCGCACTGGTATTTTGTAATTGCCGAGCGGATGGAAGTGCGCTTTTGTTTTGGTCATTTAATCATAGGCATCACAGTGCTCAGAGTGTTAGGAAATACTTCTTTCCAATTGAAATAAGAGAGGAAATGAATTAACAGAATGTCATTTCACCATGATCACTTCACAACAGGAGGGTGAAGGTGAGGATAAGTGAAGAACAGAGGAATTTTTTCATAAAATGGGTAAGAGCTACTAAGAGTTAAAAAATCCATTGCTATGCTGCCTGGCACCCCCTGATGAAACAATTCAGTCCTGGAGTTTTTTGTTTTTTTTTTTAATGTTAAAAAATAGACAACAAAAAATCTTTTGCCTGGAAATCAAACAGAGGGAAAACTAAAGAAAATCTACGAAGGAAATATCGTTTTCTGGACGGCTCTGTGCGCTGGCTTCCTATGTGCTGTACTGAGGAAAGTCTGAATCCTGTGGAAGAAAGCCATAGAGAGGAAACAGCAGCAATCACAAATTATAAAAGATGGGGCTGGTTTTAATCAGGACTGACTCTTCACAAATAACACGCAGGAAGGAGAGGTTAAAGCGAGACATAAGGCTAAGCCAATAAAGCCTTTTTTGAGACGGCCTAAGAAAGGCGTGTTTCAATATGCCACAGTGACGAGAGAGTCAAACAGCTCAACACGTCCAGGATGTACTAACACTGTCTAACTCCAGGCATATGCAGTTAAGTTGGCTACACAGTTCATGGAGAGAAGCTGAGTCCTAATTTAGGACCTCTGAGTAACCATCGTCAGGAGGTGATTCTCCATTGACTAGGCAGCCAGGCCAGGTCTTAATTGAATTAGATCTCTAAAATTAGACCATGTGAATGTCTGCACTCCCCTCATCCCCTCCCCACCCCTGGAACATGCACGTGCATCATATGCCTGGGAGCGTTCTAGCAGTTTTCAAGATTTATAGGGGGAAAACTACCATTTTTGGAGTGTCCAATTAGTGAGAAAGTTATGGACAAGAGCAGTGTTTGGTTCTGCTTGCAGCCAGGATGAAGAGCGCTTTCCTTCTAGGGTGAGAGCCAGGGTCTCCTGCTGGGCTGTACAGGACAGCGGGTGTTACTCGTGCTGCTGGGGACAGCAGCGATAGCCTTCCAGCTGATTTAAGTGTGGTATAGATCCATTGCATGGTTTGGAATAGTTCTGCACCCAGCATCCTACAGGACCCCTAAAATTCCCATGTTCATTTTCCCAAGCTTCTGGTGATCTCCAGATAAAAACTCTACTTATCTAGGTTAAAACAAGAGAGTACTGGGAGAGAAGGCCAAATTTAAGCTGGAAATCTCAGTCTGATGGCCGTGGCTTGGTTGCATCAGGGCTATCAAATAATTCCTGCAAGCTGTGTAAATGACTCGGGTACCAACTGGTGTTAGGGCCAAGGGGAAAAACAGCTTTCTGGATTTCTCTCAGATACTGGCAACACCTAGAGCAGAATCATCCAAGCCCGCAAGTAAAAATGTCAATGCTTACTGGCTTTTTTTCAGTATAAAGCTGTGGTTTGTGTGGGTTGCTCCTTAGTGTCTTTCAAGTAACTAGCCTGCTGCTGTGCAAACATTTGGGGTATGCAGTGGCCTGTGTGGATGCTGTCTTGATTTATAGGAAACCCTGGGAAGAACGCCTATAGCACCTGAAAGCAATCTTTCAACAACTCAAGGAAGCAGAGCGGCCTTTTAATTCCCCAGTGCTCAGTAAGAAAGTAGGAAACCATACGTACTTGTGTGTATATGTATATGTATATATGTTTGTATGCATGTATGTACATATAAGGGACATACAGTAGGGCAAATGAGTTGTGAAACCAGAGAGCTATAAAATGCAGGCCAATAAGATGTACCTATTCATAGAATCATAGAATCATCTACGATTCTGTGATTCTATGATGTATAAAATGCAGGCCAATAAAATGTACCTATTACTGAATACTAAATGGCAGGGTATTTGAGTATATTATTGAAAATTTATTCCACATTTTGCCACACTGGCTGCTCTATTAACTGATCTCACTAGGAAAAAATCATCTCATAAAATATATATGGCCCTATGGCGTGTGCTACCCTTTCAAGAACGGAAATCAGTTCCTAGAGATCAAACGGTTTTTGTGATCCTGCAATTTTAAGGCCTTAGAGGGTGAATCCCAATGTCAATAATCTTAAACTGGGGTCAGAATTAACAAAAA
>VZSV01000029.1:3844281-3865782 GCA_013398735.1 Nothocercus julius | reverse complement strand
GGATGGATGGATGGATGGATGGATGGTAAAAAATCTACATTTGCTTGACAAATTATCTGAAAGAATTTAAATTCCCCAGGTATGCTGAGACTTTAATAAAGCAGATCACAGCATTTCCCTGGAAGAGATTATGCGTCACACTGAAACAGACATGGTTAAATAACAGGATATTCATAAACCCAAATTTAGTGATACTGCAACTTCATATGATAAGTTTAGTAATTTACATTTGCCTTGGACCAAATGTCCCAATGAATGTATTTTTCCCAAGAAGAAAGAAAGGGATCAGTTTCAAGCAACACAATTGCACTTTGCTGAAGTGGATCTGGAACAGATCTTCCTAAATATACATCTTTTATTGAAAAAGAAATAATCTAAAAACGATCAAACGCCAGCCAAGACTCTTACAGGAGGGCAATGTGGCCTGTGATTTCCCGCACACCAGAGATCACTTTGGTTATCCAGAGGTTGTACTGAGTGTACATCAAATGAGGGAGGAAAGTGTGATTCATGCAGAAAAATGACCAGCATAATATTGTTTCCTTTGGAGAAAATGACTTTCCCAAGCCCAGGTTTCATGATTCTTCACTCCCAAGGCAAATAATTTTCAGCAATAAAAGGAGGGAAAATCAAGTTTTTTTGCAATATAATTTTTCTCCTTTGGAGTGAAGAATGGGCTTGGCCCAAAGAAAGTCACCTAAATCTGCGCTGCAGGTAGGAGCAGAGTGCGCAAGCGAGGCGAGCCAGCGCCTCACCTGCTCTCGTTGCAGGAGAACAGGCACAGAGGTGGTGACGGTGGTTCCCAGAGCCACGAGGACACATCTGGGCTCGCGTTTTGCTGCAGCTGAACCCAGCTATGTCCTCGGTCTGAGCAACTGCCACACACTCATTCCTACCATCCCTGTCCCCATGTGTCATGTTTGAAGGTTTTTATCTGTAGGATACAACTTAGTGCAGCAATACCAGCGATTGTGAGAGTAGCTAGCACATCCGCGGTGCCTCCGAGGCTACCCGCGGCTGCTTGGAGCAGGGTGGTACTTCCCGGGAGGCAGTGGCATGGTCACACATGACTCTCCTCACCCCTGGGAAACCTGCAACCTGTTCCCAGCGACCCAGGCACTAAATCCAGTCATTGCTCTGCAGAAAGCTGCTGTCTCCAGGGTACATCCAAGCCCAGCTGTCCTACCTGGAGAGCCAGCTGGCTTTGCAAAGAGGGAGAGCTCTGTGTTCAGTGGGAGCACTCAGTGCTCCCCACAGGGCCCAGCACATCCTGTGGAACCAGCAGTGCTTCAGTGAAGGTGCTAGTGAAGGAAGGATTTGCACTTATCCTCTGAGCATTTGCACTTGAAGGATTTATTTGAAAAAACATGGAAACTCAGCTAATCTTTGCGCCCTGAGTAAAAGAATCCGTTGCACTCCTTCTTCCCTCTGTGAAACATGACATGTGGCTCTGTCACTTGGTTTTCCATCCAAGAACCCTGGCCCAAGCTCTATTTTTCTAGGCACGCTCACATTTAATTAAAAGGAAGCTATCAGAAGTTGAAGTAACTCTCTCAGATATGCTGTATCCAGCCCCAGGTTAGGCCCGTTCATGACTTCTCTGTGCACAATTTCCTCCAGGATTCTGCCCTCACCCGAGACCCAGTGTGATGCAACATCACTTTCCACATAGAAGATACGGTAATGCTGGCTTGACAAGTGAAATTAATTATTGCATTCCATTAATTTTGAGTCATGCACCCAGCCCATGGAAGCTAGGAGAACCTTGTGAAAAACAAACTCACTACATTGTACTGTAATATTATTCTTGGCTGGAGTTTCGGCCAGCCTGCTGGGGTCCTCCTGACCTGCTGAGCTCCGCAGCGATTTCCCTGCTAGCATCAGCAGAGCAGCTGCTGTCCTCGGAGAGGGAACGAGAGCTTTGCTCTTAGACTGGGACAGTGCTAAGGGCAGCAAGGGCCTCCTTGGGACCTTTAAACTCAATGCTGAGTTTAGCTTGAGAGGGTGGTGATGTTGGCTCCTCACACTCCTGAGCGCTCAGCTCTGATTACTTATTTACTTGCGATTGCTAAGTGACGGTATCGAGCATTTCCTGTGTGGAGCTGAGTCCTGGATGGTGCCATGGGAATGGTGGTGGCGAAGTGGCTCTGAGAACCAGTTGACCTCCTGAAAGTCCCCGTGAGCAACCTCACCAAACCTTTTGCAGTGCAGCCCTGTGCTGCGGAACTGTGCTGGCGTCTCTTTGGTCTTAGAGAGGAGGAGGGTCAATGACTCCGAGCAGAAGCAGTGCCCATCCCCGCAGGGTTATGCTCAGAGTGAGTCAGGTCTGTTCTCTGGGGTGGGGTGGTTACTGACAGCGAGCAGCTGCTGAGCAAAAGCAGTTCTCCCATCGGGGAGAACTGATGAGCTCCTTCCGCGGGGACCTTCGGTGGTGACACCTGGACCTGGTGGTGGCCTCCTCGGGCAGTAACTCTGTGATGCGCAGGGACAACGGTCTTGCAGCAGTTGCACCAGGAGCACTCACTACTGTTGCAACAGCCCTTATCTGCTGGAAATGATGTGGGCTGGGCCTCTGTATTAAGCAACGTCGGTTCATTTGGAGAAAAAATAGAAGTTTCTGGCCCGATGGCCAAGAACCTTGTGCCCGCTGGGTCTCTCGTAGCCCCTTCTCGCTGAGTGGGATGGTCCAGCCAGGCTTCCCCAACGTCTCTGGGTGGCCCTGGTGCATCCGCACCCACCTCCGTGTTGGCAGCGTCTGCAGTGCCCTTCCCACCCCACCTCCTCCTCATCTCCCGTCGCGCAGAGATAATGAAGCGCCAGCTCATCTCACGCATCCGTCCGCAGCATCCGCAGTCGGCAGCGCTCCTGGGAGTTGGCAGAGTGATAAAGCACCCGCGCTCGCCCCAGCGCTGCCCCTCTCCCAGCTTTTGGGAAAAGTGCTGGGGATGGGAAGGAGCTCTGTGTTCTCCGGGGACCCCGACTCTCTGCTGGCTTTGCAGCTCCTCGTGGGGGTTATCCAAGGCAGCGGGAAAGGCCATGACTACAGGGGTACAAGGGGCTTGGAAAAATCCTGCTGAAGTCGGTTTTGGTGGGGAACTTTCAGTTATTATTATCTTTTTTTTTAGAGGAAAAGATGTATTCTCAACAGAATGTCTCAGCTTTTTGAAAACTGGAAAAGAAAAACCCCTTTAGCCTCATTTGTTCATTTTGCAATGAAACACAAAAAGTTCTCTGTGGGAATCTCCTGCAGGAAGTCCTGGTGGTGGTGGCCATGACCTTGCTCGCTTTCAGCTACTTGGAGCGAGAAGAACCAGAGAGCCCATTTCCTTCCTGACGAGCTTCGGGAACTTCTTTTGGTCGAAACCAGGCTCTGCATTTTCAGCCATAAGACCCCTCTGCTTGCAGTGGACGTGACCGGACCTTGGGAGAAGTTGTTCTCCCCAAGGAGCCTTCAGTGCCCGCAGTGGCCCTCAGCGCTCAGGCACAGCCCAGCCTCCTGGCAGGGGACAGGGACCGGTGGCACCTACAGCCTCCATCCCCTGCGGACCAATCCGCTGCACCTGGGTAAATGATATACAGAAAAATTCTATGGATTTCTAAGCTTTTCAGCGGAGTGTCTCAATGAAAATTTCACATCTGGGTGAACAGAACTGCACACATTGTCTCCCCTTTCACAGCCAAGGCTCTGAAGTCTGAGATGACAAACCCAAACCACACTGAAGGATGAAGCCTGACTCTCTCTTCCTTGCTCTCACCATGAAACTGGCAACAACCGGCTTGAGAATAACAGCCCCGATAGGAAATTTAAAAGTCATGGTGAGCTCACTAACAGTAGGAAGCAAACTGGTCTCCCTGGTGCGGAAATCTGGGTAATAAAAATTAATAGATCAAGCTCTGAGGACAGCAAGGGGAAAGAAGTTGGGAACGTGTTGCAGAATTGCATTGATTACAGTGAAATGTCACTGCGAATAGTCTGCAGGGGTCAGTCCTTCTTTATTGTTTTGTTTTAGTCACGTCAAAATGTTTCAGTTTGGTAAGAAAAAAAACAGCTTTATTTTAACAGTCTCTGTTGGATTAGCTCTGATTTACATTACATGTCAGGGTCAGGATATGTCCCCTCCTTTTAGTAAGAATTGCTGTTTTCAGCATGCTGAGAGAAATGCCTTTTTCCAACCCAGGACATGGGGCCACCCACCCTCGGATGATGCCACGTACATCTTTGTGACCACCGTCCGAGACCACGTCCAAGCCTCCCACCCAAGTCAGCAGGAATTCAGCACCAGAGGGACTGCAAGGTGAAGGTAAACAGGGATTTTGACCCTCCTGGTCATAGGGATTGGGATGGAGAAGTCCAGTACCCCTGAAGGTTCTCGCTCATGTTCCAGATGGGCAACATGTTGCCTCAAAGTGCTTGCAGGGATGGGCTGCTGGTGCTTTGGGGGACATCCTCATACTACATTGCGGTGCAGCTGCAAGTGAACTCAGGAGAGATTGCTGTATCCACAGGACAGATTTCAGGCAAAATTTTAGGATTTTAGACAAATTTTAGGATGATGGAAAGACATCCTAAGATGTCTAAAAGAGATTTTACCCAAAGATCTTTTCCTCCTAAGTCTTGTGGGAAAAAAGATAAGTATAAATAAGTAAGCATAGAGAAGTAAGTAACAAGTATAAAGGCTCTGAAATGGATGCTACACATTGTTTAGTTTTCAAAAAAGGAGAGAATCCTAAGTGACTTTGAAACCTTAGCAGTCATAGCCCTGTGGGTGCAAAATACCATGTAACGTTTCTCAACGTTAGTTTGGTGGGATTCCTCTGGGAGTCCCTCATCCTCGCTGGGACATTTGTGGCAGCTCTTGACTTCAGTGGGTTGTCTCTTAGCCTTCTGCCTTGTGTGTATCAGGCTTGAAAACATCGTTAATAAAGGCCAGATGGCTGGAGGCTCCTTCTCACACCCATAATATTGATGGGAACAGTCTGGAGGGAGGGGATTCTGCCCAAGCCTGCGCCTCGCACATGACATGATGATAACCACATTTCAGCCTCTTGCACTGCTTGCTACTAACTCAATTCAAATGTTTCCTGGATTTCTAGCAAATGAATGAAGCGTAGGTTAAAAAAAAAAAAAAGAAGAAAAAAAAAAAAAAAAAAAAAAAAAAAAAAATCCTTATTAGAAAAGATTGTACCCATCACAAATCAGCTAAGGACCTCATTTCTGACAGCTGGGAAACACTTTTATTACTGAAATCGCCTGGAAAAGTTTTGAATAATTCATTATAAAATTACATTCATCTCTGCCAGAACACATAGCAACTAATCAAAGTCCCAAAACTCAAGTCCATGGGATTTTTTAAGTTAATTTCAATGGGATCAGGACTTGGCACAGAATGGCAGCAACGCTGGGCAGAATACTTTGATCTGGAACAAAGTCGCTCATCTCAGTGCAGAGTGAACCTGCTGGAGTCTGCTCTATGCAAAGACCTTGCAGCTCCCTGCTTAGCTCCTGCCCAGCTGGGCTTGTTAAGATGACTAATTAATACAGAAAAGGATTTCTGTGGAATGTGGCAGATCTGTCCAGTATAGGATCAGGTGCTGCCTCTGTTGGTAAATTCCTCCTGGTTAGTAATCTCATCCTGTACTTTGAGTTTTTTAATAAGGAGCTGCTTTCGTTTTGAAGCCACTTCTGCTCAAAGCTGCAAGAAAACGTAATTAAATCTGTCAGAACTCACACTTATGACCCGTACTGCAGGCTGTCTCATGGCACTGAGACCTGGTCATAGTTTTCTTATCAGGAGCTGGTTGACTTCCACCCGGTATCTCCAGTGGAATTAGGATTTCTTGAGCTCTGCATGTCTTGGGCTGGGCGAGAGGCTCTTCCCGACGCGGGCTCTGCGGCACGGCTGGCTGCGCACACCCTATACGTTAACATGTAGCTGCGAGAGCATTTGACATTTATATGTAGCTGGCATTTGCTGTGTTGCCTTGCAGCCATCTGGTTCCTGAAGCAACTCATAAACTGATCCTGAATCATGCAGCCTGCAAGCAGATAGAGCTGTAGGGCTTGACAGAGCATTTACCGCACGTCTGCGGCGGCCGACACGCCGCCACGCGGCACCATCTTCTCCTATCTCTGCCAGGATGGGCAGCAAGAGGCAGAGATCCAAATGATCCACATTTTCCCAAACTTAGCAAACACTGTGGCATAGATTTTACGTGAGAACTTTACCTCCAGCTTATGCATGAGAACAAAATTAAAAATTGCATTTACAGCCTACGCCAATTCTGCTGTGGTTGGCACAGCTAAAGTGACGTGACGGGCAGTGACGTGCTGCTGTCCCTGGCCCCAGCCCCCAGGAAGGGAGCAGAGGGGTAGCCAGCCAGGACACCCCGAGTTTGCTAAGCAGACAGAGAAAGAAAATTTTAGCCAGAATATTCTTGTTGCAAAAGCTATTCTCTTAATCACCAACTTTTTTACTGCATGGGTTAACAGATGCAGGGAAAGAGAAGTTCCTAGGAAATAAGTGCTCTTGAAAGAAAAGCAAGGTGAGTGCAGTTGCCTTTCCTCTGCCCGGGCTGTTTCAGAATGACATTGGCTCCCGGGCCATTCCCCTTACCCTGCTCTTGACTTCCCTTGCTTGTCCACTCCTTTTTATTTTCAGTTCCTAAATCCCTGGCACTCACCTCACTGGTCTTGAGTCCTTAGATCACAAAAGTAAATAGATCGCTTTTCTTTATAAAAACTGAACTGAGAACTGAGAACTGAAAAATGCAGGAAATCCAGGTTATTACAATATAAGAGCTTTTATTTGAACATTATGCAATAGCATTTTTAAAGAGAATCTTGCCCTGTAATTAGGTTCCCATAACTCATCTTATAAATGATACCTCCGCTTTCCAAATTAAACACTATTTTTTCTATAATTTGATACTATTAGAGTACTGCAGCAGTTTGGGTCAAGATTTCATTATATGAATCCCTTTTCATTTTCATCTTCCATAAATGCTACACAAACACGCTTCTCTAGACAAAAATGATTTTACCATTATAAAACTCAGTAAATAATGGCAGCTGTCATTGGAGGGCACCTGCGTGATATTCTTGCCTGGCTACGCGTTGCGGATACACAACCCTCCTCCTTCGCAGGGCCACAGTGGAAATGATTTACAAGCATTTATAATATTCAGCTCACATTGAAGTCGCTGGGAATCAGATCAGAACCTGACTGCAGCTTAAAAAAAAAAGGAACAGTAAGTCCTTAAGATGATTGGAAACACTTGCTTTTCAATTCCGGATCCTTTTTGCCTTTCCTTCCATTTTCTTATTCATCGGAATGTTAGGAAACAGAGAGCCCTTTCTGGCTTCAGTTTTCAAATTTTGCTACCTTAGCAGATAGCTCAAAGCTTCCTTTAAAACTCATCTTCTCTCCTGTTGTTGACTTTCTTCCTGACATAGCCACAACATTTACATCAGGACTGCTGTTACCCACTGAAATGCCTTCAAAAATGGTTCATTTCATCCATACTGCTTTCCCAAATCTTTAAGATGTGTGTGTGTGTGCGCGCAGATCAGGGGAAGGAAGAGGGATCAGACAGGAGATCTGAGGGTCCAACCTGAGTGTTCCAAGTCAGTTATCTGGTCCTGAGCAAGGCCAGGTTCAGCCCATTCAGCACCTCCACTGTTATTAACTCTCTTCATTATTCCATTGCTAAACACTCAAACAAGAATAGGGGCTCTGTTGTGCTAGACATTTCATAAATAGGCTGGTCCTGTGCCAAGGATATTAATACCTAAATAAACAAGAGAGCAAAGGAGAGAATGGATGCACAGGCAGCTATGGATGCAAACTAGGAACAAAGGGGTGTTATCAAGATGCTCTGAACTTGTCAGTAACTTACAGTGCCCTTTAGCAGTATTGAATTTTCAGGCAGTGCTTAAAATCTTTCTCTCGAATGCTGCACTTCGCTAGGAGGTAGGCACACACAAACACACACACAGGGCCATCGCAAAGAAGCACGGAGCTGAATTAGGGCTTTGCACTGTTTCTAGCAGCCAAGACAGCCTCTTTGCCTCCTGCGCCCCTCTGGGGGACAGCTGCCTCCTGCTCAGGTCAGTGGATGGGACAGATTTGGAGTTTTTGCTTTTTTAACATCATGTATCAAAACAGCACAGCCACTGCATCACTTTTGGATGCTACAGATTACAAAGGTGTTAAAGGTTTGTCTGTGTAACAGCCCAGCTCTTCATAGACCACTGAGCTCTCCCAAAGCAAAGTCACGAAGAACGAACAGTCGAGCTGTCTGCTTCACCCGCTCTCTCCACAAAGCGGAGTTCAGCTTACCAGATAGGGAGCCTTACACAAATAGACAAAAGGTGCCACGAAGATTTCACAGCAAGAAAATATATAGAAGAAGAGAAAGGCTGCTTCAGTCAAAGGATATTTAAGTGTTGAGTTCTTTACCTTTTAATTTTATTTCATAGTAGTTCTTGATTATATAAATTCTTCCAATGCAGCAAAAAATGCAACTGGAAATTGCATTGTAGAGCTATCTAGCTTTAGTGCAAAACATGTTTAGTATTTTAAGATTTAAAGTTATGCATTAGTGTCTGTGATACTCTCCAGCCCCCACTGACATATGCAGTAGGCATTACTCATACTTCTGTATACCATGAACAATTAGAGAGGTAGAGGAGTTCTTCCAACAGAGCTGAGACTAAACTTCAGGCAGTTTTGTGGAAGAAAATCATTGGGAAACAGACATAGCAAGAAAATTTCAGTGCATCACTGGGTTCATGTGGAAAGACTGTGAGCAGCCCTGCAGACAAACAGGGGGCAGGTAAAATGTGATCAGGCAAATCAGCAAAAGCAATCAGGCTCATAAACTGAATATCTGCTTCCATAACTGCGTGGCTGGTTAGCGACTATGATGTGGCTGCACCAGAGCAGCAGGAGGTTCAAGCACGATGCTTCCGACAGCTGACGAAAGCCAGGACCCATCTCGCAGCACAGGCAGGTGCTACCTACACTTGCCCCTTTTCCACTCTTTCTACTTCTCTGCTCTTCAAGTGATGATGAATAACTTATTTTAAAACTTTTCTTTTCCCTGTAAAAAGCATACGCCAGAACTTCTCCCAGTGGTGTGTTATGAGTTGCACATAGGGTGCATTGAGAACAACCTCATCAGCAGTGGATATTATTTGATTCCCAGCTTCTCGATCTGCCAAAATCCTTCCTTTGCAAGGAAACTGCTCTTCACAGTGAAATTCTCTTCTTAGAAAACAAACTCAGAGGGAGAAGCTGCGAGAAACAGAACTTGGGAAGCCAAATGTACGGACCACAAAACGTCTTGTGCTTTGCACATCCATAGCCGGCCTAAGGTTCACGTGTTGAAAATATCCTGGCGTAACATGACGGGTAAGGCCAAACAGGATAGAGGCGAATTACCCTGGCCCTTTTCCCTCCTATGGCTGAAACACAGTTATTAGCTAGGCGGAAACCACAGGCCTGCAAAAATGCGCCCGGTTTTGAACCTTTGTGCCGAGTCCCATTATTGTCACAGCCAATATATCTTAGAAGCTGGGACTAAGCGCTGGAGCTACGGCAGGCTTGAAGATTTAAGGCATTACATTTAAGGCATTAGCTTCTGAGAAGCTAACGGCAGCAGCAGCATTCAAAACACACCGTAGGCTGCAATAACAGTGTCTCGCAACAGCGCGCTGTGCGCGGCCGCCGCGGGCGAGCAGGGGCCGCCTGCCTCGAGCGGCGCCAAGGCCGGGCCCTAGTTCATGCCACAGCCGCCCGAACAGTGACGCCCGTGGCCTGGCGGCTCTCGGCCGGCGCTGGCTCGCAGGGACCTGCCCGCGAAGGACTAACGTGTTTGCTGGCCGAGGCTGGGCGGGCAGCGCCGAGCAGATTTCTTGCTGCTCACCGCCGTGACACAGCAGACATGCCAAGGTCCCTTTCCAAAGGAGACGGAGCTATTAAAAAAGCATTTCCGAGGAATTCAAATCTAGCAGAAAACTGCTTTTCTCTGCCCCCTGCAAAAGCCGCTGTGAGGGCAGGCCAGAGGCAGCCCCTGCAGAGCATGGGTAGGGTTTAAGTGCCAAAGCATAATCCGGTGCAGACCCTTAGGGAAAACCCATCGATGCCCAGAGCACTTGCACCGCGGTGTCCGAGCGCCAGCGCCCGGCCAGGCCTGCCCGGCACAGGACACCCTGGATACCCCGGAGGAGAAGCCGGACACAGTCCTTGCAGCCAGGCCAAAGGCAACGAGGAGAAGGAGCTACGGCTGGAGCCCAGCCCTGGGATGCACGTGTGTTACTCTAGCTACACCTCCAGTACGCAATAAGCTTTAAAATAATTCTTAGTGTGTAATTCTTAGTAGTGCTTCCAGCAAAGTTGTGTTACTGCAGCATGCTATTTGTAGCTGTGCCATTTTGCTATTGACAGCATTTTGTTTTATTTCTATATCTTATTCCTACAGTACATCTGTGTCTCCCCTCCTGTATTTTTATCAGTTTTCTTAATTTTATGCTGGTTTGATGCTAAAGGTAAAAATACCAATTTCTGCTCAGTTTCTAGTAACCTAGTTAAAATATCTGACAAGGCAAACAAAGGAGATGTACATTCCTTTTTTTTTTTTTTTTGCAAAAGGAAAGACTGCATTAAGTTTTAGAAGCTTTTTCTTTCTTTTAAACCAGCCAACACAAAAGTCACTCTTAGGTAATATTTAAGGAGATATTTCACTCAAGTCCTGAACACTCCTGGAATGTTTTCAAAGCAGCAAATGAAGGAAAGTCCACCATTAACAGGCAGTTAGAAAAATTTTCAGATTACTTTCAGTTTCTTACTTATCTTGGCACTCCATTAAAATAATTACATTTACCGTAGCAACAGAGAGATTGATTAGACAGAAAAATCTTATTGTTAAAAATGTTTAACATTATATTTGCCCCACTTAACAGCTATTAATTCAGAGCAAAAGAGTGTGCTGAGTGCATAAGCTTAACAATAAAAAATAGAAAGCAATTTCCATGAAGAGGCCTCAATCTTAGCTCTAGTCTAATGACTAAAAATGGGCTCTCTGGCTTGCTTTAATATTTCCTGGGATTAGAAGAGTTTTAATTATTGCTTGGAATGAATCTTTCTAGTCTAGCATGAAGCAACACATTAAAGTGGAGATTTTAAAAGAGCCTATAGAGTATGTATATCATTAAAATTCAAGGGCACGTGTAGCTTAGCTCCCTTTGCCTCCTTTGAACCTCTCAGGCTTTCCCACTAATAAACAACACCTGTAAAAATTACAAAATATATATATATTAATTTTGACACCTTCTGCATTTTAGATGGGGATATGACTAAATGCAAACCCTGCTCTCCACTCACCAAGCCCTTCCTCTGCACTTGCAGAGCAGTGGTCTTCCTCAGGTCCCAGGGATTTTCTCCCTGAAATCCACCAAGTAAAAACCTTTCACAGAAACCTCCAAATTCTGATGACAAAAAGGCAGTGGATTGCTATTAAAAGCCCAACTTCATGCATTAATAAAATCTTTCGGTGCAAGACCCCCGATGACTGGGCAGGTTGGGCAAGAGCCTGCAGAGCTGGGAGTTAAACGCTCTGTGAGCCCCCTCAGCAGGCGGGTAAATCCCAACTCCCTAACACCAAGCAGCACCATCCTCCCTGGTAGTGCTCCAGCTGATGGGGACCAGGCTCTGCTGGCCCTCAAAGAACTTGCTGCTGCACAGAAAATGGCATTTATCTTTATTTTTTTCTCCCTCTGAGTTTCCACTGGATTCCCATTACAGACAGAGCACTGGCAAGTGTTCAGATTAAACACCAGAGTGAATTTGCTTGGCTCCAAGGAAGACATTTCTGTGTCGAAAGCTAAATTGTGTTGCTGTTTTTCCACCTGTTAGTGTAGATTATATAATAGAGACTTTTTTCTTGTTTTTTTTTTTTTTTTTTTTTTTTTTTTTTTGCTTTGTATGGTTGCCCTGTTGTAGATCTTCACAGCACCTTCTTTGCTTCATAGAATAATGTCAATGCTTTTCTCAGAAAACCAGAGATAGCATTTTAAAACATGAAGATTTTGCTTGCAGCTGAAGCTTTTTATTCATGAACCTTACAGAAGTTTCAGCCCAAGGCCATTTCTAAAGTACAAGTCTCTGGCAGTACAAGAGCTCAGGGCTAGAAACTGGATGGCTGTGGGCCATGCTGCTGGAAATCCAGAAGGAAGGGTCCCAGTCTGTGGTGGCAATTGAGGAGCAAGGGCTTGGGAGCTTACCCTTCTTCAGGTCCTGTTTCTTCTAATTCCAGCCAGTCTGTATCCACACACTTCACCAGTCTCCAGGCATTTATGAGCTGTTCCATGGCTCCTGCTGGGGCTGAACTGCTGCCCCTCCAGCTCAGCCTTTGAGCTGCTGCTCATGGGCTCTTCCACAGCGTTGTATTCCCTTTAGGGTGGTACCGGCTGCAGCTGGAGGCTCGTTTTCCACATGGCCTTCACCTGCTACAGCTACACCCGCCTGCATGTGTGTTGCGATGCCTTGGATCCAGGGTCCAGCTTTGTGCAGTGCAGCAGCCAGGTTAAAAGATCGGACCCACATTTAATGATGGGACAAGTGTGTCCTTACCCGTGAGCTGCTCCTAGCCCGTGCTGCTGCCAGCAGGACCCGTTATTCCCATGGCCAGATTCGGCTCTGCTCGTCATAGCAGCGTGGCCATCGCACGTGGGGCTGGCAGTGCAGCTGCACTTGGCGTTTTCAGAGTGCTTTTGAACCCACAATGGCAATTTCTTGTTCTTCTTTAATCTTTCCTTCAACAAAGTCACAGTCCTTATGCAGCCACCTCTGAGACAGGGAGGGAAATGTTTTCCTAACAATTACTGCAGTCAGCTTAGCTGGGTATTTCGAAGTATCAGACATTTCAAAATATATAATAACAGTAATCTTTAGAAGTACTTTACTTAAGAAAGTATTATTTGGGGGAAAAGCCCACACGCCCTTTACTCACAATTATCTTTATTTTCTCACTGTTGGGGGGATGAATTGAAAATCGTTTTAGATGAATTTAGCAGCAATTAATACTTTATTTCCTTTAATAATACAGAGAGAAGATTAAACTATCCATCGGGGGAGCATTATTTCTCCTTGACTAAAGTTCAGAAGTGACCAAGTTACACTGTGTTACGTTTCGTTGTGTTGTCTTTCATAATTAAGAGGTTGTATCCTCATGAGTTTGGCCATATTTTTATTTGTGCATATGACTCTCTTTTTTCAGTATTTTCGCATTGTATCATGTCTCTCATGCACAGGTAAAAAGCCTCGTGATCTCTTTTCCATACTGGTAGCATATTGGTCAATGAACACATTGGACCATTCTAGTTTCTTTCCTGAACAGTGACTGAATCATCATTTTGGTTCTACCCATCTCTGCAGCCATCTGGAGATGTTCAACTGTTTTTTTTTTTTTGTTTTTTTTTTCTCATCCATAGGGATCCTGTGCAGCTCTCTACATGCAAGACTGGGACCTCTGCAAACACTGTGACTGGGGAGTGCACAAATAAACACACAGGAGAATAAAGATGCAGACCGAATTAAGCCTTTTTTTTTTTTTTTTTTTTTTTTTGTATTTTGACTCCTTCTAGATGGAACAATTCAGAATCTGCTCCATAAAAGAGTGTTGCAGACAGTTCAAAGACTGTTGCAGACAGTTCAAAATGCAGGTGCAGTTGAGTAATCTGTCCATGTGTGCAATTATTTGATTTGTGAGTAGGTTTGGTAAAGCTGGCATATTTTTTCAGCATATGGCTTCACTACTAACTCATTTGAAAGAAAAAAAAATGACACAGAATCCACATAAACTGCTGTCGCACAGTTCAATTTTCATCTTTTTCTAATTTTGTCTTTTGTTTCCCTATTAGCAACCAGTAATCCAAAAAACTACCGAAGACTAAAGTTTGATGTAACTTCTTATTCAGGGTAATGTAACTGCCTATGAAGATCTTTTTTAAAGCAGGGAAGAAGACTGAACAGCTAGAAAAACAAAACTGCAAAGTGGTCATGCAAAAATCCATCATGGACATCTGGACCACCCTTGTCCAGCTAAGGAAATGTAGCACCAGCCATGGCTCCGTGGGGAGGCATCAGCTGCACCTCGTGTCTTCAGTGGCTCAGAGCTTCCCCGGCAGCTCGAAACAGCAGCATGGGCCTCAGCACTGTTCTCCATGTCACCTCTGTCCTGTGTCCCCTGTCCTGGTCTCACCGGGGCTTCTCAGCGTTGGTGCAGTCCGGCTTCTGCATCCAGGCTGCAGTAACTGGGACAGGACAACACAGAAAGTCCATGTGGAAAAGGACCTTGAAAGAAGGGAAGGAAGCGGCTGGGCAAATTAGCAGAGGAAAATCCTTCCATCCATAAGAAGTGTTCCAGGTTTGAGGGCAGTCACAGAAGAAGTGGCCTCTTTCTGTGAAAGCTCCGTTCGGGAGGTTCACAATGCCAGAGCTCCCAGCACAAATCCAGCACTCTGGGAAAATAAGATTGAGATTTTGCATTGGTAAATGCAGAGCAACTCACTTCATCTCTAGGGTTTTGGAATGTGCAAGGCTTTCTAGACATACAGTACAGAGGCCAGATTTATAATCGTCTTATTTTGGAATACCTAAACTGTCACTGTTCTGACACACTGCACTGGCTCCACAGAACTGCTGTGACTGATGAGAGACATGGTTTGATTTAAGATTATATATTTTTGTTAAGATTAGATATTTTTGTGTAAAATAAGGCTTTACAAAATATAAGATGAAGGTAAATGGGTCATATTTATAGTTCAAATACTGCCAAAAAACTCTCTCTCCAGCACTACTAGGTCTAGACATCTCTTTTTCATGCTAACAGCACAAATGCTATAACAGCAAACCAGTTCACAATTGCAGGAATAGAAACCATCCTGAAACAAGAATTAAAATGACTTGTCTCTTTGCATCCTTCAAGGCAAGCAAAAACTAGGGAGGTGATGGTGTTAGGAGTGGAAACCTCTTGTAGTTAGTGCAGAAAATAAAAGCAGGTTTTCAAAATGATTACAGCTATTTATGTGACAGTGTCCTTCACCGCAGAAGTCACTAGCTTCTGGACGACTCTTCACCCACTGATCCCGAACTGGTTGGGAACAGCTGGGACATTTTGGGTCATGAGGCTCACAGCTGTCCCAGGCAGGCCCACCAGAAAACCTTCTCTTAAGCAGATCGAAGCGAAAAACAGGTTTTGTCCCTCCAGCACCTAATTCTCTCAGATAAGGGCTGTACACCTGGTCAAAAAGCAGTCCAAGCCCCTCATCACCTATCAGAGGCTGCACAAACATCTAAGATGTGTGACACCTTCTCTCAGGTCCTTCTGTCTTGTAATGAAGTGTGCTGATTTGACCTTCATAAGATTCACTGAGTTACAGTGTTAAATGGAACGTGGACAAAAGTGAAAAAAAAAAAGCCATATACCCAAATAAAAATATGGCCAAACCCACTGGCTAACATGGACAATGTTCCTTTAAGTTTAAAGGCTCTACTGTGCCAAATGCCCAGATGTTAACAATCTCTTCTAGAGACTTTTGAATGCAGGAAGGACATGTTTTTAGCAATTAGAAAACTAGTAGTGCACTTACACATGGCAATATTTAGCTGAGTTTGTGTGGGTAATAGGTCGGCACTTTGGGACAGTTGGTGGTTGTTTTGGGGCAGCAAGGAGGGCTTGAGCGAAGGGACCTGCTGGGCAGGCACGCTGAGCAATCAGGTACCCGCGGCGCCCTCACAGATGAAAGTGTGTTAAATAATCCAATGCACTTAAAAGACATTCCTTTATTCCCTCCTTTAAAGACAGCTTTGAAAACACTTTTTTACAGGTTTGGACACGAGCGGGCAAAGCACATGCATATACACCACAAAAGCTGCACACAGTCGAATAACGTTTTGGGTATACAAGGGTACTACATATTCAAGGCTTGAAATAAAGGATGTCCTTAAGTACTTCTCTAGATAGAGTAAGAAATAAATAAGTGATTAGGTGCTTTTTCTGCATGGGACACCAGTGTGTCCTTGTTGCTGTTCACAGATTCCTTTAGAGATCATTCTTGTTCTTAGTGGGAATGTGATGTCCTAGAGCTGCTCTCAAGCAGCGAGCAGGTGCCTTCGACCGTTGCTTCGAGGGCAGACGCGCGCCTGCTCAACGATTTATGATGCATCCCCCACAGTAGCACGAATTTGGCTGGTGGCCTTTGTAATTTGTCTTTGCTGATATCATTATATGCCTTCAGCATATTTATCTTCCAAATCCTAAAAAGTGAACGATTGCTTCAATAAGCAGAAAACAAGCCTTTTTATAACATCCCTGGACTAAGGACCAGGGAAAGGCTTGGATTTTCAGTGTGCGCCAATCTGTTTTAACAGCTGTTTATGATTACTCTTGTCACTGAACAAATAGAAGGTTATTCTACCCTTCTTTATTGATGGCCCAAGTTCCTTCTCATTTCCTCTGTCTGTGCAGGATGGCAGTGGCCACGCTCGGAGTCACAGGCCTTTGCAGTCAGCCAGTTCCATACAGTTTTGTGCATGCAGTGGTGCAAATGGCACTTCGTACACTGCAACAGTACACTGAAAATTGGATTACATGTGAGGATACAGAAAAGGGCCATATCCAACCAAAATAATCCCTCCACTGATCTCAGTGGTGGTTTCCAACCTTTCAGGCTTCCTGGGACCCCCGTGGAGTCTCCTGACAATGGACTCGCTTTTCTTGGTTATTTTTTTTCAGAACCGTTAGAATAAATTCACAGACACCACAAAGTCCATGGCAAACAGACCAAAAATCAGGCCTCTAGGGTATTCACAAAATACTATCAGCTAAACCCTACAGTGCTAAAGGGTGAGCACTAATAAAGCCTTGAAGAAATTTTACTACTTGCTATACAAACAACCAAGACATATGATTAGGGTTGCTTGTACTTTTGCTTGTACTTTCTAAACCACATGCTGCCCTAAAGGTGCTGGTCTCAGCGCACGCTACGGCTGCACAGCAGCCTCTCCTCCTGCAACAGTCAGAGCCAGTGGTGACTTTGTCATTCCTGAAAATATAAGTAATTTTTTTACAGGTGGTTCTTCTCCCTTCCTGGTTATGGACAGAAATAGAAGAGAACAGGACCTCCAACTGAGCTAAACAAATGAACACCCACTCAGGAGTAAAACTGAATTTTAAAGAAGAATCAGGGCTTTGGAGGTGTCAAGTGCTAGGGAACGATCGTCCCAGCTCTCATGTCACTGGGAGGGAGAATGGGCTTCTGCTGGGCTTAATTAATGCCGGGCTGCTGGATTGAGAAGGAAGTAGCATAACCACAGAATCAGCACCTACTTTTTGAACACCGGCCCAGATTTTGCCTTGGAACAAGAACTTGGACTCACATGAATTGTGTGAGGGATTGGCCTTGAAAAATCAATGGGTGCTCAGTATCTGGCAGGATCAAGTCCATGGTGAGCAAGAAACTTGGCCCCGATGTGGAACAACACTTCTTCTGCTTTCCAGCCCCATGGTGTAACCACCAGACCACAAATGTCTTTCCCACTTTTCCCTGTTAAGATGGAAGCGTCAGTTTTCAAGCTTGGAGAAATGTGGTGGACTGAGGGCAGGAAGGACCTGTCATTCATAAGAAAATGTGGGCTAGAGTTTCAAGATCAATTTTAATTTCAAATTTCCTTACTGCTGATAAAGTCCGGGAGCAGAAGACAGTTCGGCCATCCCCGGCTCTCTGCAGCACACAGCAAGATTGCTCCTCTCGGCAAAAACCAAGGACCCTTCTGCATTCCCTCACACGCTGGAAGACGGTGGCACCTTGCGTAAGATAGAAAGCTGGCTCATTTTCAATTCTTACCCCAACCCCCAAAAAGGGACCTTGAATTAATGCGCCGTGCTGATTAGCATGGGCTATAAATCACAGCCAGCTGCCCTCGCGCTGCCGTGTAAACCCAGCCCTCCTCAGCCCCTGGGGCGCACGTGTTCCCAGCGAGTCACCCCGAAACGAAACCAAAGCTGCTCCTGGTGCCAGGTGCTGCACAAGCTGTTGCAATTATCTCCCAGGATGTGGAGAGCCTGTAAGCTCTATATGCTTCAAACCTTTGCACTCAGACAGTATCAAGTTAATTATAAAATGTGCCAAGGGGGAAGCAAGAAGAAACCTTGTTAACCTTTTCTTTCTGTGGTTTCCCCCCCTCACTGCATTTACATTGGCCTTGAAGAACCAGGACATTTTGCAGATGGTTTAGGGTCTATAAATTCTTATTTAAATCATCTTGAGCCAAGCATAACAGGTAGCAGTCCAGACTTCTCTAGAAAGGACAAACCCCAGCTAAGCATGTAAATAATATTCTAGTGCTTTTTATCATATAGATACATACACTGAGCCAGGTACCCCAAAAAGTTTATTCATTTTTCCTATTGTTACTCATTAAAGTGTGTTAGACATTTTTGCTAGATTATTTTTAAAATCTCAGGGAAGAGACCAAAGAAAGGCGGTAACGCATTGTAGCACTTCCTAGCCGCCCGCGCCAGGATGCTCTCGGGTTGTCAAGCGGGACAACCAGGGCACTAGAGATGTCCCTGTGCCCATGAGCAGCCTTGGGCACATGGCTTTCTCCAGACACCAAAAAGCAGGAGAAAGTTACCAGCTCGGTAGCAGGTTGTCATGAGACATCACAGTGTTTTCCTTGCTAGTCGAGCAGAGGGTGCCAATAGTCTCCCACAGCTTGTCCAGCTGCTCCGTGGATCCGGAGAAATAGGGTGCTGGGACACGGCCTCAGCTGGACACTGGCGACCCAAACCGTATCAGCCCCAGACCCCCGTGCCCCACTGGAGAACATTGTGCCTTCCTCCCTTCCTCATGCTGTCAGAGCTACTGAATACAGGCTCTGTACGTTGTGTTTAAGATGAAGATATGTCCTCTGCACATACTAACTGTTTTTATTTTAGAGTGCAAGAAATAGAATCTGCACCTTGTATTTATTTTCTTTCCTGGAATTTCTGAGAAATCCAAGAATCCTCTCCAGCCTTGTTTATTTTCTATACCTTTTTCTGTCCCCACCTGCCAACTCTGCATCAAGGTAAATCTGTTGGCGAGTCAAGGGGTGTTAAATGTACAGAGCTCTCTGCAGAGTTTCTCTGCGAGATTCACAGAAGCCCCTGTCACGAGGGCCACTTTGCTCTTCTCCTACCAGGCCCCAACAACTGGGGTTTAAGTTTCAACTCCATCTAGTCTTGACTGAGACTGGACAAAAGGAGCCGCAGATGGGAAGTCATCCACAGACACCAATAAAGATGTTGGGGGTCCCCTTAGAGCAGGAAAAAATCTCACAGGTGGCCAGTCACAGCAGATTAAATTACCTGGCTGAAAATGGAGCCTGGATGTTCAGAAAAATTAATTTATTTTTTAATATTGTGCTTTCACTTTGTTGTCATTTTGTGCCCACAAATACAGGCTATCCTGAAAAGCTGCTAGGGCCCATTAATTAGCATATACTCCATAAAATGCAGCCCTTGAAGGGCAAGCATAGCACCAATGGCTCTACATAGTCAACATATGTTGTTCAAAACACACATGTTCACCACTTTCAGGTCACTCTCTATTTTCAACTCAGCATATGCTATCCTTGCTACATATATTATTAAATACACTATTATTTATTATTACACTCTAAATTCAGAAGTATATGGCTTATGGCCATAGCTTTTTAATGACCTGAGTGTTTACTCAGAGAAACCCTTTATTCCCCCAAACATTATTTGCAGGGCTGGTGACTTAGGTATCTTCCCAGCTTTTCACCTTTATGAGTGGTTGCTCATCCTGGCTAGTCTGGCAAGGGGAAAAGAAAATACTCGGCCATTAAAGGCGGGTGATTCACTGCCCGATACCTCTGATATGACTCTGAGTTCAAACACTCTTCACCTGTTTTGCACAGCAATGAATGTTGCACAAGGTGCCAGGCAAGCGAAGCATAGCTGATGTGAAAACACCTTGGGCTGGTTCCCAGTCACCCTGCAGCTGTGTTAGTATTTACAGCACGGCGAGCAAAGCGCTCCCGAATCAGCACAGGAACAATTTACATGCACGCTGAACGTGTGAATCAGGCCACCCGGTTCTCTTGGAATTACAGGGTATTTGCAATCATTTGTTTCCCTCCGCATGCTTTGCCCAGCAGGTAGTCTGCAATTATCTGATAATAAAAATTATAGGCATTTTCATATAGCCGGCCCTCTGCAGGAGCTGAAGATTACCCAGCAATTTTTATGCAAGCTGAGAATTTAAGCCTGATGTCCTGGCACACTTCCAGGCTGGAAGACCAGACGTCTGTCAAAATCCTCCTGGTGCTCCTGGCTGGCTACGGCACCCGCTTCATCCAAGCGGGGCCACGCGCTGCACGGCAGCTGTGTTGTCCCCTGCGGTCACCCCTGCTCAGAGCAGTCGCCAAAGGAATTTTTCCAAAGAAAATGGGCTTCTAATTCCATTACTTTGCAAAAATCCTTTGGGAGCAGAAGGGATGAGAGAAGCCACATGACCAAAGCCTGCACAGTGGTAGCACATGAGTATGAAAAAAGCTTATGATGGTCACTGCATGCTTACTGTAATTTTCCAATACCTGTATAGAAACGGTTCTGGGTGACTTTGCTTTTATGCCACCACCCCTCAAAAAATGCTCTCAAACTGTTCCCAAAGAAATCTGACAACCAAACCAATATCCACATGCTGGGATATTGTCATATGGGGTGTGTGCATCCTCAAGCAGACTTTTTTGCTAGTGGAAAATAATCCGTATCATAAGTTTTCAGGGTTTCAGTGGACTGGATCCAAAAAGAGAAAGTCCTGCTTTGTAAAGGTAACGTCTTGCAAAATGGTTTCTTTTTCTCTAGCAACACTGTAAAAGGCATTTCTCCCTATGTCTTTTCTAATTTATGTATTTGTAAACATAGTAAAACCACAGTGATTTGGACATTTACTAAGAATGACTAGTTTGGGGAATTTGAGAGACAAAAAGAGATAAAAACATCAGCTCGAAAAAGGAGTGCCTGCATTACAAATATACTTTGTTATTTTTATCTTGGCAAGTGTCATTAAACTTTAATTATTTATACACCCATGACAGATAAGTTTGCCCCATTTTGCATTAAAGATGTGTGTTATTTTTGTCAAAGTAATAAAATCACAGCAATGAGACCTGGCTCCGGTCTTCCAAAGCAGTTTTAACTGCTCCGTGAACATGGAAGCCCAGACTTAGGCCTCAGCGTCTCCTTCTCCTTGCATCGGTGGCACCTCGACAAGCTGCTGCTGGGGCGTTTCTTCCTTAGTTTCCCTTCACCTGGTGAAATGGCAGGTTGCGCAAGGAAAGGTCAGTGTGCGGAGCCACACAACTCTGCTGGGGCCACGCTCGGTGTCTTCGGTTTTAGTGGATTTGCTTTTTTTTTGCAATAAAATGA
>VZSV01000029.1:3814181-3843461 GCA_013398735.1 Nothocercus julius | reverse complement strand
CGCTGCGCCAGCTCGGCCGCGACGCAGCGCCCGCCATGGCCCGGCGCTGGTGGCTCGCAGCGCTGCTGCTAGGTAGGTGACACCGGGCGGGGCGGGGGACAGCGGGTGGTGGGCGCAGAGACCCCTCCGGGAGCTCCCGCCACCTCCTGCAATGAAACGGCACGGAGGGTGCGTGGAAAGTGCGAAGAGGGTGCAAGGAGTTTGCAAAGAGGATGCAAGGAAGGAGCGATTGGAAATTGTCCGGAGAGTGCCCGGAGGGTGCCGGGGATTGGATGGAGGGTGCATGGAAATTGCAAGGAGTGTGTATGGATGTTGCAAGGAGCGTCCAAGGAGATGGGTGCAAGGAGGGTGCGTGGAAATTGCCCGGAGGGTGTCCGGAGGGTGCACTGAAATTGCAAAGAGGGTGCAGGAAGGCTGCCAGGAGGGTGCGTGGAAGTCGCGCGGAGCTTGCTCGGCGGGGCCGGGGTGCCCGCGGCTCCGGTTTCTGGCTCTGTGTCCGGCTTTGCGCTCGCCGCGGGGCTCTGCACTCGCCGGGGGTCGCCGTGAGCCCCCAGCGCCGGCGGGGCCGCTCCAGCCCCCGTGTCCCGGGGGGGTCGCGGCTGCGGGGCGCGTTTTGGAGCCTCCGGCAGTGCCAGGGAAAACGCTCTGGCTGCAGGGTCCTGGGGGGACGGAGGCAGTCGTGCTATGGAAAATGCAGAGGGATTTGCGGTCAGGGCAAAAAGCAGCACTGTTCTTGGGCAGCGCGTTTCCTTCGGGAATGCCAGGGGAGTTCCTGGCTGAGAGGTTCCCCTGGCTGGGACAGCAAGGCACTTCGAGGCAGAGCCTTGGCTGAGCCTCTGCAGCGCTGAGCAGGAGCAGATTGGGAGGATGCGCCCGGGGCCACCTGCACACCGGACACCAGACACCCTTCTCTGCTGCGATCGGCCCTTCTCCCACTTATTTGACTCATCTGAGCTTTGAGGGAGAAAAGGATCGCCTTGATTCGCCTCTCCGGCTCTGAGGTCCTTCCTACAGGACTGCACGCTGGAGCTGCAGGGGGTATTTTCTTTAAGAGTAAAGGAGCAGGCTGCAGCATGTAATCCATACGCATTTCTGTAGGGTTAGTTCTCAGGTCTCCTGCGGGGTCTTTGCCATATGTTGTTTCCCACATGTAAGGTTTAAACAGATTGCGAAATACGTACTCTCCCTCTCTCTATATTTGCTCAAGTTGCTCTGCTCAGAGATGTTAAATTGCATTACATAAGATGACTCACTTCTAATTTGAATACTGTTTTCTTAAATCCTCATACACCTTATTTTTAATCCAGTCTTATTTTAATCCCATTCCTGCTTTATCTCTTGTCAGTGACAAAATTCCAAGTGATTGCCGTAAAAAAGTAGGACCCCAAAAAAGTAAACACATGTTTAGATACATAAGTCAGATCCAGAACTCATGAAAATCAAGTCAAGCTTTGCCAGAGACTTCCCTGCAAGCAGCTCTGTCGTTGTATCTTTTGCATAACCCCAAGCATCAACGTGACACTCGTGCATAATTAGTAGTAAAGGCACTTTACCTCAGTAACTGGATCTGATATCGGAGCCTCCTTCAGCGAAGAACCGCTCATTCTTGGAGAAGCCCTCAGAGACTTGCTAAGTTTTTACCTAGGGTTTCATTAAAGTCTTTGCATTCCACTTACGCCACACTGATATTTTTCATGTGTAGCTTCTCCTAGATGGTTTTAACATAAAAGATCTATTCTTGCTTTCAGAGTTTATTTTTAAGTTCGAAAATTATGGTGTGGAGGTAAGATAATATCAGCAGTTGCATTCTAAATGAGATTAGGAAGCGTAGTTTATGAATGATACTACTAAATTAATTATAGATTTGTGTGTGTGTGTATTTACACATGCATTATTGTATTTACTAACAAATTGACATCAATATCTTCAACAGAAATGGTTATTTGGTGCATTGTTTATTTAGCTAATTCACTTGTAACGCGTTGGCATTTTTTATTATTCATTTCTTGAGCTAGCCAAAAAATCAACAACTAATACATTATGCTAGATCCTCTGATTTGGCTCTATTTGTTCTTCCCATAATTACAGATTAGCCATTCTACAAAGTGTATGAAGATAGATAAAGACAGGGCTGAGATGTAAAAAAAGCACAAGTGAAAAAAATACAGTGTGGTTTCTATATTTTCCCCACAAGCACAAATTGTTGAGTAAGGAGATTTTCAAAAGCCAGAAATTGCTATGAAGAAAACCAAAGCTGGAATCCAATACTAGGGGAGGTTGCATCTGGCAGAACAAAGTTTGGAAAGAGATTTTGCTTTCAGTGGGATCCTGTGCTTGCCCACAACAGAGCGCATGTCATCTGTAAAGACAACGCTTTCATGCACGAGATAAAATCAGTGCTAAAATCAACCTCAGACTGAGGAAGCACCTTGCCGGGCTATTACATAATTCCTCTGGCTTTCTTTCTTGTTTATTAAGGAGGATAAAGCTACGTAAGTGAGGATTCCTAGCTCTGTGATTTTGGGACAATGTATCACAGATTTAATAATGCCACAACAGTGACAGGCACAAAGCAATGATTTTAATGTGTAATCCATCTTCAGTAGGCTGAGAGTGCTGCCAGAAACTGAAAATGTAATTCGTAGTGCAGCTCCATCTTTACTATATTGTGTAAGATGTGAGAGTTTAGTAATCTGCAAGCTGTTTTTTTTTCTTATTCTGTAGGTGGTTAAAAGGTCTTGTACACTAAGCTGCAATATTAGAAAATTTTTGTGTATTAGGATAAAAATGCTGATGTCCATTTGAAATGTCAAAGCTCCAGATTGTTAAGTGATAAGAGAGTTGAAATATTATTTTCTTTGTGCTCTAGCAGGGTGACGGTGTGATAATAATATCCTTCATGCTGATGTTTTCTCATAGCATATTAAATCATTGTGGTTGGAAGGGAGTTGGAGCTGAGAAAGCCGCAGCGGAGCTCAGCTCCTGCGGCACTGCTAGGTAGATGTTTGCATCAGTTCGAAGTCTCTCTGATGCCTTACGCTCGGGATGATGGTACAGCAGCCATCACGAGCGTCCCCACTGAGGGAGCAAAGAGATACGTAGTTTGACCCAGTGACAGATTTGTGACATCTTGGCCTCGCCCAGCTGGGTGGCAGAGATCCCTCATAAAGGAGCTTTCACCCTGTGTTTTAGCTCAATTTATACACTAAGCTCCTCAGAGAAACAACTGGATTCGCCTTGTTTGCACTCTTTGTAAACACGTGGTGCTGGATACTGGCAGGTTGTGCCATTTGAGCATCTCGTTTTCCCCTCTGTTGATACAAAAACACAATGGTGCTTCATTTTTAAAGCTTTCCAGAGGAGCTTTTTCAGAGGAAAAAAATATCTTAATTAGACTCATTTAAAAAGACCAATGAAAATATAAAGGGCAGCAAAGTTTTGAGGCAAAGAAATTGCAAAGTTCTGTTAATTCTGAGGAGTGCAAGTCCCATTATTAGATTATGCAGCATGTAGGTTGAATGTCAACTTTGATTTTGGCATCTGTCGGCAATGTTAAGAGAACTGGAACGCATCAAAGCTTGGCTCATGTTGACAGGCAAAACAGTAGGCTGAAATTTCAGGCTATCTCTAAACCACACCCAGACCCCAAAACACATGTTCAGAGTAACTCAAGTTCTGTGCTTCAGCCGAACAAGTAACCTTTCTCTGTGGTTGCTCGTGATGCTGAGCTGAGTATGTGTGTTTCTGGTGCGGTTGTGAATTGGGTTACCACCTTCTAGGGGACTTTTTTTACTGAGGATACCGTCTGCGAGAACTCTTTTCATTGCACTTCTGATCTATTGCTCCTGGGCTTTGCAGGAGCCAAGTAGTTGCCTCAGACTGTTGGCTCCTTTAGATGTGATTTTTATGTTTATAAACCAAATCCCTGTAGCAATGCCAGGTGCAAACCTATTGTGGTAGGAGCTGAAGGGAGAAGAGAAGGATGGTTCTTGCTCTGTAGGGTTTATCATCCCGGACTTGGGTTTTCAGCAGTGTTTAGGTGTTAGCGCTGCCGGGATGCGCTGGGGTTAGGAGCTGCATTGACACTCATGGCACGGCGCTGGCTCTGAGCACCTCTGTGCCATGGACTTGTCCTGCCCACTGCTCTGCGTGTCCAGCAGCTCACCCAGATGCCCGGAACATGGTTTTTCCTCCCTTCACTCACCCCCGGTTATTCGCAGTAGGGTGTTTCTTGCCATCCTCAGCGTTGACGTCGTATTTACAGGCAGTCATTGTGTCCGTCTCACCTCGGCTACTGCTCATCCAGGCTGTGCGTACCAGGCTCCTTCCATCTTCTTGCCTATAACCCCATCCTTCCCACCCCCTCGTCACGTTTTGGTGCTCTGCCTTCAGCCCTGACAGTCCCCCATGCTCATTTTGCCTTGGGCAAAGGCTGTATTTATGTTACTGTCCTGTGGTGGGTGGTCCTCTTGGTGCTCATGGTCTGTGCGAATGATTCAGATGTTTGAAATGAGGTTGGCATTTCATAGCCAAGCCATTGCCTGATTACCAGTTCCGCTCTTCAAAGCACTCCAGGAAAAAATATGCGTAGCCATCACTATTAAAAATGGCCATGATAGCTGCTAATAAAGTGTCTCTGTGCAGAGGTTAGAGGGAATTGCCAAAATTGCATGGGTGCTCCATGTATTTGAAATGACGGTGTGCCATTAATTTCAAAACCATGTGCGGTATTTTCTAATGAGTTTCCATCTCTTCTAAATTAAGGAAGATATATGTAATATTTCCCATTCGGTAAGAATATAAATTCCGGTTAGAATGTTTTAACTGAATCATCATTACTGTTCAGCCCTGGCCTGACTTGATTTTCTTTGGTTTTTGAAGGGAATTACCCCCCTCAAGTGTTCTCACCAATCTCTCACCAGCTAGGTATCCAGGAGATGAGGGATCATCTCCTCGTGGTTTCCTATGGCATGAAAATCAAATTCACCCTTCCACCAGTGTTCAAGGAAAAAAACCTCTAGCATTGCTTTTCTTTGCTCCCCTTCCTTTTGCTTTTTGCTTGTGCATTTCTCTGTGCTGGACTTCTGCAGCAAGCCTGCTCACAGGGGGTTACTAGACTCCGAGCCTGTTTGCATTTTTCAGTGCCTGCTGATGATGGAAAAAAGAAGGGATGTAGCAATAATCCCATTATTCCTACCCTGCCTGATAAGCCATTCCTCTCCTTGCGCCCTGGGCCCAGTAGGTTGGTTGCCTAGTGCCGGAGTTTCTCCTCATTCTTCTGTAGACCTCCTGACAAATCTTTCATGTCTTCCATGGTTTTCTTCATCTGAGCAGAGAGTATCCTGTATCCCATTTCTCTTTTGCACCCCTCTGCTTTCCAGATCCAATATTTACTGGCAGTTGTGTTTTTTTTCTCCATTTATGGAGAAGGGCATTTTCTGAATAAACTTGTGGTCCTGCGTTGTTGATACCATGGGATTTTTCCTATTTATTCCTTTCACTTCTGTGAAAGCAGGATCAAGCCCTGTAGCCCCTTTTACAGGGTTATGGTTTCTTCCTCATTGTTTTTCTGCTTCAACTAAGAAAACTACTGGTTTGCTTCTCTGAGGTGAACAGCCACAGAGGGTGATTTTAAGAAGTTGTTTTATTATAACATGGTTTCTACTGAAGAAGATGTTGGAGGTGTAGGAGTCAAATTCTTCCTGCTTGCCTTCCTCACCACAGCGCCCGTCTGTCTTGCCCCACATTCCTGCTGCTGTTTAATCCATAGACATAATCCCATGTCCCAGCGGAGATGGGAATTTCCCTGTGGGAGGGCGAGGTTGAACACGGGGCTCAGCAAGTGCCCTCGCTCCTGTGTGGCCTGTCTTGAGTCGGGGCAGCTGGCATGGATTAGGAGGAGCAGTTTTAGCGAAACCGTAGCCCCTTGGCTGTCAGGAGTCAGACTGGTGACAGAAAGAGCGAGGTTTCACCAAGTAGGGTGGCCATGTGTGAGCGGTGACTTAAGCCCGGTGAATCTGGTTTCTCTACCTCCTTGGGATCTTAGTTTTTGACGGAAGTCAAGTGCCCACCACGGTGCAGCAAAGCCAGTTTTGATTAAAACATCCAGGTTTTGCTGCGGTGTTGGTTTCAGGCTACCAAGTCACCAGTCATTGCTGGCAAAAGCTCTGGTGGGATGGGATTCCTGGACTTGCTGCTTGCAGGATTAAAAAAAAAAAAAAAAAGATTCTGTGATTGCAAGGACAAAATACAAACTTTTCTAGAGCTGTAAAAAAACTTGATAGTCAACCCACCATAAGTGCTTCACGGTTTTAATTGTGGACGTGAGGCAGATGACAGGATGATCACAGCTTCAGAAGCAAACTAGACTAAAGCTGTGCAGCACAGTGTTTGAACCTGCTTTCCAGCATCCCTGAAGCTACCCGGTGAAAGGATGTTTTGAAAAGTTCTTATGTAGATCCTGAGCTCGTTGGGAATTTCCAGTCAGCTGAGTTCCCTCCTAGGGTTTGCAGACTTTTATATATGGTTGTTCTCTACCATGCACAGAAAAGTTGGGGCAAGGCTCAGCAATGATAGCTACCATATGTAATACATTGCTTGCTGTTGTTGAAAGAATAACTTAGAAACACCCAGTGAATTCAGGGCACTTTGCAAATAGCATGAACTAGCATCAGACTGGTGGAACAGCTATATGTAATTATCCCCTTTTTACGGACAAATAAGAGAAGAGATGAATAATAGAAATACTTTTTCAAAAGCCAAATAGTACTGCAATGAAAGAGCTGGCATGCTCCCTCTACCACTTGGCCACACTCTGGCTTCAATTCAGGGAGGCATTACTAATCAGGAAAAATGCTCATGTACTGGCTTAATTTCAAGCGCATGCTTAAGTTTCAGTGAAACCAATTATAGTTAAGCCTGTGCTTAAGTGCTGTCCTGAACTGGCTTCAGCTTGCAGATAGGCAAAATGTAAAACTGGGCTGTGATGCAGTTCCCCTCTACAGTGGATTATATTTAAGTTTTATAATTTTATAATATTATAATATAAAATGTATCTCTTCCTGCAAAATTGTTCCCCTGGAAATTCTTTATTCTGAGTGAATTAAAGCATGATTAGCTTAATCTCAACACGGAGACAAGATAAATGGATTTGCTAAATACAAACACTTTCTTTGCTTTTGAAAGAGTGCCTTTTTCCTTTAGAGGCCAACCCAGAATCCATTCTGCATGCTCTCAGGAGACAAGAATGCCAAAGAAGGACTACTTTGCTCCATTAATGAAGTCTCTGTGTTTAAGTATAATTCACTTATGCAGAGTATATTGATATGTTCCTTATCGTCCATTTCATTCCAGTCTGAACATTCCTCGCAAAATATCAAAGGTTTTATGTCATCTCTAAATGAAGAAATATGTAATGCTGCATGACTTCAGGCACTGATCTTATCCCTGTAAATGGGTGACTAACTGAAACATTAGAATTATAAATGGAAATAATAAATTCTGGCCATAGGAGGCAAAAACATCTAAGAGATTAAGCAGTCCAGCCTTGGAGAAGAGCTGATGCACAGTAACCAAGTTGGAGTGAGCTGTAATGTATGCAATTTCTCCTCTATTTATAAAGAAGCAGATGTGTGACTCAACATTGCTTTTTCCCAAAGTCAATCTGCTTGAAAGAACATAAACAAGATTTGTTTCCAGGAAGGCATTTTACAGTATTTCTCTCCTGGTTGGCATTTTTTTTTCCCCTTCAAAAGTGAGAAAAGTGAACCTACCACAACCCCAGTGGTAGGTTCTCATTTTCAGACCTGGCCACTGCCTAGAAATCTTTCACCTTAAATAGCTAGAAATTTCCAGGTCCTCTTTGCTATCATTTGATGCTCCGAGTCTGATTTTTCTAGAAGCTGCTTGTCCAAACGAGTGCATGGGGTGCTTGATGAATGCTTGTCACTGCTGCTGTGCCTGAGCTTGCTGCCATGCCGGGCGATGGCAGCGGCAGCCGCCGTCCCTGGTTGCTGGCACTGCTCATGCCTCGTGCAACCCTGTTGCTTGGAGACTTGGGGCTGGTATTTTGGATGCAACATTCATTGGAAAGATGGAAAAAAAAAGTCCTGTTTTGTCTAACTGTTGGACTGAGGAGCTCTCTGGAAATGCTTGTGGTTCATCGATACAGACAGATGGATAATGAGTGAGAGGAAGGGAACACAGTTGGGAAGGGTTTTTTTTTTTTTAGATCTTTCTATAGGGAATGTTTTAGCCTTGGAAGAAGAATTGTGCATAAGTCCTTCCCCTTCCGCACAATAATTCTAGAAGGCAGCTATTTTGCACTTTGCTGTTTTGCTGTTCTTCAAGTAGAAATGTGCCCTAATTACAGATTTTTCATCTGTAACTGAACTTTTCCAGGCTGAAAGGATGTTTGAAATTGGTGGGACTAGGCTGGAATACTTACGAGAGAAGAGCAGCAACAAAATTTGGACATGGGCCAATAACTCATGGTTTGAGGATGTGTCCAGCTTGATGTGTTGTGTTCAGTTAAGTAAGGCAAAATCCCTAGGAATTCCCATCATGTCAAATATTTATATGCTGCATTTTCCCCCTCCCCCTTTTTCTTTTCCCTATGGCCTTTTATCCTGATTATAAAAATTGCCATTTTCTATCGAGCGTGTTAAAGTCTTGTGATTATGCTGCCAAAGTGTCTGTGCTCCTAAAATAATGTAGACTTTGAGTGTTTTTGCCAAAAGTAGCAATAAGGGTTCAGTCAAATCTTGAAGCTTCCAGTGCAATAAACAGCACAGGCAGAAATACAGCGCAGCTCGCAAACCCAAAGCTGGGCTATATTCTGTGCAGTTATTTCACTATATCTGTAGATTAACTGCACTGACACCTTGAGGGTCTTTCTGTGGTTAAGAGCAAGAGCAAATTTAGCTGTTTTATTCTGCTACTTCTAATATAGATAGAGATATTTTGTATTCAGCAGTATGCAGTAGGATAATTATGCATGCATGTAGCATTTGGATTCTCCTTTAATTGAACTTTTTCAGCAGTTGTATGCTAGGCAGCCAGACAAAACCTGGCTTATTTGCAGCTGAATAAAGAAATACACGGGAACAAGAGATTTCCCTGAGCTGCAGAGCAAAGTGATGGCAAGCCGGGATGAGCACGTGGAGCTTGTTCCTGCTGGGTCATCCCTGGAGCAGCCTGAACAGATCTGCAGTTGCCGGATGAAATGCTGAGCTAAGAGCAGAGAGTTTTGGCATTCGATCTTGTCCCGTTTTGTGTGGGAACTCGAAGGGCCTCCTTTGCAGGAAGCACTGGTGCTGGCTGTCCCTGCTGAGCATATTAAGCCCTTGAAGATGATTAAAACAGCAAGTCGGCTCCAAAGAGACTCCTTAGTACTAATAACACGCCGTTCCACCTAGTCTGTGTGCTGTGGTGCGAGGTGAGGTAACAGAAAACCCAGGACCAGTTTCATGGGCCTTTGGGCAGGTAGGCTGCCTTTTGTCAAGCCCTTCTGCTCTCTGCCGGCTTCATTCCCATGTGCTTTTCTTTTGTGTCGGGTCACAGTTTCAGGGCTTCAAAATAGGCATAGGGACGTTTCAGAGGCCCCACCCGAGATAGTTCGAGAAGAAAATCCTCTCTGTAGAAATCCTGTCCTGCAGCTTTTCAGAAGAGGTAGTTGGAGCTGTAAACCATAGCATTGTGCGTACAAATGTTCAGCATCCTCAGTTTATGGGAAAGGAATATACATATTTATATGTTAAACTGTCCGCTTGATACGTAGGCTGGAAAGCAACCCGCGTCCTGAGCATGGGCAGGTCGTGAATGAAAGTTGGCTTCCAAATTTCCAGCCTACAACTGGGTAAATTACAGAGCACACAAAGCGTGAGCAAGCCCCGGCTGGGCTAGTAAAGCGGAGGCTGCCTGCGCTGGGCTGGATCAGCACCAGGCCGGCGGCTGCGGCTTTGCCAGACGGGACACTGGTACGAGAGCAAGGGAGTCCTCGGGGCCTCGGGAGTTTCACTGAGGGTTCATTCCTTGCTCTTGTAGAGAGGCAAATCCCCTGTTTCTTGCAGAAGCAAACTCAGGCCAAACGGAACAGAAGTTTGCTGAAGCAGAGAATGAATAACATATATATAAATATACGTACATATATATATATATATATACACACACATATATATATATGCATGCAAAGGTCTTCAGGATTTAGCTGAGTGTTCACACATTCCCTAAGCCAATAACATCCGTTGTTATGGGAAATGAGGTAAGTGACAGAATTACTGTCCTTATGGCAGCGACAGGCAAGGCTCGCATTCCCATGCCGTAATTCCCTGCTCCAGTCCCTGCTTCAACAATAGCTTGGGAGAGAGAAGGGGAACAAAGAGCCCTCAGTTTTGTTTGAAGAGTTCATCTGAAATATAGCTGGATTTGGCAGAAACTCGAATTAAAGAGCAGTAAAACAAGTGTTCTGCCTGCCTAACTGACACCTTGCTACTCAGTTAACCCATTTTGGGTGTCACGCTCTGAGCAGGTCTCCGCGCCGATGCAGCCGAGGAGCGTTGCTCCAGCGTGGGCTTTGAGGCGTTTTCTGTGTTCTGTGTCTGCGAGGTGAGCAGGAAGGGCTCTTGGCAGGGCCTGCCCGCAGGTACCTGCAGCTCTCGGCAGCGTTTCCAGCGCGGGACGTTGCTTCCTGCGTGCGCGGCCGCGGTGCCGGGTGTGACCGTCCTGCGGGAGCCCGCCTGGGACTGCCGCAGGCCCAAACACCGCCCCGGAGCTCTCTGGGGCCCTGCAGGGAGCCGCGGAGGAGCTGGTGCGGCGGTGGCGGCTGGGCCAGCCGTGGCTTTGCCGCAGCAACCCGCTCCCATGCGGACACGTGCTCCCTCGGCGGCGCTGGCTGCCGCGCGGCAGCTGCAGCGGAACGTGGGAGGTGGGGGGACACGGCGGCTTCTCTGCTCGTGCCTGCGTCCTGCTGACGGCCCTGTCCGTGTCCCCGCAGCGTGCGCGGCCGCCGAGGCGCCGCTGCGCTGGGAGCCGCGCTGCCGCCAGCAGCTGCGCCACCTGCAGGACGGCGCCGGGATCGCGGCGCGGCTGCCGCCCCGCCTCGAGGGGCACTGGGTCTCCACCGGGTAAGGCACCCGCGGGCACCCCCGGCCACGGCGCCTCCTCCTCCCGGGGCATCCCAGGGAATGGGGCACCCCGGGGAATGGGGCACCCCCATGGGCATCCTCTGGGCACTGCTAGGCAAAGCACCCCCATGGGCATCCTCTGGGCCCCCCCTGCGGGCACCCCTGGGCAAAGGTGTCCCGAGCATCCTTTGGACTCTGCCTCTGCATCCCTAGTAAGGTCCCTGCCAGCACTGGGCACCCCCTGAGCACTCATATAGGCAGCCCAGGCACTGAGCACCCTGAGAAAGCCACCTCAGGGGCATCAATGAACTTCCCAAAGGAAGGTGAGAGCTGAGTGGAGTCTGTCCCTGTTCCCCGGCACCTTTCCAGCCTCTGCCTTCACAGCCTGCTCATTCCCCTGCCTGTCCCGAGCCGCAAAGTGTCAAATACCCGCCCAAAAGCCCTGCATGGCAGTGCCACGTTTTGCCAGCCCTTGCGCTGGTCCCTGCGCGTCCCCCGTGCGCCCCCAGGGCCGATGCGGCTGCAGGGGCCGGGCAGGGGAAGGCGGGTGCCGCTGTGGCACCGCTGAGGACGCTGCTTTGGTCCCCAGGTGCGAGGTGCGCCCAGGCCCCGAGTTCCTCACCAGGTCCTACCTCTTCTACTCCAACCGCCTCTTCAAGGCCCACCAGTTCTACTACTGGGACCCGTCGTGCCGCGAGCCCTCCTACTCCCTGGTCATCAAGGGCAAGGTGCGCCTGCGCCAGGCCTCCTGGATCACGCGCGGCGCCACCGAGGCCGACTACCACCTGCACAAGGTGGGCATCGTCTTCCACAGCCGGCGCGCCGCGCGGGAGGTGGCCGCCTGGGTCAACGGGACGTCGGCAACGGGCTGCGGCGGCTTCCTGCCCGCGGGGCGCAGCTGGGCGCCCGGCGCGCTCTACGAGGTGCTGAGCGCCAAGACGGAGCGCGACTGCACGGCCGCGCTGGGCTTCGCCATGCACGAGCTGAGCCTGGTGCGCGTGGAGCAGCGCGAGCAGGCCCTGCCGCAGCCCGGCGGGCGCCTCGTGGAGGAGCTCTACCTGGGGGACATCCACACCGAGCGGGCGGAGAGGCTCCACTACCGGCCCACCGGCTACCAGCGACCCCTGCAGAACGCTGTGGTAAGAGACGGGCCTTTTTTTCGGGTAATAACGGTGCTTTTGCGGTAAAAAGGGTGTTTTTATGGGGACGCCGTTGCCAAGAGAAGCGTAGCTTACCCGTAGGATGCAGGGCCTGCAGCGAGGTGAGTGCAGCCCAAGGCGCAGAGCTGCGTGCTCAGATGTCTCGCATCCCTCTCGCTGTTTCTTCACCATGTCCTGCGGATTGGGCAAAAGTGAGGAAGCAGCATCTCCCGTTAAATCATTAATTCCCAATGTAATGCCATTAGAAGAGGAAGCGACCCTGAATGCAATTACACTGTTATGCAGAAATCAGGCTTTCATTTTGGCATATATGGAATAAGAGACTTGGTTGCTTTTTAGCTTTTTTCTTCTGCCAGTGCTCTGGTTTATTTCCAGAAAAACATGGTTTTGTTTGAATGTTAATTGATCAACTCAGAAATGACTGAGGAGTGAGACAGGGTGAGAAACCTCTCTGAACATCGCCAGAGGGAACTGAACAAAATGGAAAAGCCCCTTTTGGGGCAGCTTTGGGGGGTAACATTTCCCTGCACCCTGAACTGCACCAGCTGACCCCTCAGAGAGCAAAAGGAAAATGCAGAGCAACACCTCTCCCCCTCCAAAGTAGCATTCCCAGATTGGTTAAACTTGTGTTATCTTGGGCCAAAACCATATATATGAGCAAAACCAGATGGTAAACATAAACACTTTAAAAAGTTAATTTAAAAGCAAACCTAAAGATACCAAAATTCACTCTCTGGATCCAGCACTCTAATTAATCAGCTAACAGCTCTTCAATGTACCAGCGCATGATGTCACCACTCGGCGATAATTAGAAGCTGCCAAACATTAGAGGTAATTTCACACGACTGGTTTAAGCGAGTAGGATTTTTGGCTTCATGATGATGGTGATAATTTTATTGGGCAGAAGGTTTTTGTTTTGTTTTTATTGCTCAGCTAATAGCCACTTGCTTGCACCAGTAAGAAAGCTACACAGCTACGTTACGCATTATTTTTTTAGTGGACTTTAAGAAAATATCACTCTTATTCCCTTAAATCTATATCTGTTTTAAAGAAACCCATTCTCCCCAAATTACCCTTCATTATCAAAGAATTTCCTGTCCAAGGAGAGCATATATATATGCCAACTTCTGGGATTATTTAGCTGCACTGTACTGTGTACTGTCAGCACTCATTAGTGTGACAGTAGCAGTAAAGCAAGCTGAAAATGACTAAATTACAGCAGACTCCAATCAACTTGCATGTAAATTACCCACCCGGCAGTTAACTACCGAGTTACTTAACATTGCTGCATATGACAGTTCAGTCAAGATTAGCTCTTGTTCTGGAAAATAATACAGCGTTCGAACCCTGGTTATTTGAAAATAAATCAGTTGTGATATGTGAAATATATTAAAAAAAGTCCCCAGCTATACAAAAAAAAAAAAAAATCTGGTGGGTAATGGGCTGGGGGGCTGCCCTGGCTCAGCGCTGCGCAGAGCCCGGGCAGGGAACCAGGTCGGGACCTGGTTCTGCGGGCGGTTTTCCCTCGCTCCTGCAGGGATGTGTGTCCTGGCACTCACGCGAGCCCGCCGCCCCATCCCGCTGCCGCCCCATCCCGCTGCGTCCCCCGGGAGCACAGAGCCCGGGCGGCTCCTTCTCTCCCTTCATCTGCTTGGATGTCTACGGCCAAGTTCATTGCAGATGAAAGCCCTGATGTGTGAGAGGGATGTTCTGAGCCTTTTAAAATAACTCTGAACTTTTTTTTTTTTTTTTGCATATCCACTTACAAAAATACTGTTTTTTGCCTTCCGCAGCACCATGTGCATCCTTGCCCAGCCTGTGGGATTATATACAGAGCTGATGAACACCATCCACCCATCTTACCTGCGCGAGCTGAGCTGCCCATGCAGCTGAGCGGCAGCTGGGTGAGCACCCACTGCGAGGTCCGGCCTGCCGTGCTTTTCCTCACCAGGTACTTCATATTTCACGGGAGTAATCACACCTGGGAAGGTTATTATTACCACTACTCTGACCCCCTCTGCAAGCAGCCGACTTTCACCATCTACGCATCCGGGCATTACACCCAAGGCATCCCCTCCTCCAAGGTGAGAGGTGGCACCGAACTGGCTTTTAAGGTCACCCAGGCTCGGGTGACGCCGATGGACCAGGTGACGGTGATGATGCTCAACTCCTCAGAGCCGGGAAGCTGTGGGCTGACAAACTCCTGGCATGCTGGGATGGAGCAGGATATAACGCCCACAAATGGATGTTTGGCTTTGGGCATCAAGCTGCCACACACAGAGTACGAACTTTTCAAAACAGAGCAAGACACCAAAGACCGCAGCTTGCTGTTCATCGGCGAAAGGCCCACGGATGGATCCAGCCCCGACCGTCCAGAGAAGCGACCCACGTCGTATCAAGCACCTCTGATTCAGTGTGCTGGGGCCTCGGAGGAATTCTCTAAATACATTAGTCTGAAATACTTGGGAAAGCAGGATGCTAGTGGGAATGAAGCACTAAAACCTTTGCCTGTGGCCTTTTTATTGTTTATAGCACTGCAGTTTTTGAGATGGGACTAGTTCTCTATTCAGGTACAACGCAGAATTCACATAGCCCTGGTGCTAGGATGATTTTATATCCTTCAAATGATCACATCTGGAATAAGTTTTACTTATATTTGAAAACACTTTAAAAAAAAAAAAAACAGTGAACAAAGCCAAGAAGATAAGCCTGACTATATACTGTTTGTCCTGTGGCTTTATTGCCTAATCTTCCCTTTTCTTTGCCTACAAATCTAATGTAGTGACATGGATGCATTGCACATTGCAATAGATAATTTAGCAATAAGAGAGAAAAAAGAGCTACAATCAGTTAAAATTGCAGAGAGAAAAAAGAGCTACAATCAGTTAAAATTGCTGCTTTGAGCTTTTGACACTTCTAAGATATAATCAAGAGCTTGATTCAGATGTAATTCAAACATCCAAAGTGTTGCTGCTGAGTTTCTTTGAGGTTAAGTTCCCTCCCATTCTACTCTTCATTGCTGTTCTTGCAAATTTAGATCTGTAGCATCAGTCAGCAAGAGTCAGCAAGTGCTCTTGATAAGGGCACTCTTAATCATTCCTTCCTCAGTTTACAGACTTTTCCTGCAGTTATATGCACACATAGATGCAATGCACAGTTTTCCACCTAGTTATATGCAAAAACCAGCACTATCTGCACATTACCTGGACAGACTGCTGTGCCTGGCCATGGTCAGATTAGAGGCTGCAGTAAATGGAAAAGGCCACTGTGCACATCTGCTCCCAGGAGCTGCGGGCACTGTGTCCGTGTTGCATTATTCTGCCTGTCCCCTTGCTCACACTGGCCTGTGCTTTGGGAACGTGGCAGCAGCCACCACGTTCCTGCTGCCCTCATCCAGCCAGCGAAGGACCACCAGGCAGTTGTGGCTCCTGCTCATCCTGTATTTCCTGGAGCCAAAGATCCCTTATATGCAAACCTGCTCAGGCTGTGTATTTTCACCATCTCCCCTTTAGCAACAATTCCAGCACTAATCTCGCTCTCAATCCAGCCACATTTGTGTAAGGATGTTTCATAAATTTGCCACTAGTGAACAAGGCATTGAGGAAATGCTCTAAGCACATCAGGTCAAGCTGATTTCTAGGAACAGGAAGGACAAAGTAAGAAATTATATTCCCTCGTCTGCTGCAGCTAAGAAGCATATAACTTACTTGGAGAAGACCTCCTCCCAGAAGCTAAATCCTCTCCAAATAAGCCAACATATCTTACTTGCAAAGGATATTTTTTTAAGCTAGCTATGTAATAGCTACCTTCTTAATGCTATATTTACAAACCTGCAGCTTGTACTTAGATAATTTATGGGTTTTATAACAGATTTTTGGGGGATGTATACATGAACACAATTCAAATGAGATGCTTATTAAATACATAAAGTTGTGATATAAATGTTGTCATCATATTCACATCTTCCAGGCATGGAAAAACAGTAGGTGTGCACAGAAACCTTTATGCTCCTAAGAGGATATACCAGACATAACTTGGCTAACTCACCTTAGGTGTCCTCTGTGATTAACAGAGGGAGACACTTCTGCAGGCATTGGGTCAGCAGACAAAGTCCGTCTCCCATCTCCTAGACCTCTTTCTTCACTCACCATGGCGAAAACTTTCGCAAGTAAAGCACTCGTGCAAAACATCTCCTGCCCTTGCTAAGGGCTGCTGTGGTTTTTTCCTGCTGTTTTGTGGAGATCCACAGGCAAACGTTTAAAGAACTGGAAGTGATTCTAAACCAGCTTCTGCACTAATCTCCTTTGGGACCTTGACAGTGGGCACTTTACCCACCCATCCTGGCAAAACCAACAAAAATCTGCTAATTTAGAGGACACCTGAAAGGTCCCTTTTTCTGTGGCTCCAGAATTAAAATTTATCTCGGCATGTAGAGTCGTCTTTGCAAGGTCCCTGTTAAAATGCAATGAAGCGAGGGAAGGCCTCCGGAGAGAGGCTGGATCTCATGTGACCCAGAGGCGCAGCAGAACCATCTTCCTCCAGCCGACCTGTTCGCACACACCATGCTAGGGCCGGTGAGCAGGGAATACAAAGATGTCCATGTTACCATGAGCAGGGAACCAAGCTACACTCCTTCCCTCCACATCTGGAGCCTTTTCATCCTGATTATACTTAACTAGACTTTGCCTAAGTATAGCTCTGAAAGAAAAGAAAAAGCCATAGAAAAGCTATTTGCATTAATAGCATAACTTTTGTTGTTCCATTCATGGTTCTGAGGAAAACGTTCCTAAAGTACAAAGTATCTCCCGTAATAATAGGTGTCTTTGCTCAACTTGAATTTGCCTGGCTACGATACCCAGTCAGTGATTCCTTTTGTTCAAGAGGGGGAGCTGCACGTTTGGATATTTTCTCCCCATGAAGATACTTCTGCATTGTAATCAAGACACAGCTCAATCTGTTAGCTAGACTCTGCCAAATGAATTCTAGCTCTCTAAGGCATTTTCACACTCCACTAGTCACTCTTTGATTCTTTTTTGCCTCCATTCCAGTTATTCAGCTTCTGTCTTAAAATGTAAATATTCAAATCACATCCAAAATTCCCAAGTCTCATAGCTGAGACATACAGAACTATAATCACTTGCTGGTAATGATAATTCAAAACAAGAACATGTTCTTTTTTATTAGATTTTTGCCCTGGAAAAAGCTGCACTGGGAGCTCAGGGGGAGTTCTTCCTTGTCCTGGTCCTGGGTATGGATATTTTTGTCATGTGCACTTTTATCAGTAGCAATTTCATATGTATTTTCACCAGTGATCTGGAACTACTGAATTATCTTGGGTCCCAGCAGCCTCCTCCTGTGAGCATCCCCATTTCACCGTGGTTCTCTGAGTGACCACTTTTGAGCTGTGTGATTATCACAGAAGCCTAAGCTTTGCAGGGCTCCAGGTATACTCAATTAATCCCAAAATAACGTAAAATAGAAAGAAAAAAAAATGCTAGAAAGTAATGACTTTCCTTATGTGCCTGTATCGCCATGCAATCACATTTTTCCTTCCCTGGTTCAGGAGGTGTCAGGCAAATTGAGCACTTGCTCAGGTCATCCTGTCCTCTTGGCTTTTCTTCTCATCAGCAGATCAAAGACTGCCTCAGGTATCTCCCTTGGAAGTCCTGATTCAACTTTTTAGGCCTACTAAATTTAAAAATGTTTATTTTTGAATAATAAGCAATGATAATGAATGACATCAGCTTTCCAGCCTCTTAGATCATCACTTGCAGTTTTGCCATCTGCATGTAGTAATGGTCCCGGTCTACTGCAGATTTCCCTCTATATTTTATCGCCCTCTCCAAGCACTCCAAAATATACATTTTTCTTTTCCTTTTGCTATTGCTTTCCTTATTAATTTTCTACACTTTTTAACACTCATTTTCCTTTGATTGCTATTTCCCTTTCTCTTAATTTTTTTTTATTACTTAGATCTATTTTTCCCTTCATTTCATCACCAAACTAAGATAAGACTTTGAGCCAAAGTTGTCCCAATTTTTTATTGTGATTTAATACCTTTCTCTTAAAAACTGCCAATTCTAATTCACAGTTTTCCATCCAATTTCTTACTCACTATCAGATTTGATACAAAGTTTGCTCAGCTGTGCCCCTTTGGAAGGCCAACTGTGTGTATTAATATAGTATGGCTCTATGCCTACCTCAAATACGATCAAGATTCCACAGTAACCACCAACTTACAGTTGTGTGGTTAGTTTATCTGACATAACTAAGAGAAAAGTCCTCATGGCACATGTCTAACACTGCATTAGGAAAAACAGACCTAGGACATAAGCAACAAACAGTAAAACTGTCTGCTGGATTCAACTATAAAACAACCATGGACTTTTTCCTCTTGGCCCCAGAGCAGGGAACAGACACTTTTTTAACACTACCAGCCTTTGCACAGACATCTCTTTTGCTTTCCTTTTGCTGAACTTGTGCTGCCTTTGACGTGTCCAACCACAGCCCAAGGCGAGCTTTGCGCACTTGTGACAAGGCCGTTTCCTGCAGCACCAGCTGGAGTTCAGGGTGTTTTTGCAAAGCAAATCAGAGTGACCATTGCAGACTGTTACTCCATGTTACCCCAACATATGCTAGGCAAAATTTACACTTAGAGTCGTTATACCCGGTTCTTTATGCTGACACAGGCGCTGAGCTCTCTCTCTAGGGGCTGCAGCTCCAAACCCGCTGCTCTTCCCTTGTCGCCCGCAGGCCTGGGTTCCTGTGGACACCCCGAGGGCCAGGGGTGGCTGGAAATGCCCGTTGGGGTTTCGGGGAGGGACATGGAGGAGTAGCAGCCCTGGAGCCAGGGGCGCCGTGGCGAGGCCTGGGCAGGCCTGGTCACGCACTGCTGTCACCGCGTGTCCATGCCCTTCTCAGAGCCCAACACCTCCTCACCCAGCTCTGTGCCGCCCACGTCGTGCTTGAAAGCCGAAGGGCTTCCCGAAACAGGGAGGGAAGGAAGCGCAGCCGCGCGCTGCTGCCACGCGCCCGCTGCCGAGGGTGGGAGCTGCCGCGTGGCAACTGCTGAGTGAGCCCTGGGAGGAGCTGGGAAGGAACCTCACCCAGCCCTTCCCGTTCTTGCTGCCTTTGCAGCGAGAAGCTGCGGTGGGAAGTCTCCACGCAAGGAAGTTCAGCAGCGATGCGGCCAAGCCCACGCTTGTTGCAAAACCGGGCCACCGCTCTGGGGCTCAGCCCGTCCCCCCGCACGGGGAGCCCGCGCGCTGCAGTGCCGAGGAGGCCGGGCCATGGGAACCGGCCCCAGCAACAGCTCCCTTGTGCAACGGCGCGACCGCGGGACGCTCACCCTTGGGTGACCTGTGGCACTGTCGCATTTGCAACAGTTTCCCCAGTTCAGCTCTTCCTCAGAAATGCAGGGCTGGGGGTTAAGTGGCAAGATGCCAAAGAGAGTCTTTCACACCCACTTTTCCCTCAGATTCATCTATTACCTCTCAAGCTCTGCACAATGCCAGGGCCTCCAGCTACGCTGCTCTTCACATCGATTCATGGGCATTGATACCCCTGTGCTATTCAAGCCTAACCTTACCTTTATTTAGCCCTGAGTATACACACTGATCATTTTTACAGCAATACAAATTCTCTCCCAAAATATTAGCGATGCGTATCAAGCAATTTTTTCCTTCCTACATAAAAGTCCTTCTAACACTAATGGCACGAAACCTCTCAGCACTGTGTGCACAGCTCTTCACAAAAGGAGCTCTGCTGCACATGGTTAGCTGTCCCCAAAAATCACTGACATTGATGTGATATGCAAAGCACTCCATCACGTCTTGCCCTTAGTCTCTCTGGATCTCAAATTGCCCTGCAAAATGGAAATACGAGCACATGTCTCCTTCCTGAAGGCTGTCATTGGGATCACAGGCAGAGCAGCAGTACCTTGTGCTGCTTATTATCCTTTCAGGGTATCAGGAATATATATATTTGCCTAATCAAGGCTTAGCTGACAGTGAATTCTCCAGTCTACAAGTACAAAGCGCTTAGGATTAGTCCTCAGCAGATAAACAAACGCTAGAGAAGAGAGGGAGAATGGCTCCAAGCCAGGGTCAACTTTAGGCTGGAAAAGTGCATTTCAGGATCTGCTGCACATATTGTAGGGCTGTCCCGAGTGGGAGATGGCCAGCATCCCCCAGGAGAATGCAACGGGAGGTTCAATATGATGCTTAGTCCAGTTACTCCTTCTCCTCACCTGTACCCACGTCTGCACGTGAACCCAAGTCCTCTACATCCCCGTGCTGAGTCTAAGCATTTCATAGAGAGGGAGAAGGCATTTGCTACTGGTTTAAGGAGGGAGAAGCCTACTCAAAAATCAAATGCGTCAGTGTCTGTGTCCTGCCATCTCTATCAAGTAAAACAGCCAGGCTGTTTCGGTGCAGATAGTTACCCTTGCTCAGAGAAGTCACCTCCGGATCTTCAAAGCTCTGCCAAGGCCGTATTCAGAAGAACCTTCTCAAATGGGCTGTTTATTTTTCTGGTTTCCTGTTTGATGGGAAGATGGAGCTTGGTGCAGCTTCAGCAAAGGAATCTGACTTTGTTCAAGATGAATTCTCTGTTCCTTCTCAGTGCATAGGCCAGACTCTCACAGCACCTACACCTGCAGTTTCACCTCCACTTCCAGAGTAACTGTCTTTGCTCTGCCAGATGCCCTGTTCCCTCTTTCCAAGCAGCCTTCCTGATTATTCCCACTGTGGTCTCTGCCCCATCTCCTTCTGGTTTTCTTTTCCACAGACTGGTGGTTAGGGAGGAGAATCAGAAACTGTTTGGGGGCTTCCTCCAGATGCTACTGACCAAATAAATAATAATTTATTTTTTCCTTTAGAGGATGATGAAAGATTAATATGCATCTCGTCTGAAAAGATTCTTTTTTTTCCTCCTTTTAAACTAAAGAGTTCTTAAAGAAATGTGCTTATTGGGAGGCATTGAGCTGCTGGGATCCTTTCCAGGCTGAAAGGACTCCAATTTGCCTCACAGCTATTTCAATCCCTAGCTCCAGATAATTCTGGCTATTCAAAAGGTACTTGAAAAGCATTTTGCCTTCCCAAAACAGAAGAACACAAAGAAACCTCACAACCAAAAAGCTAGTTGCTGCAGAGGTAGAGAGATGCTTGGGCTAACCATCATAACATCAGGAAATTAGGAGACCTGGGAAGAAGAACGGACCGGGATTTTGACAGATAGATGCTTAAAATAAATAAATATTCCAGACATATTTTTTTCAAGCATCTCCAAAGATGAGAGAATATGATGCATCTGGCTGCAGCCGCCACTCCATTCTTGCAATTTAATTTCATTGAAATGCATTATGCCAAATAATTACCTTAACGAAGACTCTAATGGGAGGAGAGAGGAAAAGAATAGACACACTTTGAAAAAACAGCAGCTTTGAAAATGCTTTGTTTTTAACCTGGCACTGATTTAGCGCCCTCTCTTCCTGGCTCTTGCTCAGAGAGGCAGAAGGGTCTAATCTACCTCTCTTTCAAATGGGAGTTTCAAATGTAGCTCCAGTGAGGGATTTCTGTGAACTAGCTACTTTATCATGGTTTGAGATAACACAACTTGTAAAAACACCTATTTGGAAGAGTCCAGGCATCCAAGTCCTGCTACTTTTCTGCTTACCACAAAGCACGGACTCAAATGCCAGGTCTCAGTCTGCCACTTTTAAAGTCCTGCAGAATTTTGGCCTAAATTAACCTTTGTTGGCAGGTCTCATTTTCTGCCTATGTTCTTTAACAACTTACATTTCACTTTAGGGACTCCCTGCAAAGTGACTTTCGGAAGGTCACTGCGCACTGATTCCCATCATCAGGAAAGCCATGCACAGGATCTGCACCTACTGCTCATATTGGTCTTTTCCAGTGAGCTGAAACTGCACCTTCTTTGGTGGATGGACTATGTACCACACATAGTTTCTTCAGATTTCCGTGAATGAAACCTAAAAGGATAACTTCAGAGAAAGGGGAATACGTACTTCCTTGGGCAGGGATTTGATGAGGAAGGTAGATGAACTGTTTCCCCCAGCCAGCTCCGACATATTTCCCTTTTAGCATTGCCTAAGGCTGTGGTTATCCTCTAAATCTTAGGAATTCTCTCTGCTACCTTCCCCACCATTCCCAGTGCAACTGACTCCAAAGCTTAAAGATTTTTTAAAAAGCACATATAGCCTGTTTTTATCAAATAAGCATAAAAATGCAATAGTTCAGCTTCTTTTAGCAAATATTTTTGTCAGCTTCCAGACCCTTCTCAAACTGTGGAATATCAATGGGTCAAGAGAAGGCAGTGACACAACCCCATCCCAGAAGCCTAAGCCCAACTACTGCCCAGAAGCCTCAGACAATCCTTGGATTTCTGAAACTGCTCTTAGTTTCTCAGAGTTTTTCTCTTCCTCGTGCTTCCTGGACAGCTTGTCATAGAGGTACTGCGCTCGCTTCTCCTCTTGGCTCTCGAAGAAGGAGGCTGCAATTTTTCTGCAGGAGCGGTGGGCATAGGTTTCCAGAAATACTGTGGCGTAGATGATGCAGTAGAGCAGCCCAACAACAAGGATCACGGAGTTATTGGGAGGCCTTGGTGGGTTGATCCGGCAATGGGCAGAGCTGAAGTGCAGATTATGATGGTAGCTTTTTTCAAAGTCCTGAATTGATGATTCTGCATAAAAAATCCGGAAAAGTTTCTGGAGAAAGGGCAGGGTCCTTATTTTTGCCTGAAATGAAAAGAGTAAAAGTTTAAACAAAATATGAACAAAATAAACAGATTACCACAAACACATCAGTGCTTCAGGCTGCCTGAGAGTAACAGCGTGTTGTGTATGTGCTGAACACTTGATATGGTGAGCCCCAGTCCTATCTGATATTCTGCTGGTGTTACAGGGATCACGAAAGGTGCATCAGTAGCTGCAGGTTTCAAATTCAGGACTGATAAACCATAAGCTGGACAAGGGAACCTGGCACTTACACTGTATTTGATGTTGAGAGTCACGGGCACCACTGAGAAGCGAGCCACGTTCCTCAGCGCAGTGTCTGCCATGCTGAACGCAAAGTGGTCCGTGGCTATGATGACCAGCATCAGCATCAAGGCCACAGTAAGGAACACCACGTGGGTGAGGCAGAGCATCACCTCCTCCCGGGACAACTTTGGGCCTGTTGGCCGAAGGAAACGTTTGGATGAGCCTGTCAGCAGATGGGCGGCTTTTCTGTCCATGGATAAACGCTCCAGTTTCTTGGTGATGTAGAAATTGTCAAAGCGAAGGTTGGTGAGGTAGTTTTTCAAATACCAGGTGGACTCAAAGCAGAGATAGAACACAGAGAAACCAGCAACTAGTCTGTTCCCTGCTTGTACTGAGGCTTTTACCAGTGCTTCAACTGCCAGAAAGTTTTTTCTAATTTTTTCACCAGCAAGATGCATTTGCTGATTAACCAAGGTGCTGTTAGTAAGTAGTGCAAATTTAAAGTGTCCATTCTTCGGCCGCAAAGCGCTTATGTCAACTGTTTGGATTACATCTCCAAGCTCCCAAGATGCTTCCCCTAGGAGGGCTGTTGAGTTCAAAAGGCTCTCCGAGGAATTTTTACAGATGCATTCAATAACCTGCAGTATGACTTTAATGTTACTTATAATGTTTGGTGTTACATTAACCGCCACGATCATGATGCACGTAGACAAGAGAAGTTTCCGACCTTGTTTTGTACCTAAAGTAGGCATGATGATACTGAAGACGCAACGGGCAGGGTGCACCAAGAAAAGGGTCAGTAGAAGGAGCAGGCTGAAGGAAACGGCAATTGCAGTAGAGAGATGTCGTGAGTACTCCAGGGAAGCAAACATCCAGTTGTGAAAGAGGACTCCTACCACCACTGTAACGCAGGAACACTGTAGAAGTAAAGCCCACAACTCTCTGGCGTTTGCTGGGACAGGCTTTGAGTAAACTGACCATAAATCTAGCACAGTCCTGCGTACCTTAGGGAGCACAAAGTCTTCACAGTAGACAAAGAGTCTCAACCTGTGCAAAGAAGAGGTATCTGGGTGTTAGCAGAGGAAACACAGAAATGCACTCACTAGGGACCTTCGAGACAGTCTCCCACGGGCCTTTATAACTTTCTTATCTGAATGCCTCTGGTTTCTCTCTTCTCTACCTCCATCCTAAACTGAGCAGCTAGGGTCAAGATCTTCCCTGGAAGAATGCAGGACAGGAAAGTTCAAGGCATTTCTGGAAAGGTTAAATACTAACTACAGAGCAACTGCTGTAGCTGTCATTAGCTCCAGCTCTGTAATTGCAGGGTACACAGTGGATGAGAGGAGGCAGAGCAGCAGTTCCTGCTCTCCTACCTGGCCAAAAATCAGGGAGCACAAAAGTGACAAATACAGAACTGATCAGAAAAAAAAATGCTCTTTTCACACTGATGTTCCAGTGACAGAGAAAATCCTCAAGGCCAGGGAACACAGGATATACCCCATAGATATTTAAATGTCTAATAAAAAATAAACATTCAAGAAGGAATATCATTTCTCAGGCCTTGGGTCTGAAGGGACTCTCTAGGGAGCAGAAAACCTGGGGTGGCGGTGAGGGACAGACTCTCCCCTCAATTTTTGTCTGATTTTTCTCTCCTCTACACAGTCCAAAACCTCTCCCATAGTCTTGTGGGTCTGACTACTGCCAGGGAGAAGGCACAGGGTGAAACCCAGCCAAGCAATCACCATCTCCCTCAACCTCAGTTACTCCCAGAGGGAAAATTCTGCCTAGTAAATCTAGACCCAGCCAGTGGATTTATTGCAGGGTTTTTTTTTTTTTCTAGAAAGAAAAAAAAAAAAAGAAAAAAAGAAAAACGAACAGCACAACATCTGTCAAGACAGAGCAGCAGAGTTTGAAGTAGACACTACATACCAAGGTGCAGGAAGGTGCCCCAGTCTTGCTCGTAATCCCTCCATGCTCCAGGGAAGGGCCTTGCCTTATGGCTCTCAGAGGATCTTGGATATAGTTTCCGTGACTCTATCAAGAGAGATCCAGGACTCAAAAAAGAAGCATTTTAAAGCAATTCATATCAGCAAAGGCAGGTGGCTCCAGAAAGGAGTGCAGAGCCTGAGGAAATAACCCACTGCCAGCACAAGGCAGGGATGCACAGTCCTGCTCAGACCTTACACCCCTTCGTGTCTTAGCGTGGTTACAGCCAAGGCTGATCTTTGTGACACAGCTGAAGCAAATGACTGACAGACTGACTAACACAGAACAAGCATCACATGAGGGCCAGGGTGTTGCTGTCACGTATTGGGAAATACAGCACCTCATCCCAGCTGACTCCTCCTCGCTGTCCCCTGTGAGCTGTCCTGGTGCAGCCGTGTGCTCATGTAGGGCGCTTGCAAACCGCTCTGTGTGCTCCTTGTTCTGTATCGCCTCTTTAGGTGCTACCTGTGTCCCTCCTCCTGTCTAATTCAAGAAGATTTGTAAATAATGAATAATGAGGGATCCTGGCTCGGATTTTTTGTGTGCGCCAGCAGCCTTGTTCGTAGCTGCAACACAAGAGCCTGTGCTGGGGCTGTTCCTTGCGCTGGGTGTGCGGCACAGATAACCCTGGGGGACAGAGATGCACATTGGTGCCTTTCCCTGTTCCCTATTCCCAGAAAACCCGCTGCAGGGCAGGACAACCGCAGGGCCGTGGGTGCTTTCCTGCCCTGGCTGCTGTGGCCGCAGGAGGGTGTCACAGCCAGTGGCAACCCGCTCCTCGAGCCGGCCAGGCTTGCTGACCGTGTCCGCGGTGCACAGGGCAGAGCCTTCCCCGGGCTGGGAACCCGCGCGCTGCGGGACATTCCCAGGCTCCCCAGGCAGGAGAGGCCGAAGGGCAGGCGGTGGGAGCTGAGCCTGGAAGTGGATGCGGCCGCTTCCCGCAGCAATCCGGCCCTTGCAGCTCCTGTCGTGCAGGGACAGAAATCCTTCCGCACAGAGGTGCAGGACGCAGGTGAACGGGACACGCCGGATGGCTCCGGCTGCCGGCAGGCAGCAGCCCGGCAGCGCGGGACAGACTGTTATTTATCTACCGGGGGCGCCGCTGGCTGCTGAGTTAGACACGCAGGCTGCACACCAGGTCACCATGATGAGTGTTTCCAGAGTTTGCAGCATCCTCTGGCAACGAGGAAACGAAGTTAGTGAGGCAGCTCTTCCTAACCCATGACTTGGGCACAGCAAGAAATGTTATATGTATAGTTAGATATAGATTTTCCTTCTGGTTTGGCTTAGAAGTTGCTCTCTGTTAGGAGGGACATAAGGAGGAGTTAAGTCTGGAAAAATCTTTCTTTTTAGACCCCCAAATGATATTGAGCAAACGAAATGTCAATGCCCAGTGTTTCCTAGGTCATAATGACAAAGGCTGCTTTACAAAAATAAATATATATGTATGTACACATGCATAGGTTTATGTACATACAAACGTGTGTATGTAACCTGGGGTGCGGGACGCACACACACACACACAGAGGAATATACATCTCTGTGAAGCAACTGTGACATCTTGTGGTCAGATTCTGCAAAACTGCTTCAAGGCCTGTGTTCATCTGAGCTCGTAAATTATTTAGGTTTGTGGGAGACGTTTAGGGCTTCGAGGACATGGAGGAGAAATGGGACTGCTGGTGGTCAGTGGTGTGTCCATGTCCCCGTCTCTCCAGGGCTGCACCAGGACGCCCTTGGCCAATCTGTGTCCCCGAGGTCTCCTGGCCAGCTCCCAGGTGAGAGCAATGGGCTTTGCCTTCTTTACAAACTCCGTGTAGGAAGCTATAGTGATCTTTCTCAGGCATCCCCAATTTAGATTTTTAGTGCTACAGTGGCAGAGAGACCCACGAGCCTGGGAAGCAGCTAACGGGGAGCTTTGAGACCTGATGTAACTGTATGAAGAAGGCAGAAGTTTTAATCTGTATTATGGCTTCTGTTCACACTGAACAGGGGGTAATGACTGACCTTGCACAAACCAGGACATAGATTTCAAACATATCTCTGCCCTTTAGGCCGCAGTTTGCTTGGGACAGGTCCCAAGGCAGTCACAGGGGAGCATCTTGCCAAAACACCTGCAAGATCAACCGGCAGCAACAGGGTGACCATGGCAGGGTGGCGAGGAGGGTGCAAGGGGATGCTACACATAGAAGGAGCCATTTCACAGGCAGGGTTGGATATGTGAATTGTACGGCTTCAGAAAAGGACAGGGTAAATTAGATGAATAAAGGTATAAAATATTATGGATGAAGGCTGAAGATGCTTCGTGGCAACATCATCATCACCATTGATCATGTTGCTCTGCAAGCCAAGAAGTTTGAGAGTGAGGGAAGGCTCAGCCCACTAGCGAGGATGGGCTGCCCCTTAACAACCACATGCGAATGAACAACTTATGGTGATGCAGAGAAAGCTTGTGTCATTTCTGTTTTCTACTGTAGAAATACAGAATAACCCCACAATTACCATTCTGTGACTGTTCAGGGGAATAACTGCAGTAAGAGACCCAGAAACATCTAAGCTTAACTTACCCTATCCTGCTGCATACACATTGGTTTCAGGGTTCTTTGCCTTTCGATCCTGACCTTCTTGCATTGCTGCTGGGTGCAAGTAGTTTGTGCACAGCCCAGAAGTGGCTGCACCACTGTCCCAGAAGCTTTTTTTTTTTTTTTTTTATGGTGGTGAATTACTCACCATGGTGAAAAACCAGATAGCAAAGTTTCTAGTGCATCTCTGAAAAATCTTAAAGAAACTTTAGTATTAGTTTCAGGGATAAGATATACAATGGAATGCTTTACTGTAAATAAAACCAGAATGGTAATACTGCAAGCATTTCCGAAAAAATATACAGATTTTTCTTCCCAGATTGGATGGGAAACTTCAAAGGGGTAAAGCAGAGATATTTCGGAAGTTGAGTTGTAATGTGTGAGTGGCATTTCCTGCTAATTAAAATTCAAAGCAGGCTGCTAATCTGAATGGCGTTTGTGGAGATTGCTGGATTTTTACATTCCTAGGAAAGACTGTACAGGCAGGCAAAGTGCCTCTCAACTAATGTTTTCTAAGTTGCAGAAGGTTAATACAGCATTTGAAATGTCCTTTCCTGTGGATTTTCATATTTCTAGTTGCATCACAGGAGCTTCAAGAATAATGGGTGGGATAGGAGGGCAACTCGCCATAAAAACCTTCTTTTGATGAAGTTAGTCCTTGCAGCAGCAAATGTAATTAAGCTGAATTTATGCACACACATCAGTTCACTCTTGCACTCTAGAAATACTAAACCTTAAAGACTTCTGTGTGATAAAAAATCAAGGATGCCAGAAGAGTCCTGCTCTCACAGATGCCTGGATGCAAAAAAAATAGCAGGATTGGATAATGCTGTAGTACACATGGGACCTTAAAGGAGCTCCTTGGAGGAGCAGCTGGGACACCCGGCCAGCATCCTGCCCGGCAGGAGCCGGGTCTGCGCGAGGGGCCAAGGACTCGGGTGATCCTCGTGCCTTTCCTAGGGCTGTCCCAGGCCTGGTGGCCCTACTGACCTAACACCCCCTGTGCCTCCGTTTCCCACATCCGGCACCGAGATGCTAAACCTCCCCTTAGAGACAGGGTGTTGTGAGAAACCTCCTGATCGTCGGTCAGGAAGCGCCGTAGAAGCGCCAGGACCCTGGCAGTGGTTTCGGGGATGTCTGCGCACTGTGCTCTCAGTTTTGGTGTTGTGCCCGGAGGAACGCTTGTCCCTAGGTACAACCGGGATGCACCAAACCAGACAGGAGGCTGTGCATAAATCTGTAACTTATGCATTTGTAACGGAGATGGACTTGGTGTTACAATTTAAGCTCCTGGATCAGGCGATTTGACCCACCAGGGGGATCTTGGCTGACGACCACCGGGAGCACGAGACCCGCTTCCCTCCACGGAGCCGCTCGGCGAGCGGCGGCCGCGGGGGGCAGCGGAGGCCCTTGGGGCAGCCCCGCTGAGCCCA
>VZSV01000029.1:3786827-3814086 GCA_013398735.1 Nothocercus julius | reverse complement strand
GGCTCCAGGCGAGGCCGGCGGCGCTCGGCCCTGCGCGCCGGCACGGGCACGGCTGTAGGCACGGGAAGGAGCCTCCGAAGCAGGAGCGCGGCTGGCAAGGGAGGCTGGCGGGCAACAAGGACTCCCGTCCCTGGGGCAGCGCCCAGGTCCCGCTCTCGGCCGTTTCCTGGCTGGATTTCGCCGGCCTGATTGTCCTCGGCCTGGGCACTGCTCCTCTCCTGGGGAACGACAAGCGGGCTCGGGAGTGAAGCTGCTGGACAGGGAGACCGGCTTTTCTCCCCTCAATCTACAGAGCAAACAGGACAGTGGGCACCATGCTAATAAATGTGCTTTATTGTACATTTTCCAGGATCGTTAAGGACTGTGTTTCTGGATCGATCAGGTTCCACAGTCAGGCAATTCGTTGTGGTGGCTTCGGTTCAACCTCCAAAGATTCCTCCCCACGACGTGACCCTAATGCAGTCCCACAGCAGCGGTGGCTGCGACTGAACCCGCCAGGCGCCGGCGCTGGGGGACGAGTTACCCTGTCTGCCCTCAGAGCTGGCACCGAGCGCTGTCAGCAACGCTGGCGTAGCACGAGAAAACGGAGCCAGCTCCAGCTCACGCTGCTCTGCCCTGCCCGCAGCCTGGACTCCGGAGCAATCCTGGCTCACCCCACCAGAGAGAGGCACCCGGAGGAGCCCAGCGCAGCACGAGGTCACTAACCTTCCTACACCAAGGAGTCAGATCCTTCGCCTTACAGTCCGTCTATTTCAGTGATTGAGCTTTTAAATTAAATAGTTTAGATTCATAGAGAAAAATAAAATAAAATAAAAAGTTGGATAAAATGTTAAGTGATTAAATCACAGTCAATTTGCAATTCTTTCATTGAAAGTACCCGAGTAATCAGATTTTTTTTAAAAAAGTTAAGAATCAAAGTCTACTCTTCAAAAATGTCAATAACACTCCAATGCAAACTGTCCACTGACCTGTGACTCAGCCCCTCACCCATGAGTGAGTCAATCTCACAGACCTAAGGTTGCCTACTTTTACCAATGGTGAGACCACACCAACGTCCACAGACTTGTCGGGAATAAACTTGGCCCTCAATCTCCATCTGTGTATTCAGCACAAAGAACCAGGCAGAAATTACTGTCTTAGGTTTTCAAACCATTGAGCATGTTTGGAAAGAAACTGTTGTTTCCTCATTTCCAAAGCACGGAAAGCCCCACCTACACATCTCCTGAATCATCCTTTCATGCCCAAACCTGAAGAAATAGTCTTCCTCCTACATGACAGAATTACTCACAAGATCAGACTGAGACCCCGATCTCCACAGTCCTGCTAGAGCCACATGGCCAAGGCCAGGTTCTGACACACTCACGCTGGGTAGCACGTAACTAATCCAGTTGCTTCCACTCCAGGGACAGTGTCACTCTCCAGAACGCAGTAGGATATCAGTGGCTACAACAGCAAAGCTCCCTGGCTTTCAGGAGGAGAGGCTTCTCCCCAGAGATGCCATAAGTTTGCAGGGTTGTCTAGTGAACAACCATCTATGAAGGATGGATGGATGGAATTCTCTGGGAATATCTGATTGGTACCTGTCAGGGAGAGGGGAAAGATCTTCAGAGAAAACAACAAATTGATATTCTGACGTACACCAATATTTATAAAAATAAAATTAAGCCAGAGGATCCGGTAGGTGTGAGCAGCCATATGGCCTTCTTCCTCTGCATACTCTGATGATTCCAGTGCCCAAGTCCTAAGTGAGTGAGTTCTCCCCTGGGGTGGCTTTGTTCATATTTTATTTAGTGCACTTAAAGTGACATTTTCTACAGCTGTCGTAAGCAATGTGGCATTTTCTGCATGGATGTTGGCCCATGCAGGGAAGGTCCCCAACTGGAAGATGCTTTTGGCCCATGTGTTCATAGCCAAGCTAAGAAGCAGAACTCCCATAAGATTCATGAGCAACCCGGTTCTTGCCTACAAAAGAAACACAAAGATAACACTGATATTAGGGGAACAGGAACAAGGTCTAAGAAATGCTGAGCACAGCACTTGGAACCACAGCAAGTCCAAATTGCACAGTGTCAGATTTTCAAGAGGTTCTTTTCGTATCCCTGTTCCTTTAAACATTGCTCAAAACAGCATTAGACTTGCCCATTTACTTTACCAGATATTGAACTGGTAACACTTCTGAAAATTACTTTCATAAAGACTCCACTCAGATTGACTGTCTTCAGCATTTTCTATACCTAAAACAACTTACCATATCCTTGACCATCAAGTGTCCAGAAGAAAATGCAATTGAGTTCGGAGGAGTTGAGACTGGCAGCATGAATGCATAAGAGCATCCTACAGTTCCAGGTATCATTAAGTAGAGGGGATTTACTTTCAGACGAATGGCCTTGAAAAACAGAATGGAAGAGAAATTGTACGTCAGGGATTAGGAGTGAAAATCAGATATATTAAAGAAAGTCAGTAACCACTGCATTGTGCAGAGCTGTATCCCATTCTGTGATACATAATTATTCATCTCACCAATAATATTTGAAAGACAATCTGATATTTGGCAGTGCCCAGATTGTGCCAGAGGCACTCGCTTTGCTTCTTTCCAAGGGTTTCAAGCTGCCTAACACCCTGCTTGAGGGCAGGACACCCGCAGCACAGACGCGACGCTGACCTGCCCATCCGCGCCGTGCGGCAAGGAAGGGAGCAGAGGAGCAGCTGGGCTCAGTGTTTCAGTCTTACCAGTTCTGCCAAGACAGGCAGAAAGATTATAATCGTGGCAGTGTTGCTGGCGAACTCAGTGAATAAGGCGATGACAATAGTGATAAGGATGACGGCCACTGGCGGGGGGACGCCCTCCAAGGGGTGCAGGCGGCCTCCTATCCACACAGACAAACCCGACTCCTGCGGACAGGGAGAGAAAACAAGCCAGACTCGTCTCTGCACACAAACCAATCCTTCTGTGGAATTGCAAAGCATGTACAACCAGAGATAACTTTGCTCACCCACCACTGCAATGCAAACATCAATATGCAGCATGTATTTAGCAGCAAGAAGTATTGAAGGCATCTCAAGATTTACTAGCCTCCTTAGTTAGATACCATTCACTGTCATCCATGGGAGTTAAAAAGCAGGTTTTTCAGGTGTATCGATCTGGAGAGGCAAATTTCCCAGAGTCAGACAAAACCCCCTGATGGCACCCTGTGACAGCCAAAACCACTGGGCAGAATGACCATCACCCAGCACCTGCATCAGCCCTCACCTCGCAGCCTTTCGCCATGGCAAATCCTCCTCCAAGTAGCAGGATGATGTTCCAGGGAACGGTCTCCTGGGCCTTCCTCCAAGTCAGCAGAGGCGGCGTCTCAGTGTTCGGGGCTACACAGAGAGGAAAACCCCCACATCAAACATGCACACGAAGATGAGCACATAAGTCATCATCTGATAGGATGACATCATTAGCCTGACATCAGTACTGAAGGTCACTAACCACAAGTTGCTAATGATTAAAATATGCACACAGAGTCTTTTAAGCTAGATGATTAAAAAATGGTTTCACTTACAATCAGGAAAAAAAAAAAAAAAGAGTAATTCTAACAGTTTAGGTTTTCTTTAAGACTCTCTTAGAGGGACATTTAATATCAGTTTAATATTCTCCCTGTAAAGGACATAAATATTGTCCTCAACAGATGAGATGTTATTAATTCTCCACTTACTATTCAACAACTCAGGAGCTTTATGTCAAGGAATTCACAACTTCCCCACAGGTCATTTCTTAACATGCAATAAAGTGAATCCCAAGGGCACACCTATTTTATTCAAAGCAGGCCTGACGAGAGATCTCCCTGGAGCATGGACAAGGCAGCACGTGTGCAGGACTCGAGCAGCTGCAGCAGCCCTTGGGTTGTTCCCCAGCCCCAGAACGAGCTGCACCATCCACAAAGCCGGTTCCCATCGCCTCCAGCAGCCACGTGTCCACATGAAGAATGTCTGACACCAAGGTCTCCATATCAAGTTATGACAAGTGGCTAACATTAATATTTCTGTATCTCTTTGCTGCTCAGGAGGCCCAAGACCTCAGAAGTTTCCTATGCCAGAACCCTGATGGAGAGTCTGTACTGATTCCACTTTTCTTTAACCCAGCACAACATCACCCCTGACAGCTACACGAGTAACTGAGTCATTCCTGCAACAGGCAGCAGGGCTGTGATTCTTCAGCTTCTTTTGGCACTTCAGACAAAATGACTGTTTCTGCTGGGTTGCACAGGCCACCCCGCAAGCCTGTGGCCTGGCCCTGCGCTGCCAGGCGCTGCGGTGGCACCAAGGCTGCATGTTCTGGCATTCACACCGCGGGAGCACGGACACAGCGAGGGTCCCTGCCCACCTGTGTCTCCTGCTCAGCTTTTAGGCGAAACCACCTACTCACCTTTTAAGTCAAACCACCACCTGAAGGAAGGCTTTTGTGAAGGGAAGAAGAACAATATGATCACTATGGTGATTCCAGTAACAGCATCTGTGATGAACCTGTCCAAAGCAGCAGAAAGAAGTGTAAAAGTACATGCCTGTAGTGTTACAAAGTTTATGAGAACAGGGATTTACCAAAGAAGATTATGATTTTCCATCAGGTTTGAACAACATTCGTTGTTCTTTTTTGTTTCTTTCTAATTCCCCGTTGAGCTGCACTTCTAAGATGAGCTGTGAACCCCTTGCAAGAACTGCACCAAAGCCCCACACATGCATAAACAAGATCTAATCCCTGGTGAATGGAGGCTGTGGCTGTTCTGATCACTGGGTGGACTCAGTGGGTGCAGGTTTGAGAGCAGAACGCAGGAAAGGGGGCTTGGAAAGATTTCCCCAACTCCCCACAGGGCAGCATCTTAGTCATGAGCACTTTGTAAAATGTTCAGCTTCCAAAGTAAAAGCCAGGCCCCATCCAGGAATGAGCTTATGCGTATGTTTGCGGAGCTATTAACTGATGAGGCAAAAATTTGGAACTGTTTTGTTGCATTATGGAATCATTTATTGAGCTATGGCTTTATAAAATGATCTTTTCTACTTAGAAATAGCAGTACCCACTCCGAGCTTTAGCATTCCCCACTTATGTGTCCTTTGGCCTCCCCGCGGGATGGATGTCACAGCAGAGATGAACCTGCAAAACAGGCTCAGCTCTTGCAGTCTCTCTTACTCCAGACCTCCATTGATATCAGTGGATTGCATAAACAGTTCAGGATTTCACTGTAACTGCATTTTTAAAAGGCATTCCCAACATTCAAATCCTAGAGATGGACTCAGATAGACATATGCAAGCATCTGCAATGCCATCTTCCAGCTGGGCTTCATGGGGCTTCTCCAGGAAATGTAAACAATAAAGCCTCTAGCACTTGAGGATCAGTTTCATTTATTCCATGAAACCTGAGAAATGGTACTAAGCAGCACAATCAGAAACCCAGGAATCCCCAAGACTTGGAAATGCCATTGAAAAATGTGACAGAGGAATGAAAATAAAATCTTACCCTGGTGCAAACAAACTTGCCCAACCTGGAATGAATTTGGGGTCCCTGGAGAAAAGCATGATGGCAAACACACAAAAGAAGAAGAAAATTGCCTGTTCTGCAAACCTAAAATGAAAAGAAATGCAGCTAAAATGCAGTTGTCTTATCTTGGGTTCACACTCTTAGCACAAGTAAGGAGCTTAAACTGAAGGAGATTGGGTGAGAAGTTAGACAGCTTTTCTAACAGCAATGAAACACTGAAAAAGACTGTAAATCTATTTGCAAATGTTGGTATTAGCAAGCAAATCTCTCTACTGGAAGACACTAAGTGCAGACAAGACGGGCACCAGGCGTGCTCTGATCAGATGTCGCTACTCGCACATGCAAAGTTGACCCTTGGGATGCAGTAGAGGAAGAGCGTAGCAGCTTCTCATGGTCATTCCCGTCACTGCTGTGCTCTGGGACTGTTTCTCAGGCACGTTTTAGTCTGATACTGACTGGCTAGGCATGATCATACTTCAGCTCAAGTCAGCATACAAGGACAGATGAGATCCAAATCATACATGACACACAAGGAACCACGTTCTCCAAGATCAAAACCTAAGCAATATCGCTTAGCCATGACAAGTAACAGGGGGACCTGTGAACAGCAAATCATAGGCTAAGTATTACTACTAACTCCACTGATGACTCTAGTGGAGTCAGGATTTAACCAAGATGGTGCCTCAAAATGTCATCTAAAATCTCTCAGAAGCACATGAAGGGCATTAAAACGGTTGCGAGGAAGCCACTTGCATTCATTTTAAGTTATGGGGTTGCTAATCAGATTGGTAAAGCAAGGCTTAATGGACTTTCTCACTGCTAGACCTCAAAGTGGGACTTTGATTCTTACACAGACATTTTGCAGGCTTCCAGATAATGTACTGAATGGAACAAATAAACCAATTTCTTTCATGTACAACACAGGCCCGGACAATCGTCTTTGAAGAAACACTCCACACACAACAGCAGTAATTACAGTGTCAGTAGAGCCACACAAGCATCGCTGAAACTTCACAGCATTTCTGTGGGCATGAGAATACTATTTCACAGATGGGGAAACAGAGACCTTTTGAGACTAAGGCCTACAATTTCAAAAATCTTCACTATCACTGGTTGCCCAGAACATCAGTAGTTGGTGGAATATACGATTTGATTCTTGGAACTACTCAACTTTTCTTGTCCCCTTTCTGGCATTTCTCATAAGTCTGAAGCATTCAGATTTCCTTTCCCCAATTGTGATGCTCATCATTACAATTTGCAGCACACTTTTTCCAGAAGACAAGACCTTTAAGAAACTGCAATAAAAGTGTCTTGATCTTTCTTCATCTGACTGATAAAGATGAAAGGGCAACTCACAAAAAATATTGCATTCCATGAAATGAATCTAACTTCTTTCCATACGCTTTCCTTGAGCCGCTTTTTTATGATTTATTAAAATCTATCCATAATCCATAGGATTTACATCTATCGTGTATGATCCATCAGTCTCCTCAGCAACTAGTTCCTGCTTTGCAGAACAGTTACAAACAAATCTTCAAAATTCAGCCTGCCTTGGTTAGTTACCTAAAGTACACGTGTGTTCCTGGAACCTGCAAACAGTTGTTAAATAACACAGCATGAAGTTAATATGAGTTTTGCTCCTGAAAAACATTGAAGTATGAATGTGCTATTTGCCATTATTTGTATTAGTGAAGATGAAGAGGCTGGATTGTGCAAAACCCAAACTGCAGTAGGTCACGAATATGGAAATGCATATTTCAACCTCTTTTATCCCCTCAAAATTCAGCCATCCCCCTCTGCATCAGCCCCACCCATCCTCAGCCAGGACATTTCCAACCCACTTGATTCTGTTCTGATTCAGTCCCAACTTGACGACTCACTTGGTTGGCCCCAGTTTCTGATAGTCTTCCTTTATCACTTCTCGGGCTCGGGCTTCTGCATCCACCCTTATATTTGACTTTTTGGCTCTCCAACCCCTGCCAATAAACACAGTTACATTTTTACATGTCGCTAGTGTAATTCACCCAAGAGCAAATGCCGCGCTCAGCGTCGGCTCTGGAAGCTTCAAAGGGGGGAAGTTTCTCCCCGAGGGAGTCTCCGAGCCTGCCGGCACGTCCCTCGCAGCAGTTGGTATCGTCCCCAAAACACTCCGCTGCAGAGAGCGCGAGCAGCCTGGCAAAACCCGGCACCTCCGCGGGTGCAGTTGAGAGTATTTTCTCCATCCCATGCTGAGGATCAGAGGTGCTCGTGAATCTCCACACCTCTGTGCAAAGGAGACCCGTCATCTCCACGGAGCAGAGGGCAGGAAGGCTCCTCCCATTTATATACTGAAAAGTTCCCTCCAGTGTGGGCTCCAATTGCCAAAAGACAGACCCAGCTTCGCTGCATTTCACCATTGCTAACGTATAACCAGAGTGGCAGAATGATGAGGAAGTGAGTGACATGGAAAAATGATTCTGCCCCTCCGCTTCTCAAGTCACTTGCAATGTCCTAAGTGAGCTCTGAACCTGCCGAGGATCAACAAAAATGTGAGGAATTTCTAACTGGCCGGGAATGTTAATGTGTTGCTGGCTAAGCCTCTTTAGGTCAGCAGCACTGCCCACACTCCCTGTTTGATCCTCTACAGTGCGCGCAGACAAATGATATATTCATATCTTGCACTTCATAGCCCACCCTAGCCCCTGCTGCCAGGACGGATTTCTAACACTGCCTGTGACCTTGATTAAACCATTAAATCTACAAAATGGGCCGCACTCCATCGGAGGTAGGGCCCTGTGCTGCCCGCGCTTAATTCATTCATAGCTGTAAAGGCACAGTGTGATTGGGAGAGAATGGCCCACCATGGAAAACCCCTGGATCTCAAATAGTTGTACCTGGCTCTTTGAGGGTTTTTGTTTTGTTTTGATCTTAGCTCAGCCTATAACTAAGACTTTTTACATCTCTTGTGTTCAAGGAAAACGCGCCTGCTATTGAAAACTGGCTCCCACAGGGCTAGGACTAGGGCAAAGACAGCTAAAATCTGGTTCTCAAGGAATAGCTTCTTGTTTTAAGAAACCTGTTTTATTTTAGCTCAGTTCTTGGGTGCAATCCTGCAGACACCAGGGCTTTGCCCTCATGCACAGCCCGGTCACCACCGCCCCATTGCTGGGCCCAGAGCGCCAAGCACCAGCCCGCACAAACGCGGTCGCCCTTGCGCAGCTCCGCACGTCTCTTCAGAAGCATTCCACCTCTTGGGAATACTGGTATCTCTCCTGGACACAGCTATCCCAATAAAGCTGTGCTCCATGCCGATAGCAAGGAGCCAAACAAAACAAAAGTAATCACGTTCTCCTAATAGAAGAGCAATTTTGCCTTTTACTCGGGCTGGCGGCCAGCACAGCTACCTCTTCCCTCACCTGATGAGCGTCAGGCTCTGCATCGCGCGAGCCACGGCCACCAGCTGCAGGGCAGCCTCACGCCTGCCCATAAAGCCCCATATGGCCTTAGTTCGCGGCAAGATCATTGCCACTGCACTGAGTCCTATTCACAGACAACTGACTTGCTTAAAAAAACCTCCATTCAGCACGTCCGCGCTTCTCTTATGGGCCCGGCTGAAGGATGGTCCCCACTGAAGTTTCCTAAAGCTCCAGACCAGCAGTGCAATTAAGAAGACTCCTGAACTCCCCTAATTTTTGAGGACCTTATCACAAGCTTTAGCTTAAGTGCTTAACTGTCTTGCTGAAAACACCCCTTGCCCCCTCCGAGCAACTACCTGCAAGCTTAGCTGTCCAGAAATTTAAGGGCCTGGTTTGGTTGTTTTCTAGCCTATGGCTTCCCCATTGATTTTCCTCCTCTCTGAGACAATGCAAATATTTAGACACGTCTCTTTTCACCCTCTACTTACATTTTCAACTAACTCAATAAATAAATAAATAAAAATCTTTCTTAGTATTATACATTGTGTATGGTCCCTAGAGAAAGCAGGACTGAGTTTGCTGCTATCACACAAGGGGGAAAAAACAGGCTCCAAAATGATTCAGCTTGGCAGTATGATAATTGTTTTAAATAATATACATTGGACGTTGCCGGAGACCTTGCAAGTGCCCTGCAAAGATTTACCAGTAAAACATGTTACTCTCAGTTACAGATTAACGTGTTGTTGTAAAACTAAGTCCTGTCATGAAGTAATCTGTTCCAAAATTTCAATCTGGGAACAAATCCTGTTTCTTCCCTGTTCTAGGGGATTTTTGCTACTAATTCCATGAAGCCAAGATTTCATCCTCCTCTTCAAGGTTTGATCCTGCCTTCTCTTCTGTCACGGACACGCTGCCACTGACTTTCACAGGCAGTAAAACTGACTTTAAAAATTGTGTTTAATTGAATGAACATGTAAAAAAATCTGTGCAGGTATTTCAGGTTGATAAAATACCTGTCATTGTCAAATAGCTCCAAAGAAATTCTTTTGCATATCAGCAATTGCTTACTGCATGTATTTGAATGTTGAAATTGATCTATAATTTGGGATGAAAGATTTTTCTTTCTTTCCAAGGAGATAATCAGGCGCAGCCTTTGTGTTTCCATGAGAGTCTACCCGCACAGCCCAGGAAGCACGCCAGATCTCTGGGGCAGGCACTGAGTTAGGTAGACTTGGAATTGTACGGTTGAATTTGGCTTACGTGGCAATGACCACCGAAGGGGAAGCAGCAAGATGTGGTGTCCCTGGGATATTCTAATCCTTACCCACACGTTACGGCACAACACCTTGGAAACGGTTGCATTTACAAGAGGGCTTTTGATTAGAGCTGCTTGGAAATGAGAAGTGAAAATGTCAGGGTTTTGGGGGTTGTTTAAGAAAACATTGTCTCATCAATGTTTTCTGAGTGGTTTCATGGTTCTTTCATCCTTTAACACCTTCCTGCATAGAATCTCCCCAGTGCCTTTCAAACAGGGGATGGAAAGCAGATACCACGAGGTCTGCGCTCATCGCTTCTCCTCCCCTTCAGCTCTCACTGGTGAACAGGATCAACGCAGAAGTTACCAGACACTCATGGCTGGAGGATAAATGACTCCTTTGGTTCTGACAGCTCTCTCAGAAAACCTCTACAGATCTTAGAATGTTTAGCTGAACATACACCGCTTCTTAAAACAGATTGTTATAAGTATCCAAAGATGGTTATGAGCCCTCCTCCCTCAAAGCCCACAGGACAATTCTAGGTGACTTCAGTAGATTTAATACAAGAGTCTAGGCAATTTACAATGCTGGTACAACCAGGTTAACATATATAATACATATGGCTGAATGTAAATGTACCTGAGGTTAATTCCTCCATACAAGACGGAGATCCATAGCCATCCCATGAGAAGAAAAATCAGCATCAGAGGAAACGCAAACATAAACCAAGAACCAAAGTTCACCACATCACATTCTGGAAAATAACTAAGCAATTGGGAAAAATAAAGTTAATGCAAGAAGGGAAAACAAACCTTCAATTTAAGGGTAAACAAACATTTGAAACTAGCAGAAAAACATCTCACAAACTCGCCAATTGTGCTTTTAATAAATATTCCTCTGTGTGCAACAGCAATTCTCTGGGCACTATGGGATTTGGGCAACACTGTGTTGGGAGAACCTCACCGGGCAGTTCTGCTGCACAGACCTGACACCACCCAACTGGACGGGCAGCCAGGAAAAAGTTTTTAAAAATCGGGCACTCCATATTCTGATATTCTCATACAAAAATATTCCTGAAACCCAGGATCTTATTGTGGGTTATCAATCTCAGTACTATACCAGCTGGGGAGTCTCAGCATGAACTTCATGGGGAAGTTCCCCATGCCTAGAAGATCCTTAACATATGCAGAGACCATTAAAGGTAAGAAGTAGCTGCATGCACTTACGATGGCAGGGATCTCTGCTCCTATGCACATAAGAAGCATCTTTTATGACTAAAAGAACAGGTCAGAAGTAGTGAGGTCCCTGCTTTGTTTTTTTTTCTACCAAAGTCTGGCAGATACAACCGCTCACAAAACACTATGTGGCCTGTTTCATAAAACAGTCTCAAGATTAATTTTAAGATGGCAGTTAAATCCCATTAAATTCAATGGGATTAAGAGCATCAAAAAAATGATGCACATATGTACTGGTTTGGCTGAAAGCTTGACTGGGTACATGGAAAATCTGAATAGCTGGAAACATAGCTTTTCTCTGCTCACAGCATATCCCAAAATGCTGGGAAGGGGCATGGATTTTCCAAAACCCTGAGCCCGTGAGTTTCCTTCAGGGGCACAGAATACGGCTCTGTTCTGCAGAATTTACACTAACAGCCACACAGATGAGTGGGGCTTTCCCGGGACGACCTCCCCTACCTCTTCAGCTGTCCTAGGAGGATGAGATTTGGTGCTGTTCCCGTCAGCGTCGCTGTCCCGCCGATGCTGGCTGCGTACGGGATGGAGATGAGGAAACCTTTCCAGATATTCGTTTTGTATTCTTCCTCCTTCTTTAAGTCTGAGAGCACATCGCTGGCAACCTCCTTCTCCTCTGCCAGATCTTTGCTTTAAAACATTCCAAAAGAGAAGCCGGTGAAAGCCCTGGTTTAAACACAGCGCAACCGATTTAGAGCCTTGACAGAGGGAAAACTCCTGTTTCTTAGTAAACCAAGCTAGTAATGTCCTCACGGACACCTAAGTGGCTCTTTTTGGCAGGAGGGCTCTGTCAGGCTTCCGCAGTGCTCAGTGATTGCCACTTGGCACGGGGCAGGCTTGCCAAGGCCACCCGCAGCGCCTGCCCGGGGAGCCGCGGGGGTCGCGCCTGCCCCAGGCTCCCAACGCGCAAAACAGCAGAAAGGCAACAGTGTTTCTGCTGAAAGGGAACAAAAATTTGTTTTTGATAGCATCAAGTGGCAAGAAACAAGCTCCTGAGAAGATGCTTCTTCCCCTCACCTGTTAGTAAACCAGGACCATCAATGGTGTGTGAAGCCTGGTGGCTTTTACATCACCTGCTTCACATGTTTTATGCTCCTGAGAATAATCAAGGCACAGTTTTCCAGCAGGAGACACCTCTGGCTAATATTTCAAAGCAACTCAAGAACCTCTGCAATAATTTGGATGCGCAGAAGGTTACTAGACACACACTGTGTCCAGCTGGGTTTCTGTGCTCAGTCTGTTTGCAGCTGGGAAATTCGGCATAATCAAAACATTTCAGCAACCAAATGTCACATTCCTAAAGCTGCGTCTAGCTCAGGGGATAATTCTCTCTCTAAGCTCTAAAACAAACTTTATAGTTAACTTACTCCTCAGTACTTGCCAGAAACTGCATCTCAGTTGGTACAGTGTAAAGTTTATTCTGCTGTAAAGATGCTGAAAAAGAAAGATTAGGACTTTAAAACAGTTCAAGGCATCTAGAAAATTCTCCCTGCACCAAACAGAGAAGGAAACTGCATTCACAGGGCAGGGACTTTGAAATGCAGGGTGAAATAACACCATGGGCACGGGCGTCAGGAGCACCTGGCTGGGATGCACAAACCCGTCTCCTCCAGCTGCTGCTCCAGGCCCCCAGGCCGATGGCTCAAACGCTCTCACCGCAGCACACACCACCTCTCTGACACCTTCATGGGCTTGGTATTTTTATTAGTTCTGCCACTGGTCAGAGTCTGGAATATTGTAATTTGAACAGCAGTTCCATGTTGTCATTTATCCCATTGTATATTTGTTTTGTTGGTTAACCAGAGCTAATTTTTAGGAACAAATTTGCTGAGCCTGACAACTTTGAGGAACTGACATGCTCCTCAGGGTATAGCAAGAGCACTAGCCCAAATCCACCACTCCTGAGAATGAACATTTTAAGCCCCTCACACTTTGTACGAAGCCATTACAAAGCTAAAATTCCCCCTTTAAAGGCAACTGTGGACATGTCGGGAATTAGGCTTCATATATGGTCCTCTAAAATCCACCCACAGAGTGAGGACCAACCTAGACCATCACCCTCCTTCCAAAAGTGCATCCAGCAGGCTGAGAGCTTCCTCCCAAGCCAGTGCCGGGACCGAGGCCACCCCAGGGGCTTCCAGGCGTACCCAGCAGCCAGGGACCCTCCTGTGCAGCTTGCACCATCTCTGTCTCTGTGCCCCTTGTCGCGGACCCCAGAGAGGGCAAGCAGGACTCGGGAGCACTTGGGAAAAGGTGTCTTTTGAATAGACCAGGATGGCTTGGCTGACATTCCCTTTGGCAGTAAACAGGGAGGTGCACCCAACTCCGTCCCACTCATGGGATTCAGAAATTGAAAGATGGATCAGAACCACAAGGTAATCTCTCCCAATACAATCTCTCCCTCTCACAACTTCGGCCCATTTCTTGCCATCACTATACCAGCAAGCCCCAAATTTCCTCTCACTCTTCCCCAGGCTCCTCTCCTACACATTTGCCTGCTGAGGCAGCAAGGAGGCCGCACGGAAAGGAGCTGGTGGTCAAAGTCTCCAACAACCAGCTCATTCCTGCTCAGTGAACCGGGGAGTTTTGCAATGCCATGTTTGACACGCTGCTAATTCGCCGAATGGAAGCTAATGGGCTGGGGCACACACACATGCTGAGCTTTCACCCCAGCACTGCTGTGATGCCGGCATGCATTTAAGGGGCAGAACGTTAACCCATGGCTGACTCCCAATCCTCTCAACAAATTTTGCCCAACACCTCTTGTTGTTTAAGTCCCACCCAGGCCTAGTGCTAGCAAAGATAAATATATCATTCCACCTTTAAGGAATTTTGTGTTTTTTTCCTTGCTAAGCCAAACTCCCATCTCCTCTTGCTAGGACCCTGGTGCCTGTGAGTTCACTCTTCAAGAAGGTTTGCAAGAGGTAATGATGAAAAGGGAAGTAAGAAAGAGATGCTGTAGAACAATCTTTTCCTTTTAAACTTCACAAAGGAGGATTGAAAATTGTTAGGGGGTCAAAAGTCTAAAGAGGTTGAAAACCACTGAATAAGCACCATAAGGACCTCTCATCGAGCAGTACAAGAAGTATCAGTGACCATCAATCCTGCAGTTCTAGAGATGCTGCTTGGAGTGCAATGAATAACAGCTTTTCCAGTTAAGTAAGTGGTACAAACAAATAAAAGCTGAATGGGGAGGAAGAAAATAGCTGGAGATAAAATTAAGTGGATTTTTTTTTAATCATGAAAAATAAAATGAATGTTTTTGATTCCCCTGAAGCACCACTTCATCTTTTTAATGACTTTGAGAACATCAGCTGGCTGTACCCAAGAGCTCCACCAGTCTCTCTCTCTAGCTCTACATCTTGGCAGTGGCTGAATGATGGACCAAATATCCACTACTTCTGAGAAAGAATTTATGCATTTCACTGTAAATTAACCTTAACATTAAATTAACATCCCAGATGTTTCACCCAAATGCCTTCTGTACTTCAGATACAGAAGGGCTTTTCCTAGAAAGCTTTTGCTTTGATGACATTTATGTTGCTTCTACAAGGTTTAAGAGGCCTGAAGAGCAATGTCATCATGTGCTGAGGGCGCCTGGGGCCATTGCCCACCAGCACAGACAGGGGTAGGCAGTGGGCAGCAAAAATACACATTTCAGCTGCCTCCCTTAAAGACATCATTCACAGGTCTGTGACTCACCAAGACCACCCCAAGCCCTGAACGCATGGGGAAGCCTGGGCATGAGTGATTCCAACCTCGGGGTTATCTCAGCAGCATAAAAATGTGATCTCTTCATCAGAGACATAATTTAAATTATTGCACGATATGTTCAATCAAAGCTAACTGCTACATACTCACAGACCGATTTCATGCACTTCTTGAGATTTCTTCTGAAAAAGATCAAATGCCTTTGAATGCTACATATTTTTAATGCATTTTTAATCTATTTCTTTTGCCTATCCAAACTCTCTTTTTAGCCTTCAGGTCATTACTACGGTGCTACTAAAGCATACCCAAGCACATCAGGAAATTGAGGTTATCATACACCAGCGTCAAAGTTTGCCTCCATACACAGCCCACTGTCAGGAGCCCGGCTTCATCAGGTCTGGGAAAAAGCTCAGCTGAGACGCCGTCTGGGAAGTGCCATCAGTCCTCGCTAAAGATGACACTTGCCAGATAGGAAACCTCTACAGAAAGCTCATTTTCACTTCTCTTCCTGTAAGTATAAAATCAGGCTCTTAGTTCCTGCCCAACTTTAGCTTAGGGCTTCCTTCAAGGAACTCATTTTTTCCTCACCTTTTCAGAAAGATTAAAGAAAAGGATGAATCTATCCTGAAACACTAAACTTCTAGTAAAAAAGGCTACAGGAAAACCTGCATTTTCATGTTCTGCATTTTACAGATGACGGCCTTGTCACTTGTATTTACCACATTTACAAGTCCCTGCTCTCAAAAAAACCCGTCATTATGTAATCATAGAAGTTTTTCCAAGTAACACTTTATTCTTCTGCTCGCATCCCTCTCCCTTTGCCTTTTGTGCCTTCTCACATCACTGTGAGCATCATGAGCCAAGCACATTAACTTCACACTTGCGGTGTCTAAGCCAATGGGGGTCTTGATTTACATATTCCCCAAACCTACTGTATGTATAGTAACAACTGCACATCAAATCATTTCAGAGGACAGGGGTGAAGGAGGTTAAAGAGTGGAATCACAAAAAGCAGCACTTCTCCAGAACAGGAAATTACAGCAAGAAGGTCAATGGGGCTGATTTTAATAGATGTACATGGTCAGCAATTCATTCAGCAAATGTGACAAAGTAAATGGAAAGCAAATGTCTCATGATTGCTACACATTCATGAGAAATAGATAAGTAGATCTTTACTAGAATATGTAAGGGCTTTAGTCTTCTTCTGAGGACTCATTTTTCTATCCTAGAAATCAGCAAAAACTAAGAAGCCATTGCCTTTAAGTCGCAGAAACAGAAGTAGTGCTAATTAGTGCAAGCAAGAGAACCTGCAGCATCAGTAATGGCTGTGAAGTTGTGAGGCTTCAGTTCTGCTTTGCTGTTTTTTATTATCGTCTGCCAGAAACACAAACTGCTCTTAGATACTTGGGGCAGCAATGAAATGGGGCAAATTTGCTGGCACCAGTGAAGACCTCAGGTTGCTTCTACTATTGCCCTGTCTCAGTTACCTTGATTTTCTTCATTTTCCCTGTTCAGATCTTTAGATGTGTCTTTCTCCCCAAAGAGGCTTTTCAAAATTGCATTTGCAATTGGAAGCATCATAGCGGTGGAGGCAGTATTACTTAACCACATGGACAGGAACGACGTTGTCAACATCATTCCTAAAATTAATCTGGAAGACAGAAAGAAGAAAGAGCTGAATTTCTTGAGTTCGAGGGGTTCTCTAACATAGCCTGCCTATAGGAAGAGTAGATCCTGTGCAGGAATCATGTAAAAATCAATAGGAAAAAGCAATTCTGTAATCAGGGTGAGCATAAAGAACCAGAAGAAGCATCAATATGGTGCTGAACAAAACAGTTCTCCCTAGGCAACATCCATCCCGAACAAACTCCATAAGCACGTGAAGCTCCATGGTACAGGGGTGGTGCTCGTGTTGCTGCCCGCAGCTTCCCCAGCGCCGGCCGCCCGCTGCCCCGCGAGCGCCCCGCGCTCCCTCCTTCACCTGGCGGGCTGGACGCCCACTAGCATGAGGACGCGGAGAGCAATCCTGCGGTGCAAGTTCCACTCCTCGATGGCAGATGCCATGATGAGGCCACTGAGAAAGAGGAAGTTGGTGTCTAGGAAATACTGTGGGCAAACTTTGTTAGATGGCAGGATCCCTAGGAAGGGAAACAGGACGATGGGCAGCAGGGCTGTCACAGCCAGCGGCAGCGCCTCTGTGCACCAGTACAGGGCCATCAACAGGATCACGTAGAGACATCTTCCTTCCTGCAAAAGAAACAGAGACGATAAAGTAGCACCTGTTGGGTTATAGAGAAGTCCTTTCACTTGAAAACACCTATCCCAGACCAGCAATATGCACCAATTACTCCTTCAAGGATACAGTGTTTCCCCCAAGCCATTCCCATCAAGGACAGCATCGTCCCCATAGGTTGGGCATGGGGTTCAGGGCTTGCTTGGTTGCCTGAACCGCCAGTATGTTGCTGGTTGGCAATGCAGTGAGCCATCAGCTGGGAAGCTGTGGAAAGCAGGAACTGCTCCTTGCACTGAATTAGGGTGCTAATCCTTAGCGTGCACTGCTGCTGGAAAGAAGCACTGCTAATATCCGTAGTGTCCGCATCATCTCACAGCTGCTACACTTAATATGTTTGTGCTTTCTCTCGGGCTTCCACAGACCAGGCTTTGCATGGCTATGAGAAAACGCCTTTGAGAGATGTCCAAGGGACATATCAGGTCTCCATATTTGCAAAAGGAGGCACAGAGAAAGGTTTCTTTTACCAGATCAGAGTCTCCGGGGAGATCCGTGTGAAACAATTCCAAGGCAACCCATCCCAGTCCCTACGGAAATCCGTAAATCAAGAGTTGTGGTGCTGTGCCACTTCCTATTTGCCGCGAGCTTGCCCACATTCAGTGCCACCGAGCTCGTCCAAGGCTGGCAGCGAGCCAGCTCCCTCGCTGCGCCCGCGGCCAGGCTCATTCATCCGCCCAGGAGGCACCACCGAGCCCAGAGCCATTTGTCATGACAGCCCCAGCCGGAATAATGAGCTGGGGAAAGAAGTCAGGACAAGCGCCCAAAGCGCAGGGAAGAGAGAGCCCCAGAGCAGCACTGGGAGGCTGGGGACTGCACGGAGCACACGGGCGAGCGACGGAGCCGTCCGTCACCGCCGCGCTGAAGAGCGTTATTGTCAGTGCCCACAGGGCAGCGCGCCCACTATAAATAACGGCTATAAATAACGGCTCAGAGCCACTTCGAAGCTATTTATTTTGCCACTATTTTCCAGCTTGCTGAACAGGTTGAATTGTTATTCAAGGCCACCGCTGCACCTCCGCTTGGACCTTCCCGCCCGGCACCAAGGTTGCTGGGATTTCTCCGGGGGCAATGGCAGCTCCCCATGAGCCTTGACTTGGCTGGTGTGGGGAACAGTGTGAACTGGGAATGGTCTGAAACTGCACTTTGGAGGTAGAGTGGTCTCCAACAAAGTGTTTGAGCAGGTAAGGCCAAGGCACAACCTGCCTAGCCACCTACCAAAGTTCCCTGCAAGCCTTAGCTGAACATGGTGGCCTCCAGCTCCCGCAGCAAGCACCAGCTCAGTAACATGCACACCCAGTAACGTTGAAAAGTAATCAAGGTGGAAAACTAGAGCAGAATCTTCCTTGATACCCTGGATGGATAGAGCTAAGTGAATTCAAGCTCATATGGATTTACCTTGTATCTGTAGGGAGTGTCCACAAATAGGCAAGAGTGCAAGAACTTGTTGCTTGTTTTTAGCATTCCAGCTTTACATTTCACAAGCAATTTTGCTAGTAAAACTTAAGCGCTCCATTGCATGCGGAACTGAGAATACCAAGGGACCTAGAGTAACTAACTTGGACCTTTCAATACATTTTTCACAGGGGAGCTACCGCTTCATGTGGGGTTCCCCAAACCTGCCTTTAAAGATCTTCGGCAGTCCTAATTTTAGACCATGGTAAAGATAGATATGAGATATTGTGAAGTAAAACCTTTACATTCCTAAAGCTCATCTGACATCTGTCAGCTCCCACCAATTCCCTCTAGCTTTATTTCCTCTAAACCAGCAGGACCAGAATAACAGTCTGGGAGTGCTAAATCTTGCAAACATAAGGAATCATGCGGTGACATGTTTGCACACTAGATTAGTGATCTATTTCCCATGGCAACTGATAATTTCTCTTTACTCTGGCTCCTCTTATACACCAAAGAAATAGCTTTGCTCTCATTAAGTTATTTTCCGTTTGCTCGCTAAAGGTCATTTAAAGCATTTTTTCCTCCCAATGGCACAATCTTCTCCAGTTTTCTGCAAGGAAAGTTTCACCAGAGTGACTTCAAAATAAACATGCTTTGCTTCTGAGAAGGGTAGAACAACCAAGAGTTTTTAACACCATCTTGATATAAGAGCAGATCAGTGAAGACTTCAGCTGACCCAATGAAATGGGTGAAACAGTTTTTTTATTTTCTGGGATATGGAAAATGCTACTATGAAACGCAGTGTGAATCTGATAACTGATCTTCATTGCAAAATCCAAGCCAAGATGCACAGCTAAAAATGTGTAAAAAATTATGGTACAGAGCAGGTTTCTGAAACTGTGTGACCTACATGGATCAACAGCAAAGCACTTCAAAAAGAAAGATGAAGTATTGCTAATGCTTAGCAATAGTAGCTTAGTCTATCCCAAGAGAGGAGAAATTGCACCAGTACTAAGCAAGTTCCCACTTACGACAATAGTCAGAAATAGTTCAGATTTGGAGCAACTACTCCCCGTAACAGAAATTTAAGACTGCAAACCAATAATAACATAGAAAGGTTTCCTGGCGCCAAGGCATCTTGCAAGCACTGATTGATTCATGCTCCCGGCCACCTGCGAGCCTGGCCGCTGTACAGAGCGTACTCGGGCGGCCCCGGTTGCCCAGGCTGGCAAGAAGGGGCCACCCGCGCGCGTGCATCGTCACCCCCACGCACCCTCTGTCCTGTGATCCCTCTGCTCTGTCCCCGCCTGCCAGGTGCCTTTCGACTCCCCTCGCCTCCTTGCGGCCTTGTTTTTCCAAAGTCCCTACCAAAGTTCATGAGGGGAAAAAATGGCTGCAAATACGAACTTTAAAATAGGTCTTGTGATTGGGTTAATTTTATAACCATTTAATGATTTGCCGGCAAGGGCTCTGCGGCTACAACATCTCACCTTCCTGTTGCACAAGAACCTCCAGGACGACCTCTGCCCTGCCAGACCCGGGGCCCGTCTTCGCCGCACCGAAAGGCCTGGGATTTTCCATGCGCGGGACTCGGCCGAGCGGCACGGAGGCCGGTGGGCAGCGGCGCCTCGCCGGGAAGCGGCCCGCGGGCGGGAAGGGGACGCCAGGGCTTTCACTCGCCCTCGTGCTGCGCTCGCGCTGGGCCCTGCTCAAGGCACCCTGCCCAGCTTCGGTTTTGCTCCGATGACCTGGCCACACCAAATGGCCATGGCGGCCTCGTGTCTCAAATGTGGACTGTCCTCGCGTGCCCTCTGCAAAACGAGCAAAGAAGGGGGCATGCAAAGTCAGGGGATGCTCCAGCACCTCGAGCCCAACCTGAAGACGGAGTTTTCAAGCCTTTTTGTCCAGCTACTGTCACGAAGGGATATCTTATCTGTGATAGTCAAAGAACTAGATCCAAAAGCCCAGTAGGGCCTTTAGCATCTTGCTGCTCGGGTGCCCCCCCACACCTTATTTGCACGGCCTGTTCTCCAGTTAGATGGACATTTGAATCCAGTTTCTACCAACGCAGCTCCTGCAAACATTATGTAATCTGGACATAAAACAAGCCCTGTTTACCAGCACTCGTGCCAGCAGACTTGTTTTGCTCCCATTGGGTATTTGGAGAGTGGCTAGAAAAGGGCCATTGCCACAGGGGTGCAAGTGGTAAGAGCTGCAGTGAATGCTCGGGAAGATATTTTGCTCTGGAATTATGATAAAAAAGCAGCAGCTTCGGAAGCATTTCTGTGTGCAGTTCTACGCAAGTTTTGCAACTGGCAGAAATAAAGAATCACTCTCTCCACTTTCTGAATGTGTCAGCTAAAGCTCAGAAACAGAGCAGATGATAAAGATCACATAGGAAACATGATAAAAATGGGCATTGTAGGGAAAACAATCCCTGCCTCAAAGGTGTCAAGCCTGGGGCTCACGCCTTCTCCTGGAGGCACCAGCAGATCCCAGAAGTTGAACCATTCATTGACTGGAAAGCAGGATCAGCACAACGCGATGATCCAACATCCCATAAGAGGTTAAAAGGGCTCTCTACTTGAAGAAACCTCTACTTTAACATCAGCTTTTTTAAGATAGATCCACTTTTGGCTTAAAAAAGAAACATTTTCAATCACGGTGAGTCAGCTACAAGTTGAGCAAGCTGCTCCTATTAACCTCACCGTTAAAAACACGTTTTGGTAATCCGAATCTATTAACTTCCCTGCTCTGCATCTCGTTAAATGCTCTCCCTTTATCCCCTAGCCCAGGCAACCCCTATCCAAACTCTGCTCGTGATGGATGTGCCTTCGAGATGGTGAACAAGTCACTCTTTGCCTTTTTGTTCTTTGAGAAATAGGCCGAGCTCCTGCGGTCTCTCCCTGTGTGGCTGTTTTCCAGTCCTTTACTCGTCCTGCCCTCCGAGACTCCTCCGATTTAACAAAGCCTCTTTTGAACTCTGGAAATAAGAACACAGGGTGTTTTGGTGATAATTGCAACTAAATAGTGACCTAGAAGTTCCTCACTGCTCTTACTCACCTTTTCATGCATTTATGCACATTAGCCCTTCACATTATTCACATTAGCCCTTTTGGCTATGTGTAGCCAGTCTAGATAACCACGTTCAACTTGACATTGCAAGGCATTTTTGGAACCTGCTCCTCAAGAGCGGCTCCAGATGGGCAGGCCCTATAGCCACAGTTCCCAGCTACACGTCTACCACAGGGTGGGTGCAAATGCACCCAGCTCACCGCTCTGCACGGCTCTTTTTTTTTTTTTTTTTTGGCATTATCCATCCTGGAACAGAATATCAAGGGTTAAACTCCTTTTGTGCCTAACACTTGAAAAATCGCTTACCACCCTCAACACCCTGCCCAGGGATTTCCTCATCAATAAGTTTTCAGTTTTCCTTTTCAGTTTTATATGGTTCCCAATTAATATTCATTCTTGTCAACTTCCCTTTCGCCCAAAGCATTTCTGCTTTCGCTTCCCCTCTGTACCAACTCCTTGTTTGTTAGCAGTCTCTCCAAACAGAAGCTCTCAGTGCGTGTGGCCAAACACAGTGACACACTTCCAGCTATCGCTCCCCTTGCTGACGTTCTCCCTCTTTGGGCAATAACTGCTTCCAGTTTTGTGAGCCTGGCTTCTAAATCACCGCAGGTAACACGGATGCAGACTTTGCGCACAACGTGTAAACAGGTTGCAAGCTGCCAAGCTGCTCTCCTGAGGGCTCCTTCTGTGCTCCTGCGCACCCTGCAGCTCCTGCCTGGCAGTCTGTCCCCTGTGCCATGCTGGGGACACGGTGCTCCTCACCTGCCTCATTACTGCTCCCCATTTGCATCCCCTGTTGCACCATAATGAAACAGTTTGGAACTGATCCGTGGTCTTTGCTTTCATGCAAGCAATGTCATTTTTCTTCACTCTTAAGTCTCCTTGTTCTAGTGAGGAGGATTCATCACTTCCAAGTTAATTTTAAATTGGTCTATGCCCACTCAGAAAGGCAATTCTGTTTTTTTAAGTCATTGGGCCCTATTTGCCTGCGCAAAGCTCCTTTTAGCAGATTTGGCTGCCTCAGCTGTTACCAAGCCAAGAGGCTGTAGACATTGAGTTCATTAGAAGCTGTTGGAACAAGCTCTTTGCACAGCTCATTGAAAGTGCCCCCCATGCCCCTTCCTGCAGAACAGTTCTTCCAACCCCCTCCTGCCCTGCCGGAGCTCTTTGCAATCATTCACAGCTCTCCCAAGTAGGCACTTCCTCTCACGGGTCAAATGTTCAACCATTTCAGCAACAACCAGAGTGGAAGGTGACACACAGACCCTTATGCAAAGAACTGATTGCAGGGAAGCAGCACCACACTGACTGTCTCACTGTGCTCTTTTACGTGATGGACACAGCGCTGTTCCAGTCACAACGTGGGGAGCACACCCTGAGGTCTAAGCAAAACTATCCACAGAGCAGAAATTTCATTTCTCTATTTAAGAGAAGGAAGATTGCAGACAGAACTACTTATGCAAGTCTCCTCTGCGATTGCAACCTAAAAAGGGTGGCAAATAAAAACAAGAGGCAGCATTAAAACATCCACACTAGGGCCTGTCACAGCTGTCCACCTGTGTAGGGACAAGGATGGAGTTCTGCATGGGCACCTGGAGGACAACTGTTGACGATGACCTTGCAGGTTTGGATGCTGCAGTTCAGCAACAGTAAGCAAGGCCAGATTTGACAAAGGATTTTGTCTCCAGGGAAAGATCACCTAAGTGCAAGTTCACTGGGAAACTCATTGCACACAGCGTTTCGCAGAGAAGCCCCTTTCCAAGGGGCCACGTCTCACTTGTTGTTCTGTGTCAAACTAATTTTTAGATCACAATCTCTTGGTCCACACACACGCACAGATGGCTCTTTATGGATCTGGTCCTTTGAGAGATTAAAATTCCTGAGCATCCAAGTGGGGACAAAGACGATTGAAAATAAGATGATATCAGAGAAAACAACTGAAACATGAATCATAGAATCATTATGATTAGAAAAGACCTTTAAGATCATCAAGGCCAATTGTAAATCCAGACTCTTTCCGGAAGAAGAGAATTTTCCTGAGAAGGTAATCGCAGATATGATGTGGAAACAGATTTTCTCAAGCAGGAAAGCACAGCAGAGACACTTCTAAGAAACACTCTTTCTTGAGGAAAAGCTCATCCTGAGACTACCAAGGCCTGGGCCTTGCCTCTGCTCTTATTCTACCAGTGTAACACTGTGCATGGCAATACAGATGTTCCAGGTGTGCAAAAACTCAGTAGCAGAGATCTAGGTAAGAGGACTCCAGCAAGGAAGTGCTCCCGCCACCAGCAAGAGGCCTTCCCAGAACAGCCCAGAGTAAGAGTATCCACGGGCCAGCAGGTTGGAGTCAGTCGGAGACGGAGCTCGCCGGCCGTCTGAAGCAGCCGGTGCTCCTGGCTGCCCACGACAGGGGGAGGCTGGACTGGACGCCTGTGTTTGGCTAAACCTCTTGACTCAGCAGCCCAGCGGAGGGCACGCATTTCCCACCGCGCGCCGGGACAGCTTCCAAACACCAACCACGCAAGGCTCCCCCACCTGCTGCGGCTTCGCCTATTCCCCTCTCTTTGTGTTTTCACATCGCTGCTAAGTGCGTAATCCGTTCCCTTCCTTTCCTCGCAGCCCCCCGCAGCTCAAGCTGCAGAGAGCAGAGCAGAGCACAGCGCTGGCCCTCAGAAGTTAACCCCATGCTGATGCAGCAGCAAATTTCCCTTCTTGCTGCACAAGTGAGGGACAACTTAATGTTGAAAGTGTAGACAACTCACTGGCCCCTGAACATGAACCAATACAACTTTCTGCAGTAACTAGATGCTGCAGGTTGACCCATATGCTCAGTTTGGGGGGAATGCAGTGCGCCTGCAGCCTAGATTTTCTTTAAGCCCACAAACACTGCCCTGGTTAACAACATTGTGCAATCATCAAAGCATCGGTGCTTTGACAGCAACCAGCACAGGTAACACTCAGTCTCATCATTATGAGCTCTAATGCATTTAGAGCTTATAGAAAACGAAGAACCCACTGATGCAAGCAGGCAGGCGGCCAGCAATTCCCTTCAGTAGTTTTGCTGCTCGCCTCGTCCCTGGGCCGCAGCTGCCTTGCTGTCCGTGACCCTCGCAGATGCAAACGTCCCACTGTGATGTCCCACCTTTGCATCACACATTTTTCTTTAAGAACAACCTGCTGAGCAGACTGGGCACTCTCTGAAGTCCTCTGAGCTTTCACACGAGGAACTTGCTACCACCGCAGCGCAAAACCACAGCTAAGGTTTTCTAACAGTAGAGCTCCAGCAGCAGACATCTCTTCTGCTCGCTAGGCGAAATCTCCTCCCCGAACTCCCCAATCTCTGTACCATGTGTATCAAAATATGCTTCAACCAGAAAAAAAAAATGACATCCACAGCACCAGCCCGATCCACGATGATTCTCATGATTTGTCACAGTGTGATGACATTTTGGGGAGCCCTGAGCTCAGCCCAGGCACAAGCGTGTGCTGAGCACACAGCCTCTCCTCAGCCTCCAGCTGTGCCTCGGGACTACACGAGGGCCAAAATCAAGCAGAATACCATTAAAAATCACTGAAGTCACTCGTTCAGCTATACCGAATGAAGGTACAAACTAATCCAGTGAGCTGTTTATGAATCTGCAAAGGCACTAAGTGCACGACACCTGCGGAGTAACTTGTCTTCCACTCTTTGGGGGCAAGCAAATATTATATATATTCCCATTAAGTACTCAGTCAAATAATGCAAAATAAGAAGTGAGGGAGATTACATCCAAAGAAAAAAAAATCTCTTTTAATATATTGTATCATGAAATAAATTAATTTCTTCTGTTATTTTCTTAATTCAGAAGATTTGTGTTGTTAGGCTGAAAGTGAAGGTTTTCCCTGACAAGAAATACACAGGTAGAAGCAAATGCCACCTTCATATCCTTGCAGCATCTGTATCATTCTATAATCACTAACTACTGAACATCACTTATTTCTTGCTATAAACAAAGTCACTCTCAAATGGATCTGACTCAGAATGTAAGAGTAAAACCCTGGCCACCCTGAAGTCATTGGCAAAGCCATCTCCCAGTGACTTTGTTGCCACATGGGCTGCCACCCAGCACTCCAATGGTCTCAGTGAACAAAACTGTGTACAGGAGAGGGGCAAAAATCCTTCATTCCTCAAAGTCTTGCCACAGACAAATTACTTAATGTGATGCATAACACATATCCCGACTCTCAAACCTTTCCAGGAGACCCATTAATCCGTATCTATGGAACAGTTCAAGCATTTCCTGCACAAGCCTCTGCAGCTACAGTAGTAGAGGTCACACTCTGCCAAGCTCCCACATCCCAAGGCACTGTCTACCTCTCCTGTCCTGACGGGACCGGTGCCTCAGGACAGCCCAGCTACCCTGCGTTTTAGCACGGATCCCACCGCAACGTGGGCTCCATCTCTGCAGCTTTGACCTCTCCCAGGCCAGCACCGCTCTCTGTCTCAGCTGCCGCTCGCTGGGAAGGGCAGCAGGGAGGCGGCAGCTTCGCTGCACCTTGGGAGCCCGGTCCCTGCGACGTGCTTTGTGCCCCAGCTCTGCAAAGAGCTTGCGGGGCACCCGAGCCGTGTCCCTGCTCCACACCTCAGCTTCTCAGCTGGGAAGGGGAGCAAGAGATGAGCGATCTCCTTTGGCAAGAACTATGTACATGGTTAAGCTTCCTAGGAGTGCAAACAAAGTACTTAGTGCTGCTCCAACCGAGCCAGTTTTGAGCCCCAAGTTCTTTAAACCTCCAGAAGTGTCTGTGGAAGCAACACAAACTTTACGTTACCTACACCTTGCTTTCTCTAAAGAGCTACAACAACCCGCTCTGATCGCACTGCGCGGGGGCTGCAGAAGGGCAGTCCCCAGGTGCCGAGGAAGCTCTGCCAGACCGTGGGCTCCTGCAGTCCCCTCCATGCCGAGCCAAGCGCTCCGGGCCCAGGAGACCCCCGGCCACCGTGGCTGCACAGCAAGGGGGTCCCTCTACTCCATGGCCCAGTGACCGCTCAGCAGCGCGTGGGTCACCTCGAGAGCAACAGGTCCATGGCAAGCGCCCAGCTCGAGTGCAGCCATAGGCAGGTGGGACGGGACCACGAGGACCCCAGTCCATAATCCGGCTCTGTACCCTGTACCCCCAGTCCGCACTCCAGTTCTGTATCCCGCACGGTGCCCGGCCACACTCCCCCTCCTCGCCCGCAGTGGGAGACCCCCGCAGGCATCCCCGGCCCGCGCCCCCCTCTCCGTGCCCTCGGCGGGGGCAGCTCCTGCCAGCGCCCCCCCGCCCGTGCCCTCCGTGCAGCCGCTGCCCCGGGGGCCGGCGCGGTACCTTGGCGGGCAGGCTGAGCAGC
>VZSV01000029.1:3744794-3771783 GCA_013398735.1 Nothocercus julius | reverse complement strand
CCCGGTGCCGGGGGCTGCGCGGCCGCCGGTGCCGCGGGATGCCGAGCGGCCCGGGGGGAGGCGGCGGGATCCTGGCGGGAGGCGGCCAGGCCGGGAGCGGGCAGGTCGTGCCCCGGGAAAGTCGGAACTTCTCACCGAAACTTTTCCTAAAAACACAGAATGGCGCTTGCTCGCGCTCGCTTCCCTTCCCTATCTTTTTTTCCCCAGCACTTCCAGCAGCAAGCGTTAGGAGACAAGTAATTTCCTGTGACAGAGCCCTTAAGGCGATTCCAGCAGCATTAAGGGGCACGAGAGAGGGCTGCAGGCAGGAGAACAGCAGACCAACAGCACCAGGAGCCGCACGTTTTGCTAAGGGAGATGGTGTTTGCACATGAAGTCTTTAGCAGCTCAGAAGCTGGTGCGGCTGCAAGCCGGGCAGCGGCAGCCGTTATTGCACTGCCCTGCACGTTGGCCCTGTGGACAGATTTTGGCATGGGCAAAATCCCTGTCCCAACTCCCTGGGAGACCCTCCAAACTTTCTGTCCTCGTGCAAAGGTCTGAAAAATCTCTGGATTTCCTGACAGCATCAGAATTAGCCCTATATAAAGCTGGATTTTAATCAAAGTTCATAAATCATTAGTGCCCAATAAGTTAGCAGAAAATATATCAAGATCTGATTGAAACATCTCTGATATTTTCAGTAGGGCTGTAGGTATCTAACTGAGTTTGTGACTTGAAAGTAATGGCCTGCCCACTTTATGCAAAGCCTTTTATTTTTACCAAGCAAATATTGTTTCTAATTATCTGCATAATGTGTGTACAAAAAGTGATAAGAACAGAGCAGGCAGCCACAGAGAGCATGGGTGGGGGAGATTGGCGGGTAGCCTGGATGGCGTAAGTAACAACCAAAACACAGAGTTGCAGATCAAATATAAATATAAATGCAGCCATCACTGGGAAATAACCTTTACCGGTAGCTACAATTAAATGCTGAATAGAGACACTTCCTTTTAAACATATCTTGTGAGGAAAAAAGCTCTTATCCTTGACTGAAGAAAATTTTCCGTCTCTGGTAGCTGTGTCTGCATTTTTTCCATATACAATGCACTGAAATTGTGAGTATTTCTAATTAAACAAATCCTGTGTGAGAATACCAATACCATCAGGTGCTATAAGTCAGCATTTTACAGCAGCACAAGCATCTAAGCCAATGCATTTTACCTCCAAAATGTCAATGGGGGCAGGAGGTCGCTGTTACTGCCTCCAGGGTTTCCAGTTGCCCTTGGCCGTGGCGTTTCTGGTGCTTGGTTTGCTCCCACCTGCCGCGAGCAGCCCCCAGCAGCCTGCTGAGCTGCATGACTAACGCGTTGCTCACCATGGTTCCCCTTTCATCCTCTCCCCAGGGTGAGGAGCACGTGCATCAAGCACCTTGTTTTTGCAGTCTTGCTTGGGGTGGATTGGTTGGCTTGCTTTGCTTTTGCTGTTGTTTCTTATTTTATCTAAACTGACATACTTACTGAAGTTGCATACTCGGCTCTACGGGAAGGACAAGGTCAAAGAAATGCTGCTTGTACTTGTGGCAGGCAACAGTGAGATTTTTGGCTCACGGTGAAGTTCATCCCATAGCCAAGGGTCAGCCTCAAGAAAGATGTGCCTGGCTTGGGGACCCTAGGTGCTGAGTGTTACAGAGGGAGGAAGAAATCAGGGCCATTCTCACAAATACTGAAAGTGTAATAAAAGCTAGGAGAAACAACTTTTTGCAGTCAGCATTTTAAACTACACCATTCATCCTTATTTTCTGCTAGTCAGATTTTTCCCATACTATTTTTCCTTTCTGTGGTGTCTCTAGCAAAGCTGTCCAAATCACTCTGTAAATATCCAAGGCAGACCCAGCAGCCAGCGGCCTTACAGGGGCACCCTAGGAATTGAGGGATGTCATCCTGAGGGCAGAAAACTTTGTGCTCTCCCTGTTACTCAAAGAGAAAACTGGTTAAAATCTCCATCCACGCCATGGCAAATTTTGGCAATGAGTAATGGTCCCCTGCTATCTCCGCTTGGGTTTGTTCCTGCATGCAGCTGTGAAGAACTGCCCTCACCCTCCCAGCAAAATATTCATCAGTGAAATAGTTAATGCCACTATTTTAAGTTTCCTTAGATTTCCACGTGAGGTTGAAATGCATGTGGCATCCATCAGCTCTCACCATAGGCTCTTGCATTCACTCTCCTTACCCCGCTGTCCTGAGATCAGAAGAGCTTGTTTTGAGCAAGAACTTAGGTCATAGCGTTGCATTAGGGCTGCAGTTGAGGAGTCGTCCACACATTGCAGTCATTTATCTGGCCACATAGTCATGTCACAAACAGAGCCCTGCTGGTAGGATACCATCATCTGACGAAGAGATATTGAAAGGGAAAAATCGCTGCCTCAGTTATTACTATTTGTATTCCAGGAGAAAAACTATGATAAAGGAAAGAAAGGCTATATAAAATATAGCAACCCTTATTTCCATGGACTTGGCCAACCATTCCGTTGCTTGCCAACATTCAGATCAGGAAATGGAAGGAAAAAAAGTATTCTGCCTTCTGGTTTAGTAAGCCCTAAGCACGGAGCCATGCAGCAGTGGAACAAAAGGTGTTTAGTATTTCTGTGGTAAATGCTTCATAGCACTAAAAATTAAGTTCAGAAGCATCTGTTCTCTCAAGAAGGTCGGTGAGCGTAGAACTGTGAAATTGTGTGAATGTCTGCAGTGCCTCTCCACATACCGTGGTGATACCAGGACAGTTTGACCTTGTGATAGGCCAGAATAGCTTCTTTTCCAGTTTGTGCATGCTGACAGCTTTCCCGCAAGAGCCAGAATACTGAACTTAGCACTGCTTGCTTCTTTTCCAGGTCGTGCACTTCTGGTCCTCCTCTTATCTGCAACAGTCTCTCTCCTGGGCGGGTTGATATTTGGATATGAGTTTGGGATCATCTCTGGTGCACTGCTGCAGTTGCAAATAGACTTTCACCTGAACTGCTTCAAGCAGGAAGTTCTTGTGAGCTCCCTACTCATTGGAGCTCTCCTTGCCTCTCTGGTTGGGGGGATCCTCATTGACCGCCACGGAAGGAGGAGAGCAATCCTGGTCAGCAACGTGGTACTGTTGTTTGGCAGCCTTATTCTGACATTGGCAAGGTCTTTTCCTGGGCTGGTCATTGGGCGCATAACTGTGGGCTTTGCAATCTCTATCTCATCCATGGCCTGCTGCATCTACGTCTCAGAAATGGTGGCTGCTCATCAACGAGGACTGCTGGTGTCTCTCTACGAAGCAGGCATCACTGTCGGCATCTTGCTCTCATATGCTCTGAATTACATCTTTGCAGATGTGCTTGAGGGATGGAGGTACATGTTTGGGCTGGCCATCGCCCCAACCGCCATGCAGTTCCTGAGCATCCTCTTTCTCCCAGTGAACCCTGTTAAATTAAATTCTTGGGACTCAGACTCCCAGAAGGGTCTCATTCAACTGCAGAGCACAGAAGACAGAGAGGTAGCAAAGCGGGAGCCATTTAAGGAGAAGCATTACTCTTTTCTTGACCTTTTCAGGACCAGAGACAACATGAGAAGCCGGACTCTGGTAGGCCTGGGCCTGGTGCTCTTCCAGCAATTCACTGGGCAGCCCAATGTCCTGGGCTACGCTTCCAAAATCTTCCACTCAGTGGGATTCCAGAGCAACTCTTCTGCGATCCTGGCCTCTGTGGGGCTGGGGGCAATCAAGGTGGTTGCCACACTCGTTGCAATGGCATTTGCAGACAAGGCTGGGAGGAGAGCGTTGCTCATTGCTGGCTGTGTTGTGATGGCAATTTCGGTCACCACCATCGGCCTCACGAGCCGCTCTGCTCCCCTGGCCGTGGCCAGGGACTGTGAGGCAGCCACAGACGCCAATGGCTCCCGCAGCTACACACGGTATCTCCTGACACCAGCATCCTCCGGCACCCCTGTGTCACCCTTCCCACTCGCAGCAGGGACTGGCAGGAGCCAGCCAGGCTCTGGTTTCGCTGCTGCAAGGGGTGCCCAAAGCAGAGGTGTCGTTACGGACTCTTCCCACCTTCATAAAGTGGCCTTGGCGGGTCAGTCTGAAAAAGAGACAGTGGAAAGTACAGGGTCTCCCGTCAGTGGAGTTCCCTTTACAGAATATATGGTTTTAAATTGGATTACCCTGTTGAGCATGATGGCTTTCGTGAGCGCCTTCTCAATTGGATTTGGACCAAGTAAGTATGGCATTTATATATTCTCATATTAACCCAGAGAATAACACTGGGGTTGATGCTTATAGTCCCCTTGAAAAACAGTCGTTGCACATCTCTTTACTGAGCATCTAGCTGGGCATCTAGAAACTTAAAAAGCCCTCTGCCTACTGAATTATTTCCTAGGAGTCCAACTCTGTCAGCTATGAGGTTGGCGTGGCATAAGCACAACCTTCCCTTCCATAGGATCACTACCCTAGCAATGACTTTTTCCTGTCATATTCACTGCAAATGTTCTGCAAGGAGGAAAAAAAAGCAAGTCTTGCAAGTTTGACAGTAACCTTGTACATTATTTCAAGTAAAATAACCCCAGGATAGGAGAGACATATATACATTGCTTTCCGCTCTGATTTTAGCCCAAATACGGCAGTCTCCCTTATCCTGCCTCTTTCTCACTTCCTTACAAAAAGCACGTCCCAAAAACAAGTTCGATTCCTCAGATCATTTCCGTCTGCTGAGTGACCAACTCCCCTGTTTTACTGTTTGCTCACTGAACCTGTATCTCAGCATTTTTATATCTTTCCTCCCCAGTGTGCTGCAGGTAGAAGTTTTAAAGTGCTTGGCTGTAACACGATGCTAAGATCTGTGAATGTTTTGTCACCAACAGCAATGGGTGCTGGGTGAAGCCAAAATTTATTGCTTTGTAACCACTCCCCTCAAAAACTTGCTCGCCTATTTCCCAAATAATTTGCTCAAACCATATGACTGTCTTTTCAATCTCTGCAGTGACCTGGCTGGTCCTCAGTGAAATCTACCCTGCTGGAATAAGAGGAAGAGCCTTTGCCTTCTGTAACAGCTTTAACTGGGCTGCTAATTTACTGATTAGTCTGTCATTCTTGGACCTTATTGGTAAGTGTCCCCCTATCCTTCCCTTTCCCACAGGTAGGTCTGTGACGGTGGCCGCCGTAAGCTGTCTGGACATTAGGTGCATTTTGAGCCATGGGGCCTTGGCAATGGAAAAGGTGTGACCTGTTTATGGGGAACTAATGCCTCTGAGAGCAGATTTACAAGGCAGAACAGGCAACATCTACCTGCTGACCCAGCAGATTCTATTCTGAGCATCACTGTCACGTGTTTCATAAGAAGAACATGGGCTGTATTATGATACTGCAGTATCAGGAGACCACGGAGTTTGCAGTTTTAATATCTGTAGCTTTGCAGCCCTTCTGGCTGCCAGAGCTCTCCTGACTGAGGATTCAGCAGACTCTGCTGCGCCCTGGCTCTGCTGGGCCTCTGCTGGGGAGTCGGACGTGTGAGCTGTCCTAGCTGACTCCTGGTACAGCCCTTACCAAAGAGCCCTTCTGAGGGCTTCAGGATGCCCCCACCACATACCAGTGAGAGACCAGTTTCCTTCATATCCATGATGTGACTTACCTCTCATGAACCCTGCACACACTTGAATCTCTCTGCAGATGCCATTGGTTTCTCTTGGATGTTTCTTCTCTATGGACTGATAGGAGTGATGGCTGTTATATTCATTTACCTTTTTGTTCCGGAAACGAAAGGGCAGTCCTTAGAGGAGATAGACCAGCAATTCTCACGGAAACGGTAAGTGTGCTGTTGTACCAAAGCAACCACAGGTGCTTCCTGCCATTGAGCCTCTGTAGCTTCCAGAGGACCCACTCCAGGATCCCATTTGTACCTGAAGTCTATAACATCACACAGTCCAGGCCTACAGTGCTTGACCTGTTGTATAAAACTGGTTGATGCTACTGCATCACAGCGGGAGCTTGGTGGCATGTTGCAGCAGACAGGCTCATTGCCCTGGGCTGTGAAGGGCTGAAGGGCTCTAATGGCAGTCAGGGGAGGAAAAAGGACAAGAAACAGAGGTTTCTGGGTCCCGAGTGGGCAGCAGGAGCAGGAGGGAACAAAAGGGGAAGATTCGCTTGTCATTTCCCCTCCTTAGAGTAATCTTAGATCCCTGAGCTCTGAGGCAGGTGCATCTCCCCACCTAACACAGGCCACAGGGCCTATGATTACCCAGTGATTTCCATGCAAAGTCTGCAATTCCTGACTGGGCTCAAGAAGAGCACATGGGATTTGTGCAATTGCGGTCGTGAAGGGAGATCCCAGGAGGTGACAGGGCAAGAAATGCCAGGGTGAAGGGAGGCAGTGCTGCCAGACAGCGGTGCTGGCAAGAAGCAGGAACATTGCACGGGGACGGGGTTGGTGGTGGGGGACAGCTAACACCTGCTCTACATCCAGACCTGTGCAATTGCTCGCTGTGAGCAGGAGGCGCTTCAGCTGACCATAGTCATTGCCCAGCAGGTTGTGGAAAGAAAACATGTTTCGACGAAGATGCAGAAGGACAAGCTGCACACAGGCTCAGTACCAGCGTGTGGAGCACGCCAACAGCACGTGAGACTACTGACATGCTGCCAGCATCGCCCTGGGAAGGGAGCAGCCTCCGGGCCAGCGGGAGATCCCCCTTCAACAGCCTTCAGCTCAGAGACAGGCGTCACTGCAGTGCCTAATACCTTGGGAGAGCAGCAGTATCCTCTGGGTCCTTGGAGGATCCCTGGTTGCAGGCAGGGAACACGTCCTTCCTTTGATATCCTTTTTTGTTCAAAGGACACCATAGTCTAGGTCTTCCATCATTTAAGAGATTACTGTTTTTGTATGTGGGAAATAAAGCACGGTTTTGGCAGACTACACTTTCCATACCTGCAATTCATTTGTAAACAAAATTATTATTATCTAGTTCTCCAAAGTACTTGCTGCTTTAGAGAGGGGAGGCTATTGCGGGAGGAATATGTCAAACATCAGTGTCATCACCCTTTATAACTTTTATGGAGGAGCCTGGAGTTTGAATTTGGAGCTAATTGAGCTGAACACCCTGTTTTAATGGGCACAGACTGAGTGCTAGCTCATAGACTGCTGTATTCCAAAGCGCAAAGGCACGGCAGCTTGCGTGTCTGATTTCACAACACCTAGGTGTGCATAGATGTACATGTACATCTTACATGCAGAAAAATGCATGGAATATTCTGGTACCTACTTCAGGTATTTCCACTTGTTACAGTTGTAACTTCTTTGGTGATTTTTTTAGGCCCTGATACTCCTCCTAATGACACATAAACATTATTGAAAAAAAATAAAAAAATTAAAAAAAATCTCCACTAACACCACACATTTCTGAGAGTTTGAGAGAGGAGGGAATTTGGCTCCTATCCTACTGACCATCCAGCCTTGCCTCATCTGAGCCCTGAAAGAGCCAAGTCACAAAGGTCAGTGCATGCAGCTGAAAACGCCACTGGGCAGCTTTTTGGAACCAACAGTCATTGGCCACATCAACCAAGGCCCCTGTCTAAGGGAGGTCCGTCCACAAAAGCGGTGCAAAATGCTCTCCTGCCTTTGGCTGCAGTTCATGCCATGACTGTTCAGCAATTGCTCAAATCACTTTTTGGAATTGCTCATCTCTGCCTGTTCCTGAGGGAACACCCCCAGCCTTCCTTGCTCACCTCTGCCTCAGCTGGGAACACCACCAGGTTGCTTCAGCGAGCTCATTGATTGTAGATGTTGCTTCAAGGGATGTATGGATGTCTGTAAAATATAAAATGGAGTGCTGCCTTCCCAAAGCTATGAGCCCTTCTCAAAGCCCACGAGTGCTGAGCTGGATTATGGGGAGCACTGCCTTACTGGGGAAAGCAGATTTGGTGCTGCCCCAGAAGCAAAACTCGCAACCTCCCAATTCTGGCTGGGGCCTTCAGCCCTTGGTAATGGGGTCACACTCTTGTGCTGGGATCCCTGGGCACGAGGGGAATCAATTCCTATGTGCTTGCATGCACAGATCTGTGCGTGCTGCAGGGACTGTTCTTTACAGACTGTAACATTTTCCTGCTGTCAGCAGCAGAGGTGTTAAGTGCCCTTCCCTGGCGCTTGTTGCGGCCTTGCATGGGTAGCCACAGCCCCGTTTTGGGGTTAACCCCGGTAGGGAGGGTTGGGGCTGCTCTCTAGTACTCACATCAGGCATCTCAGCAAGGAGAACAAGCTGCACTGCCTGGTGTCCCCACGAGGTGACACCCAGAGACCAGCTGAAGTCATTCCTCTTGGCCTGACTCTAGACTGTACTGAATCTGATGCTGCAAGTTCACACTGGCCCTAAGAGTGCCGGCCTCGACACACACGTCCCATTGGCACAGCACCCACAACCAAAACCTCAGCCCACCTCATCCTCTGGACACACCTTCTGAACCAGAGAGATCCATTGTCCCGGAAAGCTGGGATGCTGATGCTTCCCCATCCCATGTCCTTAGTTTTGGAGGAGTCCATGGCTGAGGGAAGAAAAATCTGAATGCAGATTCGGAGGAGCCAGTTCAGCATGTGCCAGGGTGCTGCCTTCACAGGACAGCAGCTCCACAGGGCACAAGGTGCCCACAGCTGGGGTGCATGTACCAACTTGGCTCCAGCCTGTGCCTCCCGGCAGCTCCTCCCAGGACACCCATCCCACAACCCCTTCCAGGCAGAGCCAAGGGGAGCCTGCAGCTTTTTCTGTGCCGTGGAGGCTGATGAGGAGCAGGTGGTCTGTGGGGAGGAAGGCTGCATCTGGCAGCCCCTTGGCCCGGCTGGTTGATGGGGGCAGCGAGCAGGGCTCTCACGTTCAAAGGGGGGCAATTTGGACTAGGGCCATTAAGCAGGGCTGCAAATATTGCCAGGCTCTGTGGGAGATGGTATAGAAAGCTTTAAGTTAGCATGCTGTAGGGCAGGCTTAATAAGAGTAGAGTAAGAGGGCCGTCTTTCCTGCTTCTTCATGGAAACAGTCAGCTAATCTGAGCTTTCCAAACAGGGCAACTGAAGCTCATGAGCAGGTAGAGGCCAGGTCACAGAGTGCACTGAGTGCACAAAGCTCAAGACACCGGGACCAGGTGCCAGGAGAGCCTCGGGGACACAGGGAGCAGGTCCCTCCCACTTCTACAGCACCCGGGTGCCGAGGGGGACACGCACTCCAGGGAGGAAGCTCCAGCCTCGCCAATGAGCCCAACCCAGCAGTGGATATGGTGGGGTCCTGCACCTTAATCCAGAGTTGGGCTGGTGGCTCTGAAAAAGGAGAGATCATAGAGGAATGTTTAAATGAGAAGCCAGGGGAAAGTCAGTGGGTAAAGCAATCCCGAATTGCAACCCCAGTGAGGGTGCAGAGCTACAGTTAAAGAGCAGGAGGGCAATGAATAGTGCTTTGTGATAGGGAAGGTGAATTTGACCACGTGTAACACTGCAGACCTGCAGGAACAGTGTGAAGTAACCAAGCAAAAGCAAACCCTACAGATTTTGACCTTTAAAACAGATTTAACTTTACCAATACCGGAAACTTAAACCACATATGCTTATGCCAGGCATTCTCATTGCCCTAAATGATGCCAGCATGCAAGCATCTTGGTGAGCTGCTGGAAGGGGAATAGTCAGAGGGATAAATGCTGCTGTGCTACTGCACAGCGGGGGGATGGAGCAGGACCCACGGGGCGGACGGGTGGCCCCGTGGCTGGAGGGTTGCACTGAGCAGAGCAGCAGCAGCAGAGCGTCGCTGGAGAATCCTTGAAATGGCAAATCCCAGACCCCAACAGAAAAAATTTAGAGCCAGGACAGTGCTGCTGACTGCTGATCAGGATGGAGATAGTGATCAGAAAATATAAAATGAGATTAGGGAAGCTGAAATTTAGGTCAGGTGGCAACAGGGAGAGATTTAAGCTGTCTACATATAGATTGGCTTAGTGATTCTTCAGGATGCAATCACATTTTTGTATACAATAAACGATAGTATGCCAGGACAGCCAGTATTAGAGCCCACAGGAATAGCTGCTTTGCTAGTTCGGTCCGCAGTGGTGCACGGGACCGGCTTCACAAGGTGTTTGTGGGAGAGCTGCTCTGTACCGGTGACCGCAATACAACCAGTTTAATGCTGTAGTGGGAGGGAGCACACCAAATAAATCCAGCATGTGGCTATGTAATTTCAAGAAAGGGAACTATGAAAAAATGAGGTGATTGGTCAATAACAACAACAAAACGTCGAAAAGCAAGAAGCCTGCAAGCAGTCTGGAGGTGATTAAAAAATACTCTACTAAAACCCAAGTAAAACCTGTGCCACAGCTCAAAGAAAACCATGAGGTCCTAAAAAACAGCCTGTCTGGCTGAATAGGAAGGCTGGGGAGGTATCATTTAAAAAAGCTTACATAGCCAAGGGATTGGGAGAAAGCGCTGAGGATTATGAGTTCTCCCTAGAAGTCATCTTCTGTTGGGGGAGATGGAGGTTTGTGGCTGTTGGACTATTGGTCTGAAGCAGAAGGCGTTTCTCTCCTGATGAGAAAGCCGGAAAGGGGCTTACAGGCCAAGCTGTGGGCTGGTGCCATCAGGAACCTTCTGGCTCCTTTCGGGTAGAGGCTGGGATCTGAGGAGGGGTCAGTGTTTTGGGGTAGGATGAGGGTTCAGCCCACAAGGCCAAGGGACAGGAGAACTTGCAATGGGGATGCCAGGGAAAGCTGCAGGCTCCCATCGGAGTCTGGTGCCACGGGCCTGAGCCGGAGCAGAGGTCAGTGAAGCTTCCGAAAGGCTTCTGGGATTAACAGAGCAGGCCGGAGGAGTCCCTGGGATACGCGAACTAGTTTACTCCGCAACCATCTAGCTGGACAAACACGTCCCTTCTCTGAATTTGTGACCCATTAGAGGAGAAACAGACTGTTTCTCTTTTCCCCTCCCCTGAGGCTGAGACCCTGCAATACTAGAGGATACAGAAATGCTTGAGGCTGTGATAAATCTTCTTTAGTGGGCTTTTATTTCCTTTTCTTTCACAATATTTTCTTTAGTTTCCCAGCCAATTTTTTTTCCTAAGGAAAAATTTCTGACTTCCTTTGAGCCACAGCTCAACATCTGTCCACATCAGGGGCTGAAGTAATACACTGCTAAGGGGTTTTGATGTCAAGCCCAAAACCCCACCAGGGATTTAGGCAGCTCTCCCCTTTCCTCCCTCCTCCCCTTCAAACAGGCTTTCATTTGCCCTTGCTAATTGTGCTGTCAGGCCTTTCTTCTCTCCGCGGCAGTGCAGACAGGCGTCCACGCGGGCAGGTTTCGGTGACAGATGCTCTGCTGCGAGGCAGGTTGAGCTGGGCCCTGTGCGCACAGCCCGAGGGGGCTGGAAGGGTCCGGGCATCCCTGCGGGCGGGTGGCGGATTAGGCAGGGGTTTCCCGGCGGAGCTGCCGGCTAATAGCTGCCGGCTGGGGGAATTCAGCCAGGCCACCCGTGCGGAGCACTTGCTTGTTGAAGTGGGCAGGAAGGGATTAACTGAGCATTTATCGAGAGCCGGAAAGGGGAAGACTTCCGAAGGCTTTGGGTCGGGGAGCAGGATGCGGCCGCTGGAAAGGGCAGCGGCGCTGGTGAGCAGGACTGTGCTGGCACGGCAGGGGTTGCACCGGGGGACAGCACAGGTCTGGGGTGGGTCAAGGCTCGTATGGGTGACCAGGAAGACTGATGTGTTCAGTGACCCACATGCAATTGTGAAACAGGATTTTGGGGCAGGGGACCATGTAAATCCACCTGCTAGGATGGAAGCCTGAGCTCTGACCATGCCCACGAGGGGGGACATCTCCCACCTTTGAGCTTCCTACCAGCTCTGAAGGCCTCAGGGACACAGCCAGAAGCAAGGCCAGCGGGCTCTCTGCCTTCATCTTCAACCTGCCCGTTGTAACATGACCCGGGTGACCAACTTAGCAGAAAATACAGGGAAGTGCCACACTCACGGGTACAAATACTTCCACAGCTCGAGAGAGATGTGCAAGGATGGGGGTCCACGTCCTCCTCATGCTTGTGAGAGCCGCTAGCTCAGGGACTGCATCCTGCCTGGTCTCTGCTTGGGGGCATGCAGGGCTGGATGAAAGGAGCCAGGACACAGGAAATACGATAACTGCAAAAAATATAAACCAGAAGATGGGCTGTCTAATGCACTACAGATCCAGCAAAACAACCAGAGCTGAACAAAAAACATTCCTCCTATTAGAACAAAGATATCGTCACGACCCAGGGAGAACCTGGGAGGAGAAGCGTGTGCTGAGATGTGTTTTATTAGCTGTGTGTGGCTCTAGGCAGTGCATGGATCAGACCCCAACAGAGCCGAGGGCTGGACTTTCTCCTCGTACTGCCTGTCTCTCCTGGTCCTCTCTGAAGGTGCCTCCACAGCAACTTTCAGGCTGCTGGGTGCCACTGAGCCCCTCAGATGTTCTGAAGCTTATTAAATTAGCAGAAGGAGAATAGCCATCACTTTTAATTACCAGAGTAAAGCAGCTCCTTCTCTAAGCATTTTGGAGCCCACTAAATGAGAAAACGGGGCAACAGTTTGTGCTTCTGCACTGCTCTCGCTGCCCATGCTAAATTTAGAGTCTAAGGAGCGAGGAAAAGGGGTTGGCAGATGGGCCTCTGTCCTGTCTCCCCCAAGCCCCAGGAAGATGAATGTTTGCTCTGACGAAGAGCACACCTAGAAAATCCTGTTGTCCTTACACAGACAAGATGCTTAGGACTGGTAGGAATGAGACCTAGCCAAGGGCTGCAGGTCCAGGCAGTCCAGAAGCCTCTATTATGCCCTGGATGCAGTGGCAGGAATTCAGCCTTTGCACAAGCAGGAACCACATCCTCAGCTCGTCAGCTTCCCTGCTGGAGTTCTTCACACCATGGTTGTATTTGTGCTCCCTGAAAGCCTGTTGGAGTAACAACCATCCTTGTGTTCTCATTCACGCTGTCCTGCTCATGGCTGAGCCCTGGTGCGTGTTGCGACCTCCAGCAGCAGCACAAATAAAAATGTCAGTCCTACTTCTATTAATAGTGTTTCTATTCCTGCTGCCACTATGATTGCTTCTGCTACTATTAATAATAATATTTACATATGCAAAACCACAGATGCAAAACAGATGGTTTGGTTGAAACCTCTGAAAACTTGTCTCTGCTACATGTATTTATGACAAAGACAGAGTTAACCACACACAGTACAGTATAGAGAACAACTAGATGGGGAAGAAGAATGAAATAATTCCTTCCATATTCCCAACAGAGGCTGAAACTCTTCCATTCCTTCCCTCTTCCTCTACCCTTTCTAGCGCTTAAGACTCTTTTCCAATATCAGGTCAGGAATGGTTTCCATATTTGTTCAGACTTGTCTAATTTTATTTTCCAGTTCAGTTATTATTTTTTCAGATGCAGCTTTTCCTGATGGGTGGAAAATGCAAAAGGAATCACTCATCTGCTCCCTGCAAGCTTTTTCCTGACCACTGGGAAGCTCAGGCACTATTCCAGAGCTGGAGTAAACCTTGCCTTGTGGAGAAAACTTGATCCCTGTTTGCAGAGTTCATGAATCTGGGAATAATTTAAGCTAATGGGAAAAAAAAAGTGAGAAAGACTACCATTATCCTGAGCCCATCTTGATCCCTTCATGAGCACCATGCAGCCCTGCCGGGGAGGACGGTAATGACCACGCAAGGTGGCACCTCCACTGCTGGCCACTGTTGTAGAGCAGAGAGCAGCTACCACACTGCGTTTTGAGACCATTTTCCAGAAGTAGCAGGAGGATGAGATTAGAACATGTAGTTCTCCTATGTGCAGCAATAGGTAGCGGTGCATGGGGAGAAGTGATGCAGAAGCACCACCAGCGTGAGCCGCTTCCCTCCGCACAAGCTCCAGTTCTTGTGGATGCATTTGTGTTTATGCGCTAGAAGTAGTTTTGGTTATAGACAGCCTCTCTCACACCCACAGGTGCCATGTGCAGACCCACAGAGCATCTCATGGCACTCACAGATGTGACCCCGGATCGGCGCTGGAGGAGGCGGATCCTGCAGCTGCTGCGGCCGCTCGGCAGTGCTGGAGCGGAGGCGGCCGCGGGACAAACCGTATCACACACTAATGAGCACAGCAGGGTCCCCAGGCACTGATGAGTAATAAAGTGCCCCAAAGAGCCCCCAAGTACATCGGAGGGCTAAGCAGTCCCCAAATTCTCACTTCTCTCTCGAGTCAAATTCCACTCTTTCAAGCAACCCCCATTACCTTTTACACATCAGGCTGCAGGAGGCCTCCAAGGGCCTGTTAGGGTCTATTGCAGGGGAATAAAGCATGTGTCAAAAAGACTTTTAATGCCCATTTAAGAATGGCCTAAATACGTCCTGCGGTTACATGATAAGCTGCAAGGTCTCTGTTGGGATAAATATTTTGTTTTTTAAATTGTCTCAGCTCTTGCATGCTTACCAGAGATTGGTTTTGGCTCTAAACTAAAGCGTTGTCAGGTATATTAGAACAATATTAAAAGCCTGGCTTTTGTTCCATAAAGACTTTTAATGATTCCTGCCATCTTTTTTCTTTTTTTATAATGCTTATGATCAGTAAATATTGTCAATACTGGGCATTTCTATAGCCCAGCGCATCTTGCAGCATCAGCACATCTCAGAGCACGGCTGGGTACCTGGTCATTCCCGTTGTGCAACCAGGATGTTTGGAGAGGAAGCAGCGTGTCCTGCATCGCCCGGCCGCGCCGGAGTCGGAAGGCGGACGCAGGAGCCTCGTGCCGCTGACCCTGTGCCTTGCAGGAGACAATATTCTCAGAGCTCTGTTGATGAAAATCGCCCTGTTAGTCTTCGCAGGGAGCCCTGGGAGATCACTCCCCTTTACCACTTAAATTAACCTTTTTTTGCAAACACCCACCTGACGGGCACACACCACGATGTCTACCGCTATGGCTCCTGTGGTGGAGGTTATGCAGACATTTGAACATCAAACAGTTGGATATTTGAACAGCTAAAGGGTGTGGGGGTTCTTTTTTGCCTTTTTTTTTTTTCTCCCCTCAAAGCAGACCTGTAATTCATTCAAAGATTCAGTTTCAAAGTGGCAACAGCCAAGAAATGCAGAGTTCACGCTGAGACAGGGTATTTCTTACCGTCCCGCTTTGTTCCTCCGTATTGCAAGGAGTCTCCGGGGCAGGAGAACCTCCTGGGGCTGCCCTGCTGCTACCGCTGCGCTCTGGGAAGCGGGTTTGCAGAGCAGCAAGCGAGGCCAGCGCACAGAGTTAATGGCATTTGAAGTTCAGTGTGTCTTGACTGCAAGGAATGCAGGGCTAAAAACAAAACCTAGAGTTTTCATATTGCAAAACCTATTAGCTGCTTTACCGTTTTTGCAGTTGTGCCAGTTCACTCATACTGGATCTTTTACCAGTGCATGACAGCTCATTTGTTTAGCTTGGGTCAGGCTTAAAGTTCGGATGAAGCCTAATCTTGTGACCTGTGTTTATTTTGGCTGGGGATGCCTTTTGCACAGATGACTTCCTATCCATCCTAATCTTCCCCGCAGGAAAGAAGCCTGGAGTTGCGCGTGGGGGAGGAAGACAAAGCCGACCAGACACGCAGAGCAAGGGAAACACGGGCTGTGTGTGTTGGTGAAGCGGGTCAAGTTCAGGGACCTCATCTCTTAAGGGAAGGAATTAAAGGGGGAGTCAGCAGCTCCGCTGTCATCATTTGCGATGCGCCAAATCCATCATAGCTCCTGGGGAAGTCCAGCCGTCTGGAAACAAGGCTGGCTGCAACTGTGATAGCTTGAGGGCTTTGCAAGGACGCAGGGATGGAAAAGCCTCCCCTTGTTTCTAAATTCTCAAACCTCCCGCTGAAGCTGAAAAGACTTTTTCTGGTGCAAAGGGAAGCTCCTGGGATGTGGCACTGGGAGGCTGCTCAATGGCTGGTCCCCGTGGAGCGAGCGGCTGGGCACGGAGCGGCAGCGCATCCTTGCAAGGAGCTGATCTCTGCGCGCGACGGCAGAGGGAGCAGGGACTCTTCACCAGGCACCTTCCCTGCACGCTGGGAATCAGGGAATGTGAATTCCCTCACTCCTTACCTCTGTTTCCGTGAGGTCTGATTCTGTTCAGGAACAAATGGCATATTCATGATCCAAGTGCAGCCTGGGAATGGGCTCACATGCGTTGCACTGGCTCACGTCAGCTGTCCAGGGCCTAAACGTGCCAGCAAATAGGAACGGGGATTAAGATTTGCTCTGGTGAAAGCTCTTGCCCCTGCAGGAGAGGTGTTCATGGTGAACAGTGGTGATGAACAAGTCTAAAATTAACTCAGAAGAAGCATTTGTAAACACTGGCTCTGGACACGATGGATTTATGACTCTCTGCTTCTTCACATCACCCAGAACCACAGGCCATTTTTAACATTTTAACTTTGATTTGCTGCAAATTCTCTGATAGAAATGAAAGTCTGGAATTGGTTCCAGTCTTTGCCTTCTGCTTAAACGTGCAGAGCAATGCCAAGGTCTCCACGGAGCAGCCTTACACGGATCCCTTTGATGTAATTAGAGTTTAAGCTACACACAGGAAATACCTAACCTTCCCCTTTGAAATACTTGGCCTCACCTTCAATTTACTTCACAAACTCTAAACAGTAGCCACAAGATTAAAGAAAGAGGAAAGAGAGAGTGGAAAAGCCCTGCGCGTGTTTTGGTGATTTTCTAGGAGGAAAAGCAGGGGCTGTTCTGTGGCATTTGCTCAGCTCCAGTAGGCACAAGTCACACGGGACAACCCCAGGCTGCTTTTCTGCTGGAAGACAGATGCATGAAACACCCAATCACTTGCTGAAAAACTTCTTTCTTATCCCTTTTTTGAAGAAACATGGTGAGAATGAGCGCGACTTTGTAACGCAGCAGTGAGACACCATGCGTTTTGCCGTCACTAGAAGTGCTGCTGAGCTTCACGTAATGCTTCCCCGAGCTTCAGAAATGGGCTCCGAATTCCAAGAGGCATAACAAGCAAGCTGAGGGTGCTTCCAGAAGACACAAAGGCAGGTTTTGCTGCTAGCTGATATTTCAAGCTTGACCAATTCCCACAAGTTGATTTCAAAATTTTTGGAGTAGCTGAAAATATTCTTCATTTTCATTCCCATGGAAGAGAAAGCACTTAAAAGCATTCTAAGATTAAGGGGAATGTGATGAAATAACCATTTCTGTAGAGTAGCAGTTTGAACAAAAGCCTTCTTTAAATGCATTTTCCAAGTATTGTAGCAGAAAAAAACTTGGGATAGAGTTCAAATCTCCCTCAAACTTCTGGAAAGCAAAATGGTGAGGAAACAACCTATTGCACTGCTGTAAGGGAGCTCCAGGTTCCCCCAGCAGCTACACCAGGGCCACAGGGAGCTCCTTCAAGCCTCGGATGTAGCATCTGTCCGTCTGCACTGATGAAAGGTTGGCTGCTCAGCAAGGCCACCTGCAAGAGGCGTTTCTGCATCGCCTACAGGTGTTGGTGTCATCTTCCCAAAGCTCCTTGAATTAGGCAGCCAAGGACCTTGTTGCACCTTAAATCTCAAGCAAAGTTCATGCTAAAGGACTGTTTTAGAAATGCAGTAAAAGGCATTGATAGAAGAGATGAACTTTCTTGCTAGTGGGAAGTAAGGCACCTTGGGGATGTCCTGCACAGAAAAACATTGGAGCGCTGCAGAGCTGCTGCCCCTTGGAGGCTGCGGAGTTGTTAATTACTAAACGGGCGCAAGGGCTGAACCTCCCTTCCCAGCAGAATGTCATTATGTGCCCCAAAGGGGCCTGGGCTCCACATACGGGGCTAGAGCAGTGGGGCCAGGCAGTAACTGCAACCACATGCAAAAGCTGGTAGTGATACCTTGCTGATTAACCAGAACCACGCTTCTTTTTTATTAAAGAGAAAAAAGAGAAAAACTCTCTAACATCATAAATACCCGTGTATCTGCCTTTTTTTTTTTTCTTTTTTTTCCTATTTACAAATATTTACATTTGATCAGACTGGTTGCAAAGACTTGGAGGGACATGCTGAAACCACTGTGAATCTATGGGGAAAGTCCTTCAAGTCCACTGATCTCTACCCTACTTGAGAACAGCTTACCGCACGTTGTGTGTTGGATTTAGTTCTGTAACTGACTTGCAAAGTTACCGCTCAGCAAATAGGACACCAGTTACAACAAAACTTAAAAAGGCTGATAGGTGCAGAGGAACTTTTCCAAGCTGACAGCTGCAGCTCAGCCAGGCCCAGGCTTTGCGCGGAGCCCACACTGAAGCCTAGTGGGTGATTTGCTGCATCGGCCCCTGGAAGTGGGAGTTCTCTTATCCCACCAGTAAGCGGCTGTTTTGCCAGGTACTGAATTGCAAATGACGTTAGAAAAAGAGCAGTTTTTGATGTCTCCGTCTGACTTGCTCCTGTCCCAACCCGCAGGTGAGAGCTCGGCAGCGCAAATCAATTGCGTCCGCACCGGCCACGCGTGTTAGCAAACAAGGCCCTCCTGACCCCTCACCTCTCTGCCATGGGAAAATCCTGCCAGGGTCGTTTCCCCTGTTTCCAGGAACAAACAGCGGTGGTTTCACATCACAGGAAAGTTATACTTGAGTCCCGCCTAAGGGACTATTCCTCCTTGGCAGAAAGTGCACCTTTTTGCAGAGGTTGCTCAGCTGGGTCGACCAGCAAGCTGCACGGCAAGCTGCTCCCAAGAGCGTTCAGCGTATGATGAAGATCAGGCAGAAATTTTAGCTCCCATTGACTCTGCTTTTAACTCACATGCCCTGGCAGGAAGAACAGAGGGTGAGAAAGGAAGTGGCCACGGCTGCCCGAGCCGCAGGGCGAGCAAGAGGTGACGGGTAGCAAAGCAAAGGGAACGACTGCCGGCAGGCGCCTGCGTTGCAGCTCTGCACACGAGCAGCGTGGGCGCACAAGGGCTTTAGATTAGCTGTGCTAGCGCATTCCCTGCAAACCATCCCAATCAGGGAGGGGAAGAGGCACCGCAACCCTGGTCCCAGCGCCAGGAGCCACCGATGCCCTCTCGGTTGCTGCATCTCCCCTCCAGGATGGGCACGTTCCCTGCGGGCGCAATCCGCCCTGCAAAGCCCGGCGGGTTACCTCGGCCTTGGCCTGCAGAACCTCCGTTAGAGGTGGGTATCAAGGCCCCGATTCGTCACTCGCGCCGTGCCCAGGGCTCCCGCGGGCCGTGATGGAAGCGATGCGGAGTGCGGCAGCCTGGCGCGCACGGCTGCCGAGTGACAAATTGCCAGGAAGGGCTCCCCACGCCCCCGGCTCCGCCGCGCACAGCCCAATTCCCCAGTGCCGCATTAACAGCTAATAAAACAATAGAGCTTTTAGTGGCGGACTTCAAAGGCATCTCGGGCAGATGAATGAATTTAGCATTTCTTCACTTACTGTCAGCACCAAGGGAGAGAAGGGCAGGCTGAGGTCGGAGGCTTCAGCAGGCAGCAGCAAGAAAATGCTGCCTGGTATTTGGGCTGCTGCAGAAAAAAATGAGTGTTAAATCGGTTGGCAAGGACCAGATTTTTCTTTTTCTTTATCACTGCTCATCCACTTCTGCTATCTGTTTTTTTTTGTTTGTTTTTGTTTTTTTTTTTTTTTCTATTCGTGTGCTACATGACCACTAAAAATGTCATTAAAGAAAAACAGTTGCCCCCAAACCACAGGTCAACTCATCAGCAGCTTGTAGCAATGCAGGGATCTTTAGGAAGCCTGGCCCAAACTCAAGCAAATGTAATTCTTTTCAGACACAGCCACACAATTGCATTTGGTAAATGTGCCTCGAGGTCCCGCAGCTAATCGGCAGCTCCGTGTCCGTCTGCGCAATGCCTCCTGCAGACCGTCAGCTCAGTGTCATGTGCAGTCACAGTAAGCATCTATATGCATTAAGCTTGAACTGTCCAGCCACAAAGAACCTGCCTTTTAGGAGCTGGAGAAGGAGGTGTGAGACAGCAGGGAAAGCAGGAGAGCTGCATCCGTCCCAGCTAGCGCAGGGAGGAAGAATATGAAACGCTGGGGCTGCCTCTGGCATGGCAGCATCCAGAGAAACAGCTAGAACGGCCTCATTTTAGACAGTCCCTCATCCTCATGTCTCAGCTTGAAACCACCAGCTGGCCTTGGCTGTGGATACAGGGTACACTGCACTGTTAGTGCCTTAGGTGCCAGCATGGAATAATACGGCTTGATTTTGTGTCGTGGCTGCTGCAAGACCACAGTGTGCAAGACCAGGCTGACAGGAGGAAGGAGAGGTGGTTGCTGCTCTCTCGCTTTGGTGTGAGGACCCTCCAGGAACCTGCACGCACAGGGAGCAAAGAAACGGCCGGCATAAACTGCAGCTACAATGGAGATGCTTGCTGGAGGTTAGTCAAAGATCTCACCTCTTCACAACTCTGATGGGCAAAGTTGTGCTAGCCCGATCCTTACCATGGATGGAACCTAAAGGACAGCTTGGAAAGAAGTGGAGATGTTTAAGAGATCTTAAGCAGACAAAGTATCATTTATAAAATTGCTACACAAAAGAATTGTAAGAAGCAATGTAGCTCAGTTTCTTTCCTATATTTTCTCTCCACTTTCCAGCCAAATCTTGTTAAGTCACAGCTTTTTCTCCCACAAAGTATCTGCAAAAGAAAGAAAACAAAATCTCGGATTGTTCTGTGTGTGTTTCCTTAATCCATATGTAGAGCACACGATACTCAAAAGAACAGGAATGAATTATCCTAACTTTCGGAGTTGGCATATTTTAGCTTCTTGATTGCCGTCGTCTATATCCTCCATCACTTCCAAGTGCAACCCCAACACTTTGTTCTGGAAAACAACTTTAAGGGTCTCATTCCTTTATGTTGCAGCCACATCTGGTGCCAAACTCTCAAACCTGCTCCATTGGGCCATCCCACAAAATGCACCCGCAGAGGAGGCTACCCAAGTACTCCTGGGGCGGCTGGCGTGATGCTCGAAGCGATTTGCTCGCCTATGGGGTGGGACAAGGCCCTCAGATAGACCATTTCTAGGCTGGCAATTTCTAGGTTTTCTAAAAAGCAGCCCCTTCCAAGAACGCCCTTTGTTTGGCACTAGCCCTCGGTTGCTTCAGTCGGCCGCTCTCCCTGCTTGCTTGTAATTTATTCCTTCTAAAAGTCTTGCCTTAGGCTAGTAGAAAATTAAAACAAGGAGACAGATTTTCTTTTTTCCTTTTTTTTTTTTTTTTTCCTCACTTTTGCTCTTTCATCAAGAACAGTGAAAATTTGGCACAGTTGAATATTTTGTTCAGCTCTTTCTTTCAGTCTTTGAAGTCCTCTAAAGCCTTGGTAGGAGTCTAGGCTTCCACTCACATCTGCTTTCCATGAAGCCATTTACCGCACTTTATTTGTGCCATATTAGATTTTTCAGGACAGGGACAGAACTAACGAAGCATTTACATTCCTGGGAAAGTGGCATGTTTGCAACTACCACATTACTCTGATAGAAACAAACTACAAATGACATATTTCAAGTCCCCAGGAAAGAAGCTGTCTTGCACTGCAGGGCAGCAAGGGGTCCAGAGCTACTTTGTGAAAACTTTCCTTTTCAATGCCTAGTCAAAATTAAACGCCTGCAGTGCAGCTGCAATTGCAGAGTTAGCCAAAGATGCTCTTGCCACCTGTAAGGAAATGAAAGAAAACATCTTAAGAAAGGGAGAGCCTGGATAAAACCTAGCAAAGACAAGTCGTAGCTGAACAGAAGCTACCCTGGAGAGGGTTTCAATGACACAGAGCACTGTCAACAAGATAACGGCGTCATGCTGCTAACTCACTGCTAAGGCATTTCTTTTACAAGCAGAAGACTAATCCCACAACAATGCTCCATTCCAGGAACTTTATTGCTATCAGACCATGCAAAGGGTGTTGATTGAGTCTCTTTATCAGATGGATGCTGGTAAACCATAGGCACTATTGATTATCCTCCAGTTTTCTATTTTATATTTTTCTATTTCATGATAATAATAATAATAACAAAAAAAATAAGAAAAATGTGTCCATTCCCCGTATTGAGAATGTCACTGGGATTGTTCTAAGTCATAGGCAATAAACCAGCAACTGAGAAAAACATGCCTTGGAGGAGTCAGCATCAAGAGCCCAGCAAGACCGTTCTTGGAGTGCAATCTCAAATGATCCTCTGAACTTAAAGACGGGGAGTTTGTTAAAAAGCCAACTGGAGCTTTTAAAGCTCATCAGAGGCTTGTCTATCCAAACGCAGCACAGCTCCAGTCCCTGCAGCTCACGGAGGAAAAATGCTTTCAAAGACAGAGGGTGTTGAAGTAACCCATGAGACAACCCTGGTGATTCCGAAAACATGACACCCCTTTCCTTTTGCTTGCTCAAAACTCATGGCTCTTCTTTCCCATGAAGTGGTGGGTACTTACACATCACCTATAGCCATACCACTATGGCATCGTATAGCACACCTCTTGCAGAAGTGTTGAGACGGGGGTCAGATACCTACAACTAGAGTGGCTCCTGAAGGACCCTTACCGGGGCAGGGGATCAAATGTCCCAACTCTGTCCAGGTCTCCGCTGTCTCCAGAGACATAGCCCTTCCTGGGAGGCCCTTGCAGTCACTGCAACAGGGGCTGTGGCGGACGCTGGGAGGTGGGGGGCCCGTGAAAGGGATGCTTTCCTTCTGCTGCTCTAGTGATTTGAATTATTTCATGATGGCAAAAACTAGGAGAGGAAAAAAACCACAGTACTATGTTAAAAAAGAAAAACATGATTTAAAAAAGTGCTGTGCCAGGTAAAACTCCCCTGCTTTGTTATTATGAGACTTTCCAGTATTGATGATTTCTCCTAGTTGCTGGTTTGTAAGTCACTTCTGAGTAGAAAATTCAATTACACGGGCCAAGTCAACAATAATGTTTTTCCTGGCAACAGTTCATTTTGCCAGTGGAAACATTTTTCCCCCTTCTTCTTTTCTGGATTCAGCTCTACAAAGTTGCTAAATTCTTCCAGATCTCTGGTCTGATGTGATCGTAAATATCCTGATTGTATTCCACTGATTGACAGACTGGGGATGGATTAAGTGGGGATTACAGCCTGGAATGATCAAAATTTGCTTTCATGGTCAGTAACTTTGCAATAAGTCATAGTTCTAATGTACATTAACTATATAATCTAATTAACATGGCTGTTTATGTATTTAATATTATTCTTAAAACTTTTTAATAAAAGGGGTTTTAAGAAGAATTATACGTTGTTTAAAATGTAAGAATCTGTTCTTTGAATGTACAGCAGTTCAGCTTTTGCACTGTCACTATTAATAAGACGACTAATAATGCTGTCTTGTGCTATTAAAATGTGGCTTTTTCAGCTACATAATGGGACTAATTCTATCCTCATCTATATGTGGGTAAAAATCAAGTTTTCTCTATTTCATTCAAAGTTACTTTGAATATACATTTTAGTAACTCAGGGCAGAATTTAGTTCATTAGGATTAAGAAAAATGCCTTTTTTTAGTAAACTGAAACTACTAAACCCATACATAAGCACCTAACTAAAAGCATCTATTTTTTCAAAGGTCCTCAACACTCACAGCTCTCAAGGCTGCCATTATTTACTGAGCAGGAGCAGCAAGAATTAGTCTTATGGGTACAAGCCTTAACTGTTTTACTGCACAGGTTCACATACACATGCTACATACCTAATAATATCAAACTAAATGAAACAATTCATCAAGGTAAAAATCTAAAATGTAGCAATGTGTTCAGCAGCTGCATTTGTGAATATAAAGAGAGCGTGCTATTTGATTGCGAGGTCAAGAAATTACAGCAGAGTTGTTTTTCAGTTGTCCATAAAAACCGAAATCTGAAACGAGCAAATGCCCTGCAGGCGCGTGGATTCTCCGCTGTCTCCCGTCCACCCGGCCTTGCAGCCGTGTCCCGCAGGCGGGAATCGCGCTGCTCTGCAGTGATGCCTCTGCTCCACGCGCATTTTTGGCTTGGGGAAGATTCTGGAAGAGTTTGCATTTTCACGTGGTTTAGTAGCTGCTGGAAGGGTAGTGTGTCCCTAAACCTAATTTTCTCCTGGATTGTGCTGCAGCAGGGGGCAGGGACATTACGAAGCACCCTGAGCACAGTCTGGGCCTGCAGCTTTGAATCAGCAGCCGAGGGCCGATGGGGGCCGGGGCACGAGGGAGGACAGCATGTGTCTCCTGCCACGCTCTCCTCCACATCCAGCTGCCTCCCTCCACAACATGGTCATCCTTCTGGCCTGCCTCTTACAGCTTGTCCCTGAGCCGGGGCACTTCGGAAGGAAAGGAGATGAAAAGTCTCAGCACGCTCAGCTGTTGGCCTCCGCCATCCCCGCTGCTCTCCTCGTTAGAAAATACCCCCGAGGGGCTGCTCTTCTGGCCTACGGCTCCCACGGTGCCAGGGACAGGGTTGACACCACCTGCCTGTGGCCTCGGACCTCAGCTGGAGGTCAGGGGAGGGTTCAGGCCTCCTCTTGTCCTGCTGACACAGGCGGTAACTCTCCCGAGCTGTGACCAGCCGCCAGGTGACAACGGCTCTCATTGCTATGGACCCTGTACAGCGGCTGGTCCACCAGCCCGGCACGCAACGTGCTTCATCCCACCGCCATTCCGCCAGCCACACAGAAAGCCCTGCCCACAACGAAGCCCTTAAATGAAGCAGGAATGTTTCAATTTAAAGGAATTAGAAGCATCTTTAAAATGTGACGGTTCCCATCATATAAAGTCTCCGTGCAGTGCACTGCCCGACAGGGTTGATTATTCCCCAGCTGTATAGGGGCTTAGAAAATATGTCAGGCACTCAAATCATTTTAGATCCTGCTGCACTGTACATACCCCAAATCCAAATAGGTTCACATTTGAGGCCTTGTAAAAACTTGAGTGTGCTCCAATAATTTAAATCACTCAGTGAGGTTTAGAGTGATTTAAAACCATTGGAACTCCTCACGTTTGGTGTGCATGGGCGCCAACTTGGCCAAGAATCAAGGCAAGTTCTAGCATGGCAGCTCCAGGCATATTGAATCAATTTCAGCATGTAAAAATAATTAACAATGATAAAAATACATTAATAATGCTATAATTATAAGGCCAGACCAACGTTTGAGCCTGTAGAAAAAAAAATGACTGCAGAAATTCAGCAACGTTGGTGAACAGCTTGAGCTAGGAGTAATGAGGGATTTCAGTGACAGGAAAATAAATGGAGGCGAACCAAGTATAAGGAGCAAAGGAAGATCACATTTGTCAGGAGTTAAAAAGTTTTACTGGCCTGAGTTGCAGGTCTTGCCAAATTCCCTCCTGGATGAGTGCCAGCGCAGCACTGCTAGGCCAAGGGATCAGAAATAGTTTAAGGTCCAAGATCTTGCAAACCATCAGGTCCAAAATCAAATGCTATATATCACTGAAGTGGGACATAAATCTCTGCTTTCTAGTAGCATAGAGTAGGAAGGCCAAATTTAACACCTGTCTGGAGCGGATGCTATTCCGTCTGACGGGCGCTTGTCTGGAGCTTCCCAGCACTTGCTGCATCTTCCCGGGAGTGGTGTGCAGCAGAAAAGCCCAGGAGGATGGGATCCGGGCGCTGCACACCCCTGGCTTGCCCTGCACTCCTCAGGAGCTTCCAGCATCTGGATACAGCAGCTTCCAGCCTGGAATAATACCAGGAAATGCCCAAGGCAGCAGTGGGTATGGATGTCAGTCAGGCAACATTAACCCCCCAACTGGTTTTGTCACATCAAACCACGGGTTTCTCTTTTGGCCAGTGATCCAGGATGGTTCTTATTTCATCATGGCTCATTCAGCCGCCCCAACCTGCTTTGCACTCAGCTATCACGCTCATGCCTCCATGGCTCTTTCAGTAATACCAGCCCAGACAGCAGAAAAATATGTAAAATAAACTAGTGGCATGAAGCCTGCCCAAATTAAGGGGAAAGAATATGTGAAATATATTTTCCAGTCCACATGGCAGGGAGAGGTAGGCCTGGACAGGTGATGTCCTCTTTTGTAGAGGAAAGATGTATTAATTTTAATCCCTCTACTAGAAGATGTAGAGGGTTTTTTTCTCATTACTCCTGTAAAAATGAGTTCCTGAGTGCAGAAGACAGTGACTCTGCTACCAGAGCTACTAGCAGAAAAATAAAGCCTAATCTATGTCCTGACATTCACAATTCTACTGTGGTTTTGAAATGAATCTTTTACTTTGGCATGAATTCCCATCTCTTTCTCAGTGAAATACAACAGAGCTCAGGACAACTGCAACCAAGAGAGAGTGCTATGAAAAAGGCCTGTAAACCCTTTACTATCTTTAATCATGAAAATAATTCAGTTGCTGCAAACCTGATATTCATGGCTGGGGCCCAAGGACCTTGCAATTTGCAAAAGCACCAAAGGGATCCATAAAAAGTGGCTGGCTATGAGGAATTTACACTTGTTTTTTAAGGGGAGCAAAAATGTGACTGTAGCAATTTAGAGGAGTTTATGTATTTGGGCCTTAGAGAGGCTTAAATCGCTAAGAAGAAAGAGGCAGCAGTTGGCTGGTGAGCCTTGAGGCCATGGGCAGAGCAAGAAGTCGCCTGGCAGAGGGGTCCTGGGCTGAGGAAAGCACTTTAAAGGCGGCTGTGCCCACAGGAAGGACCCCCAAGGCAGCGCGGCCGTCTGGGCTTCCATCCGCCTGAGCCACCCAGCCCCACATCGGAGCTGCATCCCGAAAATCCAGAGGATGCACAGCTGAGGCAGCCATCCGGGAGGCCGGGAGGGAAAGCATCCGCAAAGGGCTCCGGAAAAGCCCCGTATCCTGGGGGGAGATCGGCAAGGCCAGGCCTCCCGGCATGCAGGACTAATTGCAAAGCCTACCTCCCAACCCACACCTCCCTCTCTAAGCCCTTCTCTGTTTCTCAGATTCACTTGCAAAATCTGTTCAATCATTTTAATCCCAGCTACCCCAGAAAAAAAAAAAAAAAAAAAAAAAAAAAA
>VZSV01000029.1:3710306-3744774 GCA_013398735.1 Nothocercus julius | reverse complement strand
AAGAACTTTTGCTATTTGGAAAGGATGCTAGTAAAAATACAAAAACACAGCGAGGGAAATGCTCCTTTTTCAGGCTGTGAGAGGTGCTATTCCCTGGGCTCCACACATTGCCCTAGGCTGCCGAGGAAGATGCTGCCCGTCTCTGCGGCGCGACCGACTGCCCGAGCTGTAGCATCACATGGCGTCTGGGGAGAGGAAGAGCTGAGGAAGCGATGGCAGATGCCAAGACATTTAAAGATGGACCGGCAACGCCAGCAGGAGCAGCTGGCTGCGAAACGACGTTTGCATCAGGACTGCCAGTGATGGAGGCCGCATTTCCAGGGCCATTGGGCCACGTTGCCTCTCTGCAACCCCAGGAAAAGTCCCGCTGCCTTAGCTGACTGCTCATGCCTCTAGTCTCAGGAACAAGGATGGGGGAAAGCACTTTTTATGCTTTAGCGCTGGGTCTCTATTTTATTTTCCTTGCCTTAGTGCCCTCAGGGTGGCTGTTGGCTGCAGTAGATGGTGGGTTTTATTTTTCTAGCCTGTTGTACTCCTCTCGGGAGAAGTTGTTACAGTTGTAGTTGTATTTTTCCAGCTTTTCCAAGCTTACCAAGTCCCTAGGGTGCTGTTTGCCTGAGTGGTTTGGTACAGTTTTATTTTTACAATAACTATTACACTTTTTAATTTTATTTTTGTATGTTAATTAAATACTTTTTAATCACAACGTAGATGCAATGGCAGAGGCCAAGAAAAATACATAAACAAGAAGAGAATCCAAACATATATTTGCCCAGCATGGTACAGAAAAACTTTCCAAATCCAAGTTCGGTCTAGCCCAGTCCTGGGTCTCTGCATTAAAAAATTAACAGCACAACTCAACCACCAGTACGATGCTCTGAAGCCTACGGCAGTTTTTTTGCTTGGTTTATGAAGTAGGAAGGCAGAACACTTAGATAGCACAACAACCACTACCACAATGTGCTGACTGCATTACTGATGGGGATCTGAGCTTTTCTCCTGAGTTACCTTTGTTATCTGCAAAATGCAGGTTGTCTCTCAGTTGGTCTCTCTGCAGCTCCAGCATCACCTCTCCATAATTTATATCTAGGAGAAGATGGGAGATCTTTGCTCACCTGGCCAACCACAGCTTCTTGACTCTAATTAAATGGACCAAGAACCACAAACGGAGCTCTGCAGCAGCAAGGGAATTGTCACTTCACCTTCTTAATAAAAAAACTCTTTTTTGTACAGCAAATATGCAACTCACTTCTCATCCATGGGCCTAGACAACCCTGAGGGTGATCAGTCTTCTACCCTATCCAGTTTCTCCCAGCCCAGTATTTATCCCTGGAAAATACAGAAGGAATTAACGTCTCCCTGTGCACACATGCAGTGGAAAGGAAGCGGAGACCACAGAAATCCTTGCCCAGCGTTGTCAAAGTTATCTCTTCAAAGTGCTAACCCTACACAATTCTTGCAATGCTGAGAAATACAAAAGTGAAATTTGATTAAAAATGAGAGATATTAGAAGGGAAGGCTGCAGGTGATGAGGTGATGGCATTTCTCTGGCCGGGCTCCAGGAGAGTAGGAAAAGAAAACAAGCTAGATGTGTTATATCCTACATACCTTGGCAGCCGAACAAAGTGACACTCATGTAGGGCTCGTGAATGAAGCAATTAATGACAAGGAAGTGGCATGAGCTGTGGCGCAAGGAGTGTTGCAAGAAATTAGGGCTGAAGTTTGTTCACAGCACAGGAGAGGCAAGGCCATAAAATAATCTGATGGCAGCATGTACACAGAGGTCAAACACTAGCCACACGGTGAAAGCAGTACAAATATTTCTTCAGAAATCCCTTGTGCGATCCTTTTTACACCTCCCACTGGGGACAGATTCATGAAAAATCCATATCTGGTCCATGGAAGAAATTAGACATTATCACGTACAGCATGGCCAAGTGATGGACAGCAAGCCACTCTGATTTTTTAACATTTCATGAAGAGGTGATTTGATTAGTATCTACATTTATGAGAATCATGTTAATTAAAGGCTGGGGATGGTGCAGTGAAAAATGACTAAGTGCACTAAAGAGACAAGACAAGAAAACCGAGGACCACATTTCCTCAAAAACAAGTCTCCATGTGGAATACTCTCTGAAACTAGGTGACGAAAACTCCAGCAGTGGAGTTATCCCAACACATGCAAACACTGGAGAGTGTTATTGAACGCACATCCCTGCCTGTCACTGCCAGCAGACAGAACGAGTGGGGAGACCACTCGGTTGCTGCAGGGCGCGGGTTGGCCTGCCGTGGTGGGTGACGGCTCTGCAGCTGCAGCACATCCTTGGGAGAAGCCTGCTGAAGGGATCTTCCTGCTCTTCATGCCTCCTGTGCTCCCAAAGCCCCTTTCAATAACTTAGAGAACTTTAGGGACTGGACCTGTTCAAAAGATGCTTTCCTGTTCTTATTATTACTCAAACTATTTCAGATGTCTTCTTGTGTTAGGAAAACTTCAGTTCTAACAAATGTGTCCAAACTTTGATTTAAAGCTGGGCAGAAAAAAGTGCCAAAGTAGTTTGCCTTCAGAAAACACATTTTAGTTAAATTATTTCAAGGTATCACAAAGAAAATCAAAAGAATTTATTCAAGGATCTTTGCTTGGACATGTTCCCTCTGTAAAGGTTTTTGAGTGTTTATTTTCCTTTTATTGAGGGAAAAAAACAGCGGTGTTTACTTGAAACACAAATTGGACATTTTAAATTTCAGCATTTCCTCTTCAATAGGAATTCTGGTCTGTCAAATTTACAAGGTGGTTCCTGCCAGCTCCCAAGCCCTGCAGACCGTGTAAGGTTTGCGCAGATTTATACAACCGCTCCAAATAGACGGTAGGAACAGAGGGCAACTTTCTGCTCGAAACGATGCCTTGCAGAGTCCAGGACCGCACTCTGAACTCTTCATTCAGACCTTGCTTGGCTGCTGTCTCTGAATTAAATAAGAGTTTTCTCCAATAATTTCATGTTGGGCACCCCCCGACTAGCTATTCAAACTCTGCTTGAGTGAAAGCATTCAAAATTAGAAAAAAAAGGGGCCAAATCTCTGGACTCAACCTTGTATGCCTCTCCACCCAAAGACAACCCTTCAGCAGAAACATCCATGTCCATGACGAACTTGCTAAATTTCTTGTAAAATCTTTTTCTAGCAATTTGATTACAGCAGGTCCAAGCAGGCATCAGCTCTTCTGCTCTTGTAATTAGTCCAGAAGGACAACAACGAGGCTCAGCTGCTTGGCTGCCAAGCAAAAAGGTCAAATTACTGACCCCCATTTTGGGGTATCAGTTACAGCTACCTCAGCACTCCCCAGTGCTGCAGTTGTCTCTCTGCTAAATATAGCTGCTCGTACTTGCAGGATATTCTCCCCCTGTAGACGATGCCAGCATGCTTCATCACTCCCCCTGAAAAGCCTATCACAGGATTTTGGTAGTATTTATCATTAAAAGTTATAGCCTGTGTGCTATTTTATTTATTGAGTGTTGACAGAGACTTTAATGCTGGTAGTACCCCCAAATACAGGCAGCTCGGTTTAAACTAGTTAAATGCAAAACAGTGACGATGGGTCAAATGAGTTGGCCCAAAAAAGCTGGAGGAGTGGCTTTGGATACAGTATCCTCAGACTGTTTTGAATAGAAAAATAAGGTTCATAGGTACATGGCACGCTGAAGTTTGCTCTACATTTATTTCTGTGAACAGAAGCAGGAATGCAAGAGGCAGAGAGCCAGGGCAAGAGAACGCAGGGTTCAGAAATAAGATTTAGGCAATTCTTCATGGAAGCGGCTCCGGTGCTGCCTGTCCCTCGGAGGCAGCTGAGCAACAGGACTAAGCCAGCGCTAGAGCTGCCTTCTGGCTCCTCCTATTCTCACCCGAAATGGGCTGTTTGCAAGGAGCTCCTGGCTCTCCGCTTGTTTGGGAAGTCACAACGCGAGCGGGGGAGCCTGGCCCGCGTTCCCTGCGGGAGGGCGGTGTGCGCGCCAGCAGCCGGGGGCTCTGCCCGCCGCCCCTGCCCCATCGCAGGGACAAACGAAGCAGCCGCCCTTCGAGGACCCCCTTCTGTGACCATAACCCAGGGGATCCCTCGGCACACGGATATCTCCAGGCATCGCCCCCTAAGAACAAGCAGTAAACGACTTTGTTGCTCATCCTGACTGAAACCATGGTTGGATTTGGAGAAGAGAGATAAAAGTCTTTCAAAATATGCAAGGGATAAGTGAGAAATTTTGGCTTCCACATGGCATTTTTGACATTCCCACATGTCTCAAATGTCCACAGCTTAAACGCAAACAGAATCTGCAGAGATTAAAAAAAATTTGACCCTATATTCTTCTTTCCTTTCCCTTCGAAAAAGAAGCAAGAAGCTACACGCAGCCCGCCATGGGCACACGCACTTGCCCAGCACCTCTGTCCAGGCCCTCTTCATCCTGTCCCCAGAGAGAGAAGTCCCCTGGGGCGGCAGCCAGGCTGCTCGGTGCACACGGCCCTTGTCTTCCCATCTGCCAGCTCAGCACCCAGGGAGCGGGAGCTGCCCGGGCAGTGCTGGACAAACACCACACTTGACTTTTCACGGGGCTCTTACAGGCCCTGAACACCAGCCTGGATCCAGACCCTCCTCGACTCTGGGGCACTGGAAATCTGGACGCAGATCTGAAGCATGTGGTTGGGTTTCCATCTCTAGGGCTTCAGTTCGGAGCTGAGTTCATAAACGCTTCTGCCACGGCCTTTCTCTGCTTTACTTGCCTTGAATCAGGAGCTACTGCTATGAAATTAATACAGACCTGACCACAAGTGGGATTAGAACTGAGTTTACTCATATATCCAGCCATACCTTTTCACTTTTTCTGTTTCTGGGTAAAACATACACTTAGTGATACGCACGCACGTGGTGCTGGCAGCGCTAGGGCAAAGATTGGCAGTGCAGTGCTAGGGGAAGGAGAACTCAAACACGATAAAGATCAGCAGGAGCACAGGAGCGGAAAGTGCTTGGAAGTGGATGCAATGTTCATCTGCCTCTTCTGCCAAGGGCTTGTCACCAGCAGCAGGGCACAAATGCAGACCCCACTGCTGGTTTCAAATCCTATGTACATCGGCACCATGAAGTTGCTGCTTGTGAACTCTCCGCTGAAAATTCGGTTCCTCATTCAACTCCTGATCCTTGCTTGGACTCGGCTTTTGGGAGGCGAGGCTATGAGTCTGCTTTCTTCCTCCTTCTTTGCTGACCAGTTTCATGGCATGATACCCTTTTAAGTCTAAAATATGTTAAGTAGACACCTCACCTACAGTTAATAAAACCAGGCTGTGACTTTTTTTTTCCCCCCCCCCCCTAGAATCTAATATATTCATGACATGTTTCAGGATGACTTTTAATTACTGCAAGCAGTGGAGTATTATCTTCTACTCACAGACTGAAACAGGAAAATGAACGGATGGGAGGGGGAAAAAAGCAATCAGCTAGAAACTATCACCCAGTTCATCAGCAGAATTTTCACTAGTCCTTCACATATTCAGTGCTTTAGGGGTTAATAGCATCTCTTAGAAAGCAAAAGGTTTCCAGCTGTAATTGGATCCTTTGTATGTGCTTTCCGCTATAGGAATCAACTTAGCATTGACATCCTCGTAAAAATTTCCATTAGATTGAGCACTGAATGCCCACTAAGGCTCTGTGTGGTTTTGCAATTGATTCACTGAATGAAATCTTATCTAAAATCTTTTTATTTTATGCTATTATGGGCACTGGGGAAAATGGTGATGTAAAAATTTTCACTGCTTTGTTAATGCACAGTGCCTCTTGGAAATGGCCTTTGGGTTACCTAAAAAGATTGCCATTTCTATTTCCCACTATTTTGTTTCATATTACCAGTAATTGAAAAATGTTTCATTTGTTATGAAGTTACATATTGACACTTTGAATTGAATTTGGAGCCTTTATCTTTAATCTTCTTATTATCTAACTTCAGACAGAGGTTCAGACTATCTAGTGAAAAAAACCCACCATGGATCAGTCTGCAGTTTTTCCAGCAAGATACAATTTTCACAAAACACATATAAAGCTGTTCTTAAAGATCTGAAGAGCAACCCAGCCACCTAGAAGCTACACATCAGACATTTTATTGTAGTGTCCCTGCAGTGCTGTTCCTCTGTCACTAGATCTCCAGAGAAAAAGCAGGGCTTGCAAAATCATCAAATCTTTTCCTTTGCTTTGTTTTTCAACGAAGCCCCCGGTGGTATAAGAAGAAGATAGTTTATATTTAATAAGAGTGTACTTTATATTTAAATAATACAATAATATAACTTCGTATTTAAAATAATCCACATGTAAATAATCCGGTTTTAGAGGTGCTGGATTTAAAGTATTTGATAGCAGTATAGCAGAAGTTCATGTGTATTTATCAGAGTCCATTCTGTTTATCAGAGCTTAAATTTGTTAGATAAATTCTCCCTCTTCCTAACTGTTATACCACCTGATGTCTAAAACCAAAAGTTTGCCCAGCTGGAAGCCAGAGCTCCCTGTCCTGCTTTGCTGTTTTGGCAGTAATATGCTTCCTGAGTGAATGTGACTTTTATAGCTTATAGGATTCATATATTCTATATATTCTAGGTCATCATAACTCAGAGCCTTTCTTTACAGTGCAGTCAAGCTATTGTTACTGCTGCCACCAGTCCTGTACCCCACGGCAGAAGACTTCAGCCCAATCATGAAAAGGGAAAAATAAGGACTAGGATTGCCTCTTCTTTCTTAAAACCTGCAGGGCTATTATGCATTAACCACTACATCCTTTCCTGCTTTACATACTGTGAGGAATAATCTCCCAACCCTAACTTGGCAGCTGAAGCAAGGAGTTGTCGCCTTTTTGTGCAAATGCTTTTTCCCCTCCTCACAGCTGTACGTTCAGACACCCCCACCGATGCCCTGCAGCCACAACCAGGTGCTCACACCCTGCCCATCACTGCGCCGGGTCTGGCTCCTGCAGACTCACACCCTGCCTGCCAACACCCAGAGATGCGCTAAGTGCAAGCACGAGGCTGCGCTCAGAGACACCTCGTATGGGGGTCTGTAGGCACAAAGTTGGTATTTGAAACCCTCAGGGGTTTATTTTCCTTTTGTCTTCACTGGATTTGGGCTTGGGGACTTGTAATGCCCCAGCAGCAGCCGCAGCATCCCGTGCTCCGAGCTGTGAGCCGCTGGGACCGCGGCGCAGAGCTGCCTTCTCGGGCCGTGACACCCTTCACCAGCTCCGAGTGCTGGAGAATAAGAGGAAATAGAGGAGCAAGACAGCAGGCAAGAAAGAAGACAAAACTGTCCAAGATCGGAAAGGAAAATATAATTTCAAAATTAATTTTTTAATTTTTATGAGTTTTCTATTTAGGATGCCAGGACTGATCCTTTTTTTTTGCTTGAAAAAGGGAAGGGGGGAAAGAAAAAGAATTTTAAAAGTAATATTGATGAAAAAAAGTAATTTTTCCTAACAACACACATCTGGCCTGGCTACTTCGGAAGGCACCTGACATTAGATGAGCCACGGGACCATTGGCTCGGCAGCAATATTTGTCATTAGTCCAGGAAGAAACCTCGAACTGGCAGAATTTTCGTTCTCCGCATAGGCGAACACACACAGTGTGACCACAGCCTGGAAGCTCACCAAGACGACAAATGAGCTGAATCCCAGATTTCATTTCAAAGCCAACCTCAGAATTTCCATGGTGCATTGAACCCTCCAGTCTGACATCCAGAAATCAACGAGGTGACACTGGCACAGAAGAGAAATAATGTAGTGACGAAACAGGGCCCTAAAGCACTTAACAGTGACATTTTAAAAACAAAATACCATGCTAGAAAATAAAGTCATATATCCTTTAATCTCCATGTCTCTGTAGCGTCATAGTCTAATAAGCGCCTTTTCAAAGACTTCTGCAGAGTTAAAGTTACCCTAACTGAAAAAAGGATGCCCTGTAATAGCCATTAGATGGTCCCCTCTCCCATCCCACCAGCTGCATGACCGCCCTCGGTTATAACGAATGCACGCGGTGGAAGAATGGCTGGCGTTGCTACAAGCTCAAATTCCCCCCATAAACTGCAACACATCGCTAATGTTACTGCCTGTCCTGCTAGAATCAAGTCCCTGGATCAGAGAGGCAGAAGAAATGAACTAAACCCCCCTGACAGAAGGTCCTCGCAGTCCCTTAATATAGATCTAACGCAGAAATCACAGCAATTATTACCCAGCTAGCCAGAGAGCAGTGGAATGAAGTGGTCGGTGTTCAGCTTGAGCTTGGGCAGCGCTGGTGAAGCTGCAGGTTACGTGCATGGCCCTCTCTCCTGTCGCTGGATTCAGTGCTCCTAGGGCCGCCTCTGTCACAGGATTTGTCCATTTCCCCTCTCCCTCCATCCATATCTCAGTGCAGTTTAAGTGGTCTGCAGTATTATGTTTTAACAGAGCAGTAGTAATGATGGATTTAAGACAAATATGGCTGTAACTCTCCTAAAGAATCCCTTGCCAGTGAGGATTAAATGCCTACCTTGTCTTATTGGAGCTACTCCTGATACTCACAGGAAATAGCCCCATCTGTTTCAGGCAGAAATAAATAAAGGCTGAGATCTGACCTTCCCCCAAGTCTTTATTATTGAAAACTCTTGCTATTCTTTGCATTCTGATCTCACAGATCAGAGATGCAGGGAGCTAATCTCCCACCTGGCAAAGACAGGAGCAAGAAAATATTCTGCAGGTAACTGCGTCCTCTGGCTACCTCTGTAGGAAGGAGCTCAGCAAAAGGCACGGAAGGAAAGAGCAGCCCCCAGCAGCCTCCGTCCCGCTGGGCAGGTTAGCCCCGAGCCGTGTCCCCTTCAGCCAGCGAGGGGCAACCTGCAGCCGGGAGGCACGAAGGAGCAGCAAACTTCTGTGCTGGCACCACTGCAGCAAGAGGACGACGCGTGTCCGCAGCCCGCATTGCTCATGATTTACACCGACATGCCCGAGATCAGAAGCAGCCCCGGCGCGTCGTTACGACAGCAGGCACCGCGGGGAGCTCGGCCTCCTCTCCGGCGGGCATGGGCCTTGCCTACCCCTCTGCGGCACCAGCACAATAAATAATGCATTCCTGGAAAAGGAGATCCAAGGAGGTTTCCATAAACAATTCAGGACTTCTCCTTTAAAAACCCCTAAAATATTTTTCTAATGGCTGAGCCATGTAAGTCATTAGGTTTCTGTCAGTGTGTTCAATACATATGTATGTGCCAGAGACCAGAATCCTGGTGGAGTCTGTACTGCAGGACATCTATAAAAGAAAATTACAGTTTAAGTGTCCAAAACAATGATCTGTGGGTGGTCCTCTGGTTTGCAGATGGGTTTCTGCCATGCACATATAGCTATTAGCAACAAACACCTCCTTGCTTTTGTCTCAGCAGCCTTTGCATATGAAGAAGGGTTGTGCACATAGGATTCAGTGCCTATACACTAGCAGTTTATACGTCCTCACCTGTGCACGTCTGAGGTCATTATCACTCAAAATAGAACTACCTGTAGAAGTTCGTTAATGTGAAGCTACAAAAATGGCCCACCTTCTGCTCACACATGGTATTAGGTCTTCTAGGTAAAGCCAAGTCAGGACAAGATAAGGCAGAAAATGTAGTTAAAAGGACTTTTCTTTTCATGCACGTCAAATACCAACACAGTGAGTTAGACCCTGCCTACAAAACATACCAACCTTGCCCACAGTTGCAGTGCAGAGTCTCTTAAAGCTAAGGATTCTTTCAAAAAGGCCATAGAAAGTATCACTTTCTTGGCTGCAAAGATGAGCTTGCTGGTGGAAAACAAGGGTACAGCTAATCTTTTTTTTGCCTTTTTTTTTTTAATCTGAACCATGTCCCTGTTTCTGATTTGGAGTCTGGCCCAACAAATAGGGGCATAAGCTCATTGGAGAGGAGTGGAAGGGATGGGGACAGGAAAGGGGTGTCAAGAGAAGTGGAAACCTTTTACACCAGATTTGCTTGTGCATAAATCGTCTTGTGGAATGAAGCCCTGAGGGTAACCAATGTACTGTTGTCTTCCCAAATCTGCAGGGAATCTGAAATCTGAACTTCCCCATCTTGTACATTCAGCTTTTAAAGCCTTCTCCAAAGTGTTACAAGTACCTCCAGCAGCCCAGTAATTTAAGAACACCATACAGTAACTGGCTGTGGGGTTGGGTTGGTAAAGCCATGTATCTATAGCTTTAATTTAATACAGACTTCTGGAGAAACTAAAAAGCAAGCAGAAGTGTGATTCAGGATAAGCCTCTCCTCAGCAAACATTTTGGAGTTGTTAAATGACAAGATTAGGATAGCAAAACAACTGCAAATACAGAAGACTTAGTTTTAAGGAAGCCACTGTAACTATTGGTCACAGGCTCCAAGAGGGAGTAGACCTACCAGCATCAAAAAGTAGGTCCAGAAGAAAGTTGAAATACCGTGTCCTGAAATGAGAGTGGGAAGAAGCAAGACAGCACCTTCAATCTGGGGTAAAAGAGGGTGTTTAAGCAATAAAGTTGAGGGGATACATGCAGCATGGTCAGAGAGAGCTGATGTACCTACTGCCACTGTGATCGTGAATACAGCTAAATGTTCCCATAAATTATTTCACTATCGATCACTGTGGCAGACAGCACAGGGATAGGAAAGGAGGTGGGAGCAATAAAGATTTAAAGGTGCACCCTTAGGAAAGATTAGCTAATATGTTCTACCGCATGCCAAGGGGTTGTCTACGCAAGAGCTGGGTGGATGGCGCAGGGACACCCAGCTCATTTCGCATGAGCCAGCTCAGGTTTCAGCACTACTCTGGCCATCACCACCACCGAGCCCAGCGTGGTCTAGTGAGCAGGCTGGAACCCAGGATAAATTAGTCTGTGCTGAACTCCCTGTTGTCCGGCTAGACCACTACCAGTGCCTGAGCACCAAACTGTCTACGTTACACCGTAGTCACTGCTATTGCTGCAGCACAGACACATTTCCACCAGAAAAGAAGCCTAGGGAGTACAACACAGGGCTTGGTGCAGAAGGCCTGGGAGTCCTTAGAGCAAGTTTCATAGTTTGTTTGTGACAACGCAGTGACTCGAGCAGACCTCCTCTGGCCAGCTCATAGAGAGCAGACCCAGGAGCTAGCTGTGCTGTAATACTTTTCAAGCCACAATTGCACATTAAAGAGAATGTAACAAAAGACACTCTGCAAAAACTGAAAAATTAAGCAGATAAGAAACTTCTAGAGAGAGTGAAATTGCCTCTCTAGGAAGGCTCACACACTGGGGTGAGTGAGGAGGGAGCAATTAGGGTTTACCCTCCTGCACAGCACACGTGCACCCCATCACACACCCAAGGAGCAGCTACAGCATCTCCCTTGTCCACAGCACCTGGGTAGTAGTGCAACATGGAAGTAGTGCAACATTTTGGCCAAATAGATAGAGAAATTATAAATATTCTAAAACACTAGTTCCAAAGAGAGAGCGTTCATAAGAACTTCCAGGATACGGGATGTCTTGCCCTGCAGAGCATTTTTTATTTTTGCATCTCAGAGTGACTCCTAAAAGATGTTACAAGTTATTCCATTCTGAGAAGTGAGGGTGTCATTAGCATGTTTGCTTTAATTGTGTTTTAAATATTACATTAAATAATTTTTTGTACATTTCCTAAGAAGGGTCTGCTTTCACAAGGTGTCCCAAGTCTCATGTCAACTTACTGTGGCTCAGATGCATATGTGAAATCCAATTAACGCATTCCAAACTTCATTTCCACTGAAACACAATCAATTGTAACTTATTTTTGAATCACGCTGCTTTCTCTAATTGTTAGCGCCAGCCTCTGCCAAATAGGTAGTTAAGCAAATTAGTCCATCTCACATATGAAAATTGTGCTATTTATGTTGGCAGCTTTCATGGTTACTGATGAGGTTTCTTGAGCTAATGAAATAATAAAAACACAAAACAGATTTACCTTTCTTAATAAGGAAAAAGATAATGAACTAAAATTAAAATTGAAACTCTCACTACACACAGAGTTACTGTAATATTGTTTCTGTTTTAAATTAATGCTCATGCTTTTTTTTTTTTCTTTTGTTTTTTACATGCCAGGGACAAAGCTAGTTAAAGATCCACTTAAGCCCTGTCATTATAAAGATACTTTTACTTTAAGTTTTTTTTTTTTTTAATATATATATAATAGAATTATGGGACATTTAGTTTTGGTGACCTTTCTCTTGCTTGTGAGCGCCCAACAAAGCAACCGGGCTCCTTGCTCTCCTCTTCCCCCGCTCCAGCTCCTACAGCAAGACTTGTGTGGAGGCTTTGCTGAAGAGGAACCACCAATACACTGTGCTGGGACTTGCACCAGGGACAGAGGTGACCTCCCTGTGCCCGTGTCCCTTGTCCAGCCAAGCTGATTTGCTTCCTCCAGTTTACACCCATACTGCTGAGGCAAACTGAAATGATCCAGCAGTAACTTTTTGCTCACCCCCATGAGGTCTTTGCAGGCTGGGTGTGGGGGACTTCAGGGGAGAGCTGGTTCCCATCCCACCGAGGTCAGCCTGTCCGCCCCAGCAGGTGCACAAGGGACCAGGATGTCTGGGTTCTTCCAGCACTTTTCTGAATACGGAGCCTCCAACCTGACAAGGTGACTAAGCGGACACTTAGCACTGAGCCTGTGCTTAATACCCTGCTGGATCAAGGCCATGGGAAGAAGCCTGGTCAGCAGGCACGTGGCCTGTAACCAGAGATAAGGCACTGGCACCGCTTCAGAGCCAGGAGTCGACAAGAACACCACACCTCTAGCTTTCAAACATATATTTCCAGAGTTGAGAGCAGCCAGTTTTCAGTGGCAAGAGAACTTGGCTTGAATACAAAGACTGAGGAATTCAGTATGGGCCAACTGTCAGGACACAACAGTTTTTCTGTCAAATACCCTTGAGGGCACCTCCAGGAGAAGGCACACGTGTCCACGCCGTGCAGGTCGGGGTTCACAGGTGGAGCGCGTCACCAGGACAGACCCAGGATCCATCTTCGCTCAAGGTCACTGTGGTTTGCTGGAGGAAGGGCAGCAGAGCCCAGTACTGGGTCACCGGGATGCCCACAGTTTTCCACAACACTGGCCCATCGCGGGATGTCTTTAATTTGCTGCACAAGGAAACAGCAGCGTTTCCAAAGCACCTCACACTTACCCTTCCTTTCCCTAAGCTCTCAGCATCCTCTCTCGCACGTGCCTTCCCCATACCTCAGCACCCACAGTTTCTTCTTAAATGTAAAACAATTACATATTTTTGTCAATAAATACCATGTCATAAATTACTAGTCTTGCTGGCTCTCTGCCTTCTACTGGGGGAGGAAATGGCCCCATAAATATTTATGCAAGACATCAATAAATTTGAAGTGTTGACTTGAGCACTCAGCTTCCCTATCTGAGACCTGGAGCAGAGCTTCCCGAGTTCACTCATTGCTGCCGCAAGAGGCCAGAGCTGGAGGCCAAGGATATCCGCAAGATGCTGAAACTGGAGATGGAGAGAGAAAAACACTTAAACTCCTCTGCAATGTCCCTTCACGTTACCGATCCAGGTGAAAAAGGTCCTTGCAGTTCAGACAGGGAAGGGCATCAGGAAGGAAAATGTTCCTCTGGTCTATTGCTTATCTTCATTTTTTTCCTGTCTCAGCTGGTTTCCAACACTGTGCTTGTCCTTACTGCAAAAATACCAGTGCTGCAGCACTTCATCTGGCCCTTCAGCTGGACGAGCCCTCCAGCAGAGCTGCCTTAGGCTTTGGCCACAGCCAATTGCTGGGGAGCTGGTGCTCCTGGGCATCCCAAAGGAGTGAGAACTAAAAAAAACATAGTAAATCACATTCAGAGATCCCTGAAGGCTAAGAGAGAACAGGGCATATGAGAGGGAATGCACAAGAAAATGGTAAAATGGGTCAGTATGACCTTGCTTTGCACAGTATCACCTCCGAGATCAATGCTTGAGTCCAAGATCACAGCAAGCTAATTTGGGGCTGAAAATATTATTTGATCTAGCTCTACTTTCACAACATATGAATGGCACTACTTGCAACTGAGATCGTTTGGCTGCTATTGGCACATCATTCCCTCTCTAGGCAAATATACCAACATATCCACCTTTGCAAATGCCCTTTGGGAAGAATTACTATACTCTGTAACTCTCACACTTACATTAGTGCCAGATGCTCTTCTCCAGTTTAAGACAGTTCCCACTGAGTAGAAAATGTATTTATTCTTTATTTAATCTTTATTTCTCTCTGCTCTGTGTAAGCAAGCACATGTATACATACAGGCTGATCGAGGGAGAATTCCCCAGGGAATAGCTCAGCTCTGGTCCTCCTGAGATGCTCCAGGTGGTTTACAGTGCCTTTCACTTCTAAGTCAAATATTCAGAATCTTTTGTCTAGAAGTGCCTCATTGCTACTTTTGCAAATTTTAAGAGTAACCTTGAGGGGAAAAAAAAAAGACCAAGAGTGTGAAAGCAGAGGTGCGGGCCAGCAGGTTACATCAGCTCTGCATGGGACATCTCATTCGTGCCCCTTGACATGAGCAGCAGCCAACTGCGCCATTCAAATAATGTCATGCTGACTGCAGTGATGAAAGTGATTTTTATGTTTTGTAAAGGTGATAAATCCTCCAAGACTCTCAATCCAGGAGACCTCAGATTGTGACCAGCAATTAGAAATAATTGTGAACAAAGCACATTTGCAAAACTTGGACTACAGTGTGCGCCAAATGTACCAGGAGCTGCTCCCACAGTCTCTCCTTCCCTAGTGCTCCCAGGTCACAGTCTAGACTTTGCTCTCCTGGGGAGGATGAAGGTGGAAAGGCTCAAGAAAAAAAAAAAAAAAAAAGTAAGAAGTCAAGCTAGCAATTGTCCGATTTGTGATAATGCTAAATTCCATAATTTTTAATCCAGGCTATTCAGGAAACCATTTTACAAGGCTTAGTAGCCATCTGGGAGTGAAGCAAATAGGTATTTATTAAGCTACTCACATTTCCAGGTTTGCTAAAGCAATTGTTTTATCTCTTAATTTCTCATATATTAAGACTGGCTATTGAAACCCAGACCTGGAAGCGCTCCCAGTGAGCGCTCATCACGTCAGGAATGGTGGCTGGTCACACACTGCACCTGAAGACACTGTCTGCCTGTGAGGGGTAGGACCGATTCCCGTGGGATCAGGGTCTCGCTGACGCTGGGGCGCTGCCGGCTCACAGCTCAGCGCTTCCCCCACTCCTGCCTGGCATCCCTGGCTTCTGCTTTGGAATTTGCCATTTTGCTGCAGCCAGCAGCTCGACATCATGTTCCCTCTTCCCTGTTGGGACCTGGCTGCAGACTCGGCTTTCCGTGTTGTTTTCAACACAAGAGCAAGCACTTTTTTCCCACCCTGCTGGCCATAAAAGAGGAAAGCAGGAAGCCGAACAACTCTGCTAAGTTTGGGGGGGGTCTTTCTGTGATTTTGCAAAGGGGGTGGAAGTGGCTGGCAGTCAGAAATTGGGCTAGCTTCCCAAATTATGTTTCAGGAAATGAGTACTTTAAAGCAAAGACAAGGCTTTGCTAGCAGAGGGAGCCCCTGAAGAGCGTGCCAAGGTCCTGGGTGCCTGGGCGTGCGTGCCTGCACAGGCTCCAAAGCCCAGAGCTTCCCACCGGTGACCTCTTCTTTCTCTGCCTCCTGCAGCCTTCATGAGCCAGAGGTTCTACCCGTCAGCCTGTCCTGCTGACCATTAAAACCTGAATCGCAACATTCCTCTGGAAGAGAGTCATAAAAACAAATCGGAAATCTACATTGGAATTACAACTAGAATAAAATCAGCCTAGTGCGTAACTACTGAAAAGCAGTTGCAAGAAAGACAGAGTGAGAAGAAAGTCCCAAAAAATCATTTGCAAGCACCCATCAAGCATCAGCAGCCTATCCAGAGGATGGCATTTGTTTTCTTTACCACTACATCTGCTTTTCTAGAAAAAAGTCACCTCCTTTCTTTCATGATTTTTCTTTCCCATACTAAACATGTTTTGTTCTGTTGTCTTAAGAAGAGTTGTTGTAAAATTAATTCTTGGAGGGAGATTTGCAGACTGACAGTTTTTTTTGCTGGCAACAGTAGCCATGAAAGTTGTTCTCCAAGGGGGAGGGAAGGGTACACCTCACTTCCTTGGCCTTTTCTTGGCCTTTCGAGCACTTGGAAGTGCGTTTTTGCAGGCAGATACCACTGATGGGAAGGGTGCCATTGCCACCTCATCCTTCGAGCCACCAGCAGCGCACCTGCAAAGCTCAGTGCCGAGCCTGGCGCAGGACCCCAGGGAAGAGGAAAAAAATCAGAAAAAAGCTAGAACAGCCAGATACTCTGTCTAACTCTCCTGCCTCACTAGGGCTCCTCTTCCCCCTTCGCTGTGACCTTTAGCGCGGAGGCGGCGATGCCGAGCAGACAATACAGGCGGCCTCCTCGGGACGGGCTCTCCTGCCTCCTCCCGGCTCTCAGCTCCAGGCTGCAGCACGGCTGGCCGCCCGGCCCGGCTGCAGGAGCAGAAATGACGCACTCAGTCAGTTTGATTTGTGGCGCCTCTCCGAGTAGCGGGAGCAAAATAAAGACAGATGGCAGCGGAGAAGCTCCAGCGCCACGAGGCTGCCGCTCGCCGGCAGCTCCCGCTGCGCCCTCGCACGAACCCCCTGCTCAGCACGGCGGCGCACGGAGAGCCCGCGGCCCGTCCCCCGGCGAGGACACTTGTGCCTTTTACCTTCTCTCTCATTCTGCTGCCTAAAGTGAGTGGTACAATGAGCATGGCTTTGTTATTATAGCCTAGAGAACAGAACAGAGGAAACCCCACCTATCTTTCCAAAGTACAGCTGAGAAGGTGGTCGACCAGGCCTCCTCAAGTCATCTCTGGTCTGCCACAGGCTGAAAGTCTTTAACCTCACAGCCTTCTTAGCAGCTTTCCAGGCTGCTCTGGTGCAAGCAAAGAGTTTTCCCCTATGTGCAAGCATACCTGGCAACTGGCATATTCCCAATGAACATACATTAGGTCAGTTAAAATATTCTTGTGTATTGACATTAATTCCAAAGCTCAGGCCCAAGATTATATTCTCATTTGTCTGAATAACTGAAAATTTCAATATTTACTTCAAATATAAAGATTTTCAACTTATATAGGTGGGGAAAAAATCCAAGGGACCAAAGTTTTCCTTGTAGCTTGCACTACCTATTTCCCAACCTTGGCAGCCTTTAGCAAGACACAGCAACTGCACAAATCTAGCCAAGACAAATCTATAAAATTTGCACTGTACCTACATCCCCTCCTCTGCACAAAGGCCTAATAGGCCCAAATACTTTCTGCCTCTCCTAACAGCCGAGCCAGAGAGGTTCCCCCGTGGATTCTACCAGGACCAGAAGCACTGAGACTTTATTATGTAACAACCCACATTATTTAGCAAAAATCTGGAATACACTTTATTAGTTGGGGCTTTGCATGGCCAGGAAATACCTCCAGACAAATGTGATGACACAGGCATTTTTAATTTGCCACTTCACCTTCAGAGCAAATTAGGAGATTTTCCTTGTTATCCCCGACATTAAAAGTGACAGGCTGCGAGCTTTGCAGCTCCACTCAGCAGCTCGCAACGATGTTGCAGACACAGGCAGAAATCACAAGCACATCAGAATGAATTAAGATCACCTCTGCTCCCCATAATCCGAACCACACCATGCGGTCTCCTTCAGCACCAGTCCTAAGTGCCAATGCGTTGGAAGCCCATGTGCAAGTGGTTGGAAGTAAGCAAAGAGAGAGGTCAAATTCTGTATGTGCCATACGATCAAATTTGTGGTATAAACCCTGCAATTACCAGCACAGCAGTACGTGAAAAATGAATGCCCTATTACCCAATTTTGAATGCCAATGTGCAGCCCCTAGGAGTCTCAATCTTCAGTTATTTTTTTGACATATTTGGTAATGTGTCAAGTCTTAATACCTGCTCTCAAGTGGAGATGTTGGGGGGGTTCCATTTGTGAGCTCCAAGCCATTTCCAATTCAGAATAGGCATAGGAAAGGCCAGAAAGATTGCAGCTGAATCACAATTTAAGGATACATTCCTCTATGAATTACACTTCTTAGGAGAATAGGAAAAAATGTAGCAAAAATGATGTTAAGGGCAGAATATTTAATCTTGACCAAATATCACTTGAGCTGCTCAGTGCAGACTCAAAGGAAACATTGATAACAACAANAAAGAAATTCTAGCTTTCTCTACAATGAGGATTAGGAACTGAAATGCAGCCAGGGTAGAAACATGTACCTTTGCTACATTTCAGCCCAGATAATATAATTAAAATCACAGAAAGGGCAGAGCTGGGTAATAAAAGATTCAAGAACATTGCTATGCTGTGGATACTAGGTAGCTACAGTCAGGCTGCAACTGCACATTTTTTTGGCTGGAGGTTTAATAAATGAGGCTGATGATCTGCCAAACTCTGCTGAACAAGACTCCTGCAGCTCCTGGGACTTGCTTAAAGAGGGGAAGCACCAGTGGAGGCCATCAAGCCGTGCTGTGATGAGCAGGACCACCTCCCCAGAGGACATGCTGCTTGGGCAAAGGGAACTCACCTGCTTCCTGAGAAGCTCCTCTTGCAGAGCCCCAGAGTTGTGGGCATTTGTGTTGCCAGGAGGTGGCCTCATTTGCAGCTTGCTAATTTATGGCAAGGTGATGAGGTGTGGCTGGGGTTTTGAGGAATATCAGGTGTGTTGGAGGAACTAATTTCCATGTGGTGAAGCTTCCTGTGCTTATGTCTCCACTGCCACCAGGCTGGCTGGGTGGATTTGTGTGCACACTGCAACTGGCAACCTCTGAGGAGCAAGATCTCTCATGGGGAGAGATCAAAGCCCAGTATGGGATGCCAGATACCTGTGTGTATGAGAGCAGAGGGAAAGAGGCTGTGGAGGAGGACAGTGCTCCACCAGAAACTCTCTCCCAGGGCTAGGAACTGCAGAGAAATTCATCTCTTCCCACCTCCCAGCTGGCTTGCAGCCTGGGTATAACCTTTTTTTCCAGGAATGCTCTAAAATTAGGGACCTCAAACTGCTGGAAGCATTCAAATCTGAACATAGGAGAAATGATCAGGCTACTCTCTACATACATGTTTTTGGGACGTACTTCCAAAGTTATGTGCATTTTTTGAGATGACTTGGTGTTATCTCCTCAAGCAATTTCTGGATGTTGGATGCTCCCTGGTTTGAGCAAGCAAAATGCATTTTCTTCAGAGCACTTGCTGGTGCTGCAACTATTCTGTAGGCCAGCATAAAATGCAGGAACCCCATCCTAGCATTTTTTTTTTTTCCAGCTTCAAATTAGCAAATTATATTTTTAAACCCATTTGCAGACATACCTGCTCGGCTGCTACCGCGCCTCGTGCTCTTGCCACTTCTGCTTTGCTAATCGGTGTGAGTGTGGTGAGCGCTTTCTGTTGACTTTGCCTGGCCATGTTTTAAGCCTATGTATAATTGCTGAGAAACCCTCTCTACCTAAGAGCTACAGGAGACTATTTCTTTGTGCTCCTTTCTGCTCAGAAGGGGCTGAAGCAGCAATCTTGACTTAAAGGCTGACTCTGATTGGAAAATAAACAACTATAAAGTACAATAAATCCCATTGAAGAGTCCAGTCAAAACATCCCAATGAACAGCTAATGCTCTGCTAACCAAATCCAGATGTCACTGCCTTGTCTGGCACTAATTGGTTGACGGGATAGTAAGTAACTGTGTAACCTGAAGGAAATCTCTACTCCTTGCACTTGGGATGAGTTGCTAAGGCAGAAAACAGTTTTGTTTTGTTTTGTTTCTTAATTTCCTATCTACAGAGAAACTGCAGCACCTGAGCTCATTAAGAGCTCTACTAACATCCTCCCGGTGGCAGGACATGGTCTGATTTTAGGCACCTTAAGGCACCTCGTAAAAAGTTGCTCAAGAGCATGGTGCTGCCTTTGACATCTGATGTTCCTTCATTCCTAAACATTTCTGGGTTTATTTGTTTAAGCAAAGGACATGCCCTAGCAGATTGCAGTTAAGTTCTTAGATAAAGGCAGTTGCAAATTCCAGCTGGAAGTGTTTGAAACACCAAAGAAAACACCAAAGGAAGAAATTGCTTTCAAATATAATTAAAAAAAAATCAAAAGGCTGGAGATGAGTTTGGAAATAGAAAGATGATTTTAAAAATAAGATCATTCTGAGGTATACCTCAGTTCCTGTAGCCAGGATTTTCCAGTGCTTTGTTTTGTTTTATTTTTAGAGATATATGACAAGAGAATCTATATATTCACATTTTAAAAACAATCCTATGTAATGTTACAAAGCAAGCGTGTGTTGGGAAGGATCTCATCTCTTTTATCAGAACACTTTCCAATGCCATGTTTCTGCAGCATTTACACTCGTGTTTAAGCAAAGATGTCATATTGACTCCTGTAAACTCCATGAGATGAAGAGCTGCTATTCATAATTCATTCTTTGGGGGTCTAGTCATATGCTGGGCTCATAAAATGAGGTTTTGTCAAAGGTGTTCCTAGAAAGGAATCAAAAAAGACCCTATTTGCATTCCTTGTCATGTTAGATTACTACCAGTACTATCTGTAATTTCATCAAGTAACTTATTAACATGATTTTTAATACACAGTTCCCTGAATATCTATCAAGTTGTTCGTGCTTCATAAGAGCATTTTAGAACTATGTAAATTTACACACCAAAATGTAATGCTGAACATCTATTTACTTAAATACAAGTGCTTGTTAAGTAAGCGCTTGTTTAAAAAAGGCAGCTCATAAACTGAGATTCGAGTGGCAGAGCCATTTTATTAGCAGAGCACTGTACAGTTTAGCATCTGTCTGGTCACATCCAGCCATATCTCTCAGTCATAATCTGCAAGCAGATAACACAGGTTTTGAAATACAGTAGGCAGTTGTGCAAAGCATGAGCAATGAAAATTATATCTAGCCTTTAATCCAGGAGATTTGGGGCTGAACTCAGCCTCCATGGATATACGTGCATATCCATTCTGTATTGACTTCCACATTTTCCAAAACTGGACGTTCCCCTAGAAGTCACATAGGAGAAAAAGCAGGTTCAAGAAGCTTTCTCTGGATGTTTTGCTACCAGTATTATAAACATAATATGCAGTCACATATGCAACTGTGCTGCATGATCATCACTAAAGAAACTTATTTCTTCCAAGATACCAGAAAGCTTTGCGTTTCATGTATCATCTTTCTTTTGTTGCTGAGGGAGCGGGGATGGAAAAGAAGCAGGAGGTTATTCATACACTGCATGTTTGGAATCAGAAACATTTTTATAAATCCTCTTCCAAGCCCAAGTGAACGAGCGCCTTCTGCCAGCAGGGCTCTAAATGCAAAAACAGCTCCTTCACCAAACATTTCATTCCATACTTCTAAAACTGCCAAGATATGTCTGCTTTGCCAGTGATGATACAACGCAGGATTTCACTTTTGCGGATGCTGGACATATATTAACATAAACAAAACTACTGTCTTGCTGGTATGAACTGGCACCTGTTAGCAAGGTCCACACAAAGGCAAAGTCCTGCAAGGAGCAAGTCCCCTGCCTGGACTTTACCTGCAGCTCTGTGCAGGTCTTGGGCCCGGGTCTCTGCCAGGACAGGAGAGGACAGCAGAATTAGAGGCACTGTCCAAACACCAGCAGTAATTACTTACATGAAAGGAAGTACCAAATTTAAGCAGACAGATATTGAACTGCGCACCCCGAGTCGGGGAGAATTAAATGTTTTGTTCAATTTTAACTTGAAAGTTCTTGCAAAGAAACTGAGTTGTTAGGAAGAAAACAGCTACAGGAATTAAATTTCTGTTTCTGTAGAGCTGAGTTAATTAGATAAAATGGGCAAATTCCGAAACATTTTTTTTTAGTTGTGCAGAGCACCAGTGCTTACCGACTTCTAACATTAAATATCTGTGTTTATCTCTAACCACTTTAGAGCACTAAAATGAGTCTTTATAAAGTAGGCTTTGACTTTGGCAGCAAAGTTGACTGTTAAAAGAAACTGTTAACATCCAGCTGAGTAGAATGTGGAGGAAAACCAGCAAAGTAAACTTAAGGGTTAATGAAAGTAAATGAGATAATCCTCGTTGATCCCCCATAATCCGCAAGGTTTGAGTGCAACTGTCAATCACGTTGAGAGACTTTTTTCAATCCTGCCCCTCTGTGAATAGGTCACTCCAGGTTGAATGTGCTTTACACAGGGAGCCCTTCAAACGCACACGCTGAACCTGTAGCAAAAATCTTTGTGAGGCAGATCCCAAAATAAAGGGGAAAATAAACCCTAGCTAAAAACATGGTGTGTAAATTTAAAGAAAAATATAAAATATAAAAAAAAAAAGAAAAAATATATTTTAAAAGTTTCTTTTGGTGGTTAAAATACATTTAAACCATCTGTTCACAGTAACTCACTGCTTCTCCTGTGGGCTTGTAGCCAAATGAGTCTGCTAAACCCTCCCCAAAAGGCAGGGAGACTGTTCCCATAAAACTACAACTTGCTGTTCTACAGATTGACCCAAGCAAAATATGGTCTGGAACGTGCAGGGAAACATTTCAGTCCTTTCAGAGAACTCCTGACGCAAGAGATGCATTAAACCCAAGGATGGCATACGGGAAGCTTCTAGGACCCTGCTGGGGTCCTGGAAGGGGAGCGTGTGCCGGGAGAGGCGCCCCGAGCGCAGCCGCAGCCGGAGCCCACACTGCGTCCCGGCCCAGTGTCACCTCTGCCTTCTGCAGCCGCATCGCTGCCGCCTGTGCCGGCAACTTGGGGTGACAGGGGCGCCCCAGCACCGCCGCGTGTGCCCAGTCGGCGGCTCTCCGGGGCGGGCGCGTCCGGAGCACCGGGGGCAGCTCCAAGGCCTGGGCTTTGCCACAGGAACACACGTCCGAACCCACATTTCACACACACGGGAAGTGCGTCCAAACTGCTGCGTAGATAGAGCTGCTGCTCTTTGCAAAGTATAAAAGCATCTTCTTATCCTGAGGAATTTCCATGCAAAACTTTGCTCTTCAAATTCTAGCCATTTCAGCAATCACTGACAGGGAAAGTCAACAGGACTAAGGAGAAAGACAAGCTTTCCACGGGCGGCTTAAGCCTGCCTGTACCAATGTTTTCTTACCATTTTTCTGCAGAGGAAAAGGAAATTGTCTGTCAAATGTTTGTGATAGAGAAGCTTCCCCCCACCCGAAGGCACCTCTTGGTCACGGAGTGCAACAGGCGTCCTCCGCCTGTAAACACCCGGGGCAAATGTTGCTGCCGGAGCCTCCGTTTCTAACCCGAGGCCGAGCTGCACATAACGGCCCCGCTCTCAGGTTTAAAGGAAAAGCAGCTTGGTAGCCATTTGGCCTGCAGCCAGGATTAAAGTGTTAACTCCACGTCCGTCAACCTGTCACTTAAACATTTACCAAACTACTGACCACTTCTATTAAAAGACCATTAAACTGGGATTAAGCTTTTCCAGGGTTAAGCTGATGTAAAAATGCCAGGAATGTCACACCAAGGGCAGCCCATTTTATTTGTATTGTAAACAGGCAGAAGATGGAGGATAAAATGGTACATGTTTATTAAATATAAGGTTATATCCTTTTCTTTTCTCCCCATTTTCCCCTTCTTTCAACTTCCTAAACTCGGCTCCAGTTACCCGTCGCTCCTGAGTGCTGCACAGCACCACGCAGTGCACGCGGACGCTCCGACGGCCTTGGAAACTCGGCGGGCTCCTTCCCGGCCGGGCAGCGCCGCTCGGCCTGCCGCAGGGATGTGGTACAGAGTCCCGCCATAGCGCGAAGGAAAAGCTGCCGTTACAAACGCAGTCTTTAATGCTTAATGCATCTCACCCAGAAACGCTGTGTTTGGGAAGGACGTCCTCCTCGGAAGCGAGGGCCTGTTCCCAGCAGCTTGTGCCTGTGTCCAGGGCGGTACTTACCACGGAAGGAAGGTGTGCTCCAGTACCACATTCCCAGTTCACTGCTTCCCATGCGTGCTCTCATCGCATCCCCATGCATGCATTCTTCCTCTTTACCATATTTGCTCTTCCCATAATTCTTACTTATAATTTCTCCTTATCCTTGCTAACTAACGGGTTTGGTGCATCTTCTCTGTGGGCCGGCAGCATTCCCACTCTGACTCACTTTGGCTGTTTGTATCTGCCGTCTAATCTGTTCCATACACAAGCACCCTGGTCTCTGAACATTGAAGTGCCAGCATGGCTCAACACCAAACTGTTTTTCTTTAGTTTTATTAACTGTGCTCCTGCTGATTTTGAAGACCTGTAAGTCTGTGAGCAGTTCTGCCTACCTAAAGACCAGAAACTGGCCACCCCTAACCAGGTAGGTGAATACATTTCATGGGATTCCTTCCTCTTCCCTTAGCCCTCTCCCCCTTCTCTAGTTTCTGTTATCTGTATTAAAATATAATTTTGCTGTTAGGAAGTATCTGTGATACTTCCATCCAGAACAGGGCTTCCAGTATTTACAGATATCATAGAACTGGTCTTAATTTCATCTGATACTTTAAAAAGCCTTTTATTCTAAAATAAATTATTGAAATGTGGTATTGGTAAAATGGGTTGCTCCAGTAATGGATTTAGTGTGACGGTGCAATCAATTTCACAGATTGGATTTCAGGATAGAAACTATTCATCACTCCCCATGTCAATGCAGGGTTTACCCTCACACTGCGGTCACCCACCGTAGCTTACGGGTACCAAGGGCAGTGGGTGATCTATTGGAGGTAAACTCTTTCTCTTCTGCTAGAGCAAAGGAGAACACGGAGAACCAGAACAGTTGAGATCTAAATGGTAACAGAGATAGGATTTCCCTCTTGATTTTTGCTCCATAGGGGCCCATGTGCTCATGTCAGCATATATGCATATTCAGAGTCTCTCTAGTGCCTACTTCTACCTTCTCCCTGCCCAGCAGAGGCTCTTCAATCCTGTCAAGGCTACAAAGACTCCGTAAAGGTGCCGTGAACCACCACAAAATGTGGCTCACCTGCACTAGTCTGAACCACCAGTGGCAGGAACAAATGGCACTTCTAAAACTTGTGCCATGAAAAAATTAAAACTATTTTATTTTCCTCGTCTCTAATGAGTGTAGCTCTCAGTTCCTAGAAAGCAAAGTCAGCTCCATAAATCAAGAAGTCTGTGGATTTGGGATTTTACATTAACGCCTTCATTCATGCTTTGCCATGACCTCTTGGACTGGGGTGAACTATTCTGCTGTGCTGGGAAATGGCAGCCCTGGAGCCAAAATTAGCACCTAGAAAATTTCCCTTGGCTCTTAAGTGCCATAGTTTTAAACCTGACTCCCTTCTTAAAGACAAGTCATGTCTACATTTTATTTCAGGTGTTACATATACAATAATTTAAGAAGCTAAATGGGGATCTGGTGAGTCTCTGACTATGAAGGGGGTTGGAAAAGAGTATTTGGAGCCAAAAATGCAGCTTTCTTGGCTATAATCCGAATTCTCTCTACCAACTTCAGCTCTGCGTTTAGTCTTTCACTGACTTAACTCAAGTACTACAAATGGTGAAGCTTTATTCAGTTGGGAATCGTTGTCAATAACTAAAATACAGCTCAACTGGAATCCTCAAAAAATACGTAGTGAAGGGTGAAAAAATGGGCTTGTGATAGTTATTTACTGTGTCTCTTAGGACAGGTAAAGTAACTGCAAGGTCTCTGGAGTTTTAGAGCTTTCTTCTCACTCCACTCCACTGATCCCACCTCCTTCTTTTGCTCTGATTTTCAGTATGAATTATGGCCTATTCTGGAAAATTATTTGAAAAATTATAATCCTGAAGAAACTCAATCCTCACAAGAAGCAAGAAGCTGAAACCACTTTGCAATGGTTAATTCAGTGTGAGCCAGAGCAAGAAAGCTCTTGATGATATCACCACTGATCCTGTGGCAGGGTCTCCCAGAGGAATTTAACTGACACTTTGGTCACTGCAAGTGGGTGCTTAGGGTTTTTCCCAAGGCTGCCTTTTGCTATATTTTCCCAGTTATGCCTGAGCACCCAGCCCTAGACTTCCGTCCTCCAAACCGGCTCCTGCCCAAGCTCCTGGTCCTCTCTTGTACCTGGACTCCTTCACTCGTGATGTGACTCTCTGGTACAGTGTCATAAACACCTTCCTTGGGGTCTCACAGTGTTACCTAGACCTAGTTCATCAATATGCTGACGAGAAATGACCTCTGATCGTCCCATGAGACTGTTGTACGTCCTGCTGTTCTTGAAGCTGTGTTTGCTCTTAGACTTCCATCTTTGTTTGTATGATTTCATTTACAAATTATAGAATCAAAGGATCACAGCATCATTATGGTTGGAAAAGACTTGCAAGTTCATCAAGTCCAACCATAAACCCATCACCACCTGGCCTGCTAAATCATGTCCCCAGGTGCTTCATCTACACATTTCATGAACATTGCCAGGGACGGCGACTCCACCACTTCCCTGGGCAGCCTGTTCCACTGCTTCACCACTCCTTCTGTGTAGAAATCTTTCCTATTATCTAACCTGAACCTCCCCTGGTGCAACTTGAGGCCATTTCTTCTCATCCTATTGAGATATTCTGTTCCTGTACTGCATCAGCAAATGTACGGATATAACAGGTTGCATAAAACAGCTTTTAGTGCATTTCTGAGAATGTTTGAGTGTTCCTGCCGACTGGACACGCTTCCCTCCTCTTGCTTTAACATATTTCAGTATTAACCTGCAGCAAGCCCCACGGCAGCACACTTCCAGTTGTGCTGACCCATGACAAACCATCACAACTGGGGAATGCTGACTGTATCATAGTCCACGTGAATACCGGGTCTGGCTTAGACCGAAAACATCAAAAAAAGGAATTTGGGATCAATTGTAGGGAATGTTTCAAACTTCCTGGAGGTCACAGTGAGAGGAAAAAGCCCCCGTGTTTCTCCTGTGAAAAGGAGAGACAGAAAGGCTAAAAATCCTTTTGAGTCATCAGCCTGCTAAAGCAGGTAGAGTCACAAAATAAAAGAAGGGATTGTCTCTGCTCTGGGTTATACCTGGGAGCCTTTCGCTAGAGAGGAGTCTTCCTTCCCCTCAGGGTGGTTTTCTGCATATCAGATACAAAATCTCTTTGAAAAACAGCAAGCCAAATCTTTCAAAACAACCATTATGATAACAATGAAGAATAGCAATGTTAAAGACTACTCTTACACCATAATTTTCACTCAAAAAGTTTCCAAAGGCTTTGCAGAACACATTTACTGAAACTCAGTGTGTGGCAGCCACCTCTGGCAAGAATATCCTCAACATCCTCCACAAGACACGGTCATCCCGACGCAGGCGGTGAGATGTGTCGAGTTACAGGAGGAGGCAAAGGGCTCACGTGAGATCCAGACTGGCATCTCTGATTCAAAGACCCCGTGAGCGCAAAGGGTAGTTTTTTCATTTCCAAGCAGCTGTGAGACACCCAGTAAGTTTCACAACACATCGATGGGAGTTTTATACTCTGTAATATGAGAAACTGAGGCAGGAAGTAATTATATGTTTTTTAAAAATCATGCAGTCATACAGTGGGAGTTCCAGGAACAAAGCTTAGATGAATAAAGATCTTCAAAAGACCTCTTCCATTTTTATCCTTAATTTTCCATTAAGGATCAAGAAATACCAAGGATCAAGATATACCAAATAAGAAAGGCAGAGAAGGGCATTTATACCCAAGGCTAATTTCATCAGAGAACTGGGTTCCCCAAAAAACCTGTCCAGGCAAATCCCAGTTCAGTGGTAGAATAAGAGGCCCTGGGAACTCCTGGAAAGACAAGGAAATGGATCTGGAAGCTGGGATACCTCCCTGGCTAGGCCTGCCTGCAACTATCACATATTCCTGCCAATCAGTCCCTGGAGGCTTGTGCCAAGTCCAGCTTTGCTACGCTAATCCATGGTATCAGGATGGCCAGGAAAAATGTCATGTGCGTGCCGTGATGCCAACACCACTGCAATGATGAGCCCTAGGAACGAGTGCCAGAATTAATGTTAATTTTTCTGTAGCTATTGGAGAAGCCAAAGGACAGTAGTAAAAGCCTCATTAGAATGGCCTCAGCTGGGGAGAAGAGTCCAGATAAGTTAAAGGGCCAGATTTAGAGGAAAGAGGGTAGTTGTGAGCACTGATAGACTCAGTCCAGATTTATTCTGCGATAAACAAGAGAAAAGCTTGGCCTTATGAATGTACAGCTAGTTTTGAATGCTTGCAAAGCCTGAGTAATGCAGTTCCCTTTCACTGTTTTGTACCTCTTTCTTCCTCATCCTGAAGAAAAACTCCCATGCACTAATTGACCAGAAATCCTCACATGATTTCAGATTTTCCTGAAACTCTTCTCACTTTTCCTATGAAAATTTTCTGCTCCCTCTGCAGACCAAAGAGAACATCATCCTCTAAGCATCTACACAAACAAGCCAAACTTCTAAATCTCTGGCAGTTCATAATGCACAGCATAAAACTGGGATGTTTCAGTTCTTCCTAACTCTGTTACTGTATTCTTAGAACTAAGCAAACACTGCATTAGGGCAGTCATGTAAAAATATTAATTTGCATTATTTGGTCAGTTTTCTTAAGCTTCATTGCCTGTTCCAGTTTCCAAAAAAAATGTTGAGAACAAACATGAGTAATTAGAAAAGTAATTCTTCTAACCTGAAGAGGAGTGTCAGCATGTGCCATCTATTTTGAAACAAAACTGTTGATTATCAGCTAGAAGAAGTAAGATCCAGCTCCCAGCATCTATCTGCATTCTCACTTGGGACATTTTGCACTTAGTAGCAAGAAACGTTCAAAATTTTTATGAGGGCAGGGGTAGACACTTCTCTATCACATGCTGCCTCTAAAAACCCTAGAATATGTGCTGAAGGGGAATTTTGAATTTAATCAGGGAGTGATTGAAACAAAAATATAGTGCCAAAGATTGATCTTTTGGAAACTAAGGAGACTTCGTTCTTGTGTGTTCAACCACGTAGTACCCAGCTGAGGAAGTTCAGAAATGAGCTACAGCCACAAGAAATGAGCATGTGTTGCAAATGTTTCAAGACAGTTCAAATTAGGATTGAGAATGATAATTGCTATCAGTTCTGTTTTCTCACCCCTTCCATTGTCTTTCTGCTAAATTATTTTTTACTTGCTTAACTTTTGAAATGAAACATCCCAGCTTCATTTCAAAGGTCACTACTTAAAGAAGTTCATTGGAGTTATGAGTAAGTTCTTCAGTTTTCAGCAACAATTAACACAGGTTCAGGTATGATTGCAAAACTTTATTTTTCCTGCATCTTAACATTCCTGTCCAGCCAGCAATTACATCTGACACTCTCTGGCTGCTGCTAGTTTTCTGGAGCCTCCTTGCTAACCTGGAAAGGTTCTACCAGACAGCCAAGAACCAGTACTTTCTATCATCTCTTGCATTTTTTTTAGATGAAATAGTCTGGTTTTGACTTTCTCTGCAGAAATTTCTAAGTCTTTTTCTCTCACGTGTATTCTCAGCTTTGTGCCAGGATCTAATGAGACTCTGAACCAAAACTGACACAGTCAGTCTCAGACAGAATAATCTCTTTTTGTAGTGCACATAAGCACTTCTTGGACTGGTTTCCTTTCAGGCAATTATAGGTGATTTTAAAAAGACAGATGTTGTCAGATTGCTTCGTTGTCTGACAGGCATTTTTTTTTCTTGGCTCTCTCTTTTCTGAATAATAATTAACAAGTAAATTGGCATTTCTGGGTGACTTCCCAAATTTCTGACCACATTGACCACAGGTCTGCATTCCAGCATAAAGCCTCAGGCATTTCCTGTTTTGCTATCACAACCCATAAACAAGCACCTCAAAAGACCAGTATTGCTAGAGGAAAGCTGTGGGTAGTCTGCACTCAAGCGAGTGCAGTTAAGCACAATCCTACTTAAGAGGGACTCTCTTCTCATGATGAAAGACAGGTATTTTTCCTACTTACACAGCACTGTCTAAGAACTACGTCTAGCCAGGCATTTTATTATGATCCAATTGCCAGAAATATCCTTGGAAAAATAAAATTACCTGTTACAGTCACCAGATGAAGCTGAGGTTAAGAAGACACTATACCAACAGGTTTTGGTCTGCGGCTTTGCACGTTAGCTGCATCACAACCCAAAATCACAGAATAGCTACGGCTGCAAAGGACATCTGGAGTCAACCCTTCCTGCCCCAGATTAAAGCAGCACCAGCTTCAAAGCTGCCTCAGGTTGCTCAGAGCCTTCCCCAGTCAGTTCTGCCTATTGCAAGGATGCAGATCCCATGGTCACTCTGGACAACCACATGCATCTGGACACTGTGATTGAGAAGAATTTTTTCCACCGATCCGGCTGGAAAATGTCCTGCTGCAGCTTGGCCTGTTGTCTCTTGTCCTTCTACTGTGCACCTTGCCAAGACCTGGGCCATGAGGAGCAGTTTGATCCCCATTAGCCTTCCACAGGCTGAACAAATCCAGCTCTCAGCTGCTTGCTCCAGCTCCCTCACAGTTGTTGTGGCCTCAGGAACCCAGAACTGGACATTCTACTCCAGCAGTAATATCTTTCCTTAACCTGCTCACTGCACTTTTACTACTGCAGCCTTTGTTACCCCTGCAGTCATCAATCTGTTCTTGCTTTCCCCATGAATAGATGATCATCTTCTTTCAATCAAAGATAAGTTTCATGTGCTCATTACCATTGCATTCTTAAAAAAAAAAAAAAAAAGTATATAAAATTAGGTGGCACTGGTTCTTCAGTCATTTCACAGTTTTTGTAAAATTTTGATCTAATTTAGCCAGTTTTGTGGATACAAGAGAGACACTTATGTTCTAGGAAAGCCTGAAGAAATTGAAAAGGGGCCCAAAATTCACTGCTTGAGCAAATGCTAGACAGCTGCACACATCTTTGCGTTCAGAAGTAAAACAGATACTGAATGTAGCTTGCTTGGAAATGAGGATTTTCTGGTTCTTATATGCCTGTCATTTTGGAAGTTCTTGTCATTTTATTTATCAGTTCGGATGCACCTGACCTTGTCTGTCCTACCCTGAAAAACTCCTTGTGCAGGGAGAACAGCTGGGCAACCCATCCTGCCTGTGGTCCCAAGCCAAGCAAGCAAATCACCCAGCAGTGTTGTTGAAGTGTTCAAGATATTATTTAACTGAAGAAGAGAGAACTCATTTAGCTTGACCAGTCTTCAGCAGAACAAAGTGGGATGAAAGGCTGATGCAGAATGGAATCCGTCTGAGTTGTTCACTTACTGCTGCTTGTGTCCACAGATCTCCTTGGTTTGACATCGCTACTGTCTCTCCTAAAGTGCACTTCCCTTGTCCTTGCCGAACCAAGATGGGTGAATCAACACATCTGAGTGTTTGGTGGAGGACCAGGGTGCCCCTCAGATCTGCTCTTAGGGATACAAAGTACTCGTCAACCTCTTTAAATGGGGAGAGGAAAGCACTTGGATCTAAGCACACTGTGAGCTGATGAGGAGTTTGGATCTGGCTTCTCCTTTCTTTGGGCTGGTGACACAATCTGTCTCCAAACTACATGTACACAGGTCTTGCAAATCTACAGGTACATACGTGCTCATCCATACAAAACAGATAAATACACACTCTGGACAAAAGCCAGGTACCTGTCTTGGACAGTCTTTGACACCAGCAAAACCTGTGTGTAGAATGCCCTAAAACGAGTGCAGTAAAAGCTTGCCACCACTTTGCTACAGGTAAATGAAAATACAAGTGACGAGGAAGCTGAGGCGCAGACTGTCCGTGCTCAGAATCACAGCAAATGACTCCCCCAGCGTCAGGATCATTTCTCACCTGCTCCCTCTTTAAATCTTCAGTGGCACAGTGGAAGAAACAGGAGGCCTCAGTCCCTCAAAGCTCTTTCCTCTTTCTGCCTGTCATTTAATTAAATTATCCTATAATGAAATCTTTCCCTAATGAGTCAGTGTTTAATAATTTACTAGACACTGAAGCCCTGCTTGGAGTCTCATCAATTATGTATCACAGCATCAGGCACTTTCAATCTCTCTTTTTTCATTTCTCATTCATTTCATTAAAAGCCCCAGCCTTGCTCCTTCCAGGTTTCCCTTCCCAGGCTTAGAGGTCAGCTCGCTGCTCTCTGTGTTGTGCCAGCGCACCGGCAGATGCACGCGTGTGTGTCGGCACTATCACGTTACACGTGGCATCTGTGGGCACGTTTATGCACCCACGAACAAAGCTCCCTACCTGGTTTGCTGTCAGAGGTCAGGAGTGGGCATTTATCACATCTGTTTCTTACAGATGGGCACGTAGGTATCTGTGTATATCCTTTACCTGTATATGTCCTTTTACCTCCTCTTGTGACAGCACAGCCATAGCAGAGCTTGACACAGCTTCACCCGGGGGTGCCGACAGCTCCTGCTGCTCCTGGCGCTGGGCACAGGCACCCCTAGGCTGACTCTGTGTGGGGCTGGTGCCCTCCGCCTCTCCTGCCCTTTCCCAATGTTTCCAAGAGCGGGGAAATTACACTGACTCACACACATGCATTTGCGTTTTGAATACTTAACTAGACAGCTGTCCAAGGGAAAGATTTTTTATGATCAGCTTATACCCTGAAGCACAAAATCTGATTTTCCTCATAATTATCTCATCACACATTTCTAAAAGAGTTATTAGTCATAATAATCTCATCAGTTCATTAAAAAAATTGCTGTGATTTCTAGAGAAGCAGGGGTCCTTCCTTCCTTCCAAGTGAACATTGCCCCACACCCATAGCAAGACGCTCCTCCACAGGCACCAAATAAAGATATGCTTTTGCCAACCAAGTGACGATTTTTTTTTTTTGGAAAAAGGATGCAGCCTCCTCAAACAACCCTGTATTGGTGTTACAGGAACCCTGTGTTGCTCATCAATAAATATTCTGTGTCAATAGGCCATTAACTATTAATCCCAGTGCTGGCCACCTGAGAACTTTACATCGACACCCTTGTTATTTTACACATTGCTTCTCATCTTATTAAGTGACTTGCACATATGGACAAGAGCAGAGTCTCGTAAACGAGCCCACGTCAATATGGCACAAGACACCACCTCAGATAAGGAAGGGAGGGAATCACACGAAAATGAATATGTCTGGGGCTATCGTGAGTATTTATTTACACTGAGGAAAAAAAAAGAAGAATCCACTCTTGAAGCTCTTATTGTATTACCCAAGCTGAACCTCCAGCTCATTTTTCCCTCCTTAAGGCACATTTGGTGTTAGCAGAAGACGCGGCCTGAGGAGCAGCATCCTTCATCCTCCTGCCGCTGCTCTCCTGGCCCAGCTCCCTGCTGCTCCCGGCTGCCCATGGGTTATTTCCCAAGTGAGAACAGAGCTCGCTGCAGTACTATTGAAGAGGATCTGCCAAGGGAAAGGAAGGACAGCGCTCTCCTTAATAAAGGAGACAACAAGAGAAGACTTCAGTAGTTATGATTCTCACCCTTTCCTTCAGCAATGTGTTGCAGCCATGATGTATTACATGCAAAAGTGGGAGCAACATTTTATCTCAATGGTGAAAAATGGTGCATTGACAAGTGGTGTATTTTTTCAAATGAATTCAATGTGCTGAACAGCGTTCCTCCCATCACATTGCCCCAGGCCCCTAGTTTATGATCTTGAATCCACCCCTAACCTGTTGATTTTAACCTGATTCTCCTGCAAGTCACTCTAGAAATATTTAAATTCCCCAGCTGGCTTTCCTCTTCCTTCCAAGTGACTGTTGTGCGAGTCCACAAAGCGACGGTAGGCAATTACTCAACTGGACAAACTGAGAAATACAATATCCTGTATGCAGCTACCAGAGATATCCCTGCAGGATTCCTCGGGCTGTTACAGAAGAAGACTGACAAAGTTTTGAAAAGTCCTATTAGTGACGTCTGTGGTGAGACTGAAGGGGAAAAAACACTCACTTCTTATTTTAACACTAGAAAGAAAATAGCGTTCAGTGGGCAAACAAAGAACAGAGATTAGCAGGAGCTGTGAGGAGCACGTGGTAACGTGGTAGCCAAGCAAGAGAAATTTAATTGAATAATACTGAAGTAGCAATTCCTGCTCCACAGTTGCGTGGCTCTAATTCCTGGCACAGAGTTGGCTGGGATTCAGTGGGAGCGGGCGCGTTTCTGCGGGGAGGAACGATGACGGTGCAGCAGCTGTGTGCTCTGGCAAGCTGTGCCGTGATATTCAGCTTTTATGGCTCTCTGGTTTGATTCCCGACAGCAACTATCCTGCTGCCTGTGGTCGAGCCAGGTTAGCACCTGCTAAAAGCCGTTTCTCATAAATTAGCTCGCGTCGGCTCTCAAATGGCTGCTGCCTAAGCCCCAGCTCTGCCCGTGCGCCGCCGAGGTGGCCCCGGCGTCGGCGGCCGCGTCGGCTGCGCGGCGGC
>VZSV01000029.1:3685552-3710201 GCA_013398735.1 Nothocercus julius | reverse complement strand
ACGCACCTGTGCGCCGCACATGGCGCCCGCGCGGCGTCCCCACCGGCGACCGCAGAGGAGGTGGAGGGCAGGCGGTCGCGGCGGCGCCTCTGCGCTGTCCTCGCGGGTCTGCCCGTCGGGGGGTCGTAGCGGGCGGGCAGCACACGGAACCGCGCGGCCCGGACGACCCAGGGAATGTGTTTCTGCTTGCTGCCATGGGGCGTCTCCTCTGGCAGGGGCCAGCAGGTCTTCACCCACGAGCCTGGATTCTTGCTTTGCGTCGGCCATTGCTTTCAGGTAATGGTTCCCACCCAACATGTCAAGGAAGATCCTGGACTCTTCTCTGCTGAAGACAAGGGTGCTCCTTCGGGCCTAGTTCAGTTCCAGCATGCAGCTGAGAGCAAAGTGTGGATGATTTGTCTGTAAAAATGCTGCTTTGCCTCCAGGTCTCCCTGCCTGTTGACTGTTACAGACCAGCAGGTCTCACACACTCCCTGCACCCCACGTGTGCCTAGCTGTGCCCATGCCAGGAGCGGCTCCAGAGGCCCGGGAGCACCATCTCCGCAGGCTTCCCTCCTACCGTTGACCTTGGTACGGAGGAGCTGTCGGCAGGAAGGCTCACGCAGATGGAAGATTTCCTCAACACAGACAGCCCTTCCGTGACGCAGAGTCCGGCAGGTCGCTCTAAGTGCTCTGAATCAATAAGGCATCTCACGAGAGGCTGTGCAGGCCGGGGGACTGGAGTGAAATCTGATCTCGCAGCTCAGTGTGTTACAGCAGTTTTTCAACTGCATTGAAAACATGGGGATATGGGGCAAGAAGTTGTCTCTCTTGAGGAAATCACCAGAAAAAGATGAGGTTTACCCAAGGCAATGGTCAGCATCAGCAAACTAGGATTTGAACTGGCCTTTGGAAAAGACTAAAAAGTAGCAGTTGTGAAAAGGGGCCAACAAGCCGCTGTGATCCAACCAGGTGAGTGGATGATCATGAATGGTTAGTAGGGCACATCTGCCTCTTGCCCCAGTTTCACTGACCTGTCACTGTAAAGCAGCGTTTCCTGCAAAGGCCACAACGGTCCATACTGTAGACCGGGGAGAGCTGTTTTCCCACGTGCTACTGAGCCCCAGGGTTTCACTGCACTCGGGAGTCCTTAGTGCCACCAGCGGCAGTGGCAGGAAACCTCTGTCACCTCTCACAGCTCAGCACAGGAGCTACTGTGAATCAGGACCTTTGTTTTTTCTATGCTATCATTACTCATTTTATGACACACTTTGTTTTCTCTTTGTTTTCCCTCTGTATCTTTTCTTGCTACACATTACCCCTCTTTTTTCTTCTCCTCTTGCTTAAAATGATATGCTTCCCTGGTTCCTTCTCCCTCTTTATTTGTAGACAGTTTCTATTTTCTGTTTTTTCACGACAATGTCTTTAGCTGGTGGGTGATGTGGCATACACAGCAGATCCCAGATCCCTTTTCAGCTTTATGGATAGAAACCGGTGCAAAGCCATAAGCAGCGATGTCTTCTGCAAAACAGCATTTTCAGCCCCTGAAATATCTCTACATTTGAACGCAGGCAGCACTACACTACGGCAAAAGAGCAAAACAGGTGCAGGACTAGGTACGGACTTCACGCGGGAGAGCACATCCCATCCAACACACTCAGCTCTCCGACTAACAAAAAGTACCTGGAGGTTTTGAACTGATACAACTGTAAAAGTAGGAAAGTCACGGTCAGCAAGAGAATAAAGACCAGGGTTTACAGCATGCGGAAAAAAAAAAAAAAAAAAAGGGCACTAGAGCCAACTTCATCTGTCATAGGCAAGCTGATTACAATCAATAGACACTTAATGGTCTCCCGGCGTCCCAGCTGAGCAATTAGCGATAGCATTAAGCAAGCAAAGACGTATTGTAAGTCTGTTGCTTCAGTCGAAGTGACAGAAAAGAGAAATAAGAAACCAAATTACATTTTTAGATCCAAATTCTTCTCTCGTTAATACTGCATGAACCCTACTGCCAGTGATAAAAATGGAACAATGTCACAATTTTTCTTTTCTTTGCAATTTTCTGACTCGTTTTTTTAAATTAAAAATATTAAATCGCAGTTTCAAACTGTAATAAAAACTATTGAAGTCAGGAGGCAAATATGAGTGTCACTGAAGGAAAGAGTGGCCTTTGGGGTATTTGACTCTTTTAGAGTCAAATAAATCAAAAATAATGATTTTGAATGTCCTTGCCTTCACTAAAATCAAAGAGCACAATCCACATTTCACTTTCTCGGCTCTAAAATGTAGCAAGTATCATTCTAAGCTTTCCAGGGATAGAAATAACTTCAAAAATAGTTAAAAAATAATGTTTTCTATGTTTTTTTTTACAGTGCAACTACTGAAAGTTAATATATTAGACAAGCAAAACTACTAAGTGCACTCTCAGTTTGATTGAATATGACTCTGCTGCATTATGAATGGCAAAATTATATATCAATGTCATACAACCAAATTGGTGCCCACTGTGATCTCAGATCACTTTTCCCGAGAAATGGAGTTAAGTCTTGGGCAAATTGGCCTGATTGTTTTCAGTTTTTTCTCTCACATTCCAGCTGACTTGTTGCTGTGCAAGTTTTTACCTGGGATTCTGAAAACATAAAGCAAAGCTGAGGTTGTTGTTGGATGAGGAAACTATTTTCTATAACAAGTTAGGTTCTTCACAGTGCCTGTCAGCCCGTATCTTCCAAAAATAACAGAAAATAAATAATAGGCACACCAAGTTCCTGTGTGAGATGTGCTTAATTATTATTGCACAAGTGAAGTAGGAATCTGTGCACACAACTGACAAATTGGGTGCACTCTTGCATTAAAAGTAATTACCTGTTTTGCGTGCAATCAGTGAACTTACACAGACGAAACAAACTATCACACAGAAGTCAAGGCTATAATTTAAAAATCAGTTTTGCAAACTTGTATATCAGCTCAAGACTTCAGGAAGTCTTCAGAGAGTTTGATGTTAGGCTTTCCATAAATTTTGGCAAGTTATTGGCATTTTCGTACACCTAAGTATGACTATTAGAGGAAAATTTTCACTAGATTCTTTTCTCTTAATCTATGGAAATTTGCAGAAGAGAGGCAATTGCACAAGCATATGGCAGTTTGGCAATGGAGAGCCATACAAGCCATACCTGTATGCATTTGCTCTGTGACATACATATGAAGATGTTAATCTCAAAATAATAGAGCAGGAAATCACTCAAGCTCTGAGCACAATAAACTGGTATCCTGCTAACTTGCTGCATCACTTGCCAGTGTAACAGAAACTCCCTTGAGCTCAGTGTTGCCCCTCTTATCTAAGGAAGGGGCCTTTGCAATGGCTTTATTAAACACCACAGAAAACAGAGTCCTCCAAGCCAACAGCCCTGGCAACAGCCACAAACAGATGCCAAGATTCAGGGCCCTGGAGCAATTGCACAACTGTACAATGTGCTGAAACGCTTTGGGCATTGGACCGTCTTCTTTAAAGCCCCTCCCCTTCCTCTGCCATAGTAAGTTTTGCAGACATATATAAAAAGATGGCGTACAAACAGCTTATACCATGTTGACAGGGTAAATCAGTCTGCCTAGAAGGGTTTTATGTATGAAAGCAAACCAAAAGCAAACATGCATGCTGAATGCTGACTGATTTACGTGAATGTGTCTCTGATTTGTTATACATTATGTGCCCTGTTTTCCAGCTTCACATTTGTTCTCCATTCATCAGTGGAGAAAAAGCTGACAGAGGTGGCTCAGGATGAACAGCAAGGAAGGGCGCAGGAGCTCTGGTGCTGGAAGCATTGGATGCAGGATTAAATCTGTCACTTCTGATGAGAGTTTTCAAAGGTTTCTGGTCTCTTTGGTACAAGACACGGACACACTGGAGCAAGTCCAGCGAAGGGACTGGAGCATCTCTCGCATGAGGAGAAGCTGAGGGAGCTGGGACAGCTCAGCCTGGAGACAAGAAGACTCAGGGGCATCTTGCCAATGTGTATAAATATCTGACGGGGGGTAAATTAAGCCAAACACCTCTCAGTGGTATCCAGGGACAGGACAAGTAGCAAAGGACACACAGCGGAACACAGAAAATTCCATTTAAGCTTAAGGAAAATCATTTATTTATGTATTTATTTATTTATGTATGTATTGCGAAGTGGCCAGACACAGGGACAGGTTGCCCCCAGAGGCTGTGGGGTCTCCATCTTTGGGCTTGAGGCGACTGTGCTTTGGGCCAGGGGTGGCCCAGGAGGTCTCCAGAGGTGCCTGTCCTCTCCAGCTAATCTGTGACACTGGGATCTGGGGAGCAGGGAGAAACAGATCTCACCTGTCTTGCTCACATCCACCTCCCTGCACTTTGCACTGCCTGAAACTGGATCTATAGCAAGATACTGAAGTCTGAAGGCAAAAGTGTTTGCTGCGAACTTCTTGATTCTCTAGATTGATTTGATGGCCCACAAACTATGTGGATAATTTATCAGTTATTTCTAACTCTCAAGCACACAGGGGAAGCACTTGAGAGAAAATGCTTTTTCTGGTGTGGGTGTCTGTCTGCTAATAACAATATCCGACATCTGGGTACAATTGTCATTATTAATACCAATGTAAATGAAATGTTAATTCTTGCTAATAGATTAAACTATGAAATTCTTTAAGAGCAGAGTTGCTACAATAAAAGCAATTGGGTTATTTCTTTGTAATTTGATGGCTCACAGAAGTGCAGAAACATATCTTATGGCTTTACAAATCTGTGATAATTTCCTTCAACTTTTACTTTTATTGCCTTGTCATTAAATTCACATTGAGTTCTTAAAACAAAAATGTTTAAAACAGATGTGGCTGTTAAAGTTACAATATGAATTTTACAACCCTCAATTTTATGACACTAAAAGAAACTTCAGGCACCAAGGTCAGAGACAAAACTGGAAGCAGAAGGCAGCTTCCTGTAATTACCAAAACCAGAAGCTAACACAGTGTACACTGCATATACAAATTGTGTAAACCTGTGTTAATAATACAAGAAAGTATGATTTATCTGGATTGGAAAGCAAACAAACAAGAAAATAAGGAGAGATGAAGCTTTAAAAGGCCTAGTCCCACTGCTGTTCTTTACCATTTTGCTCTACAGTCTTAGCTTAGGAGATCTGTGTGCCACATAGTGATCCTAACAATGACTTTGAAGTGGTCATATGGCAAAGAATCATTCTAACAGAAAATACAATTAATATTTTGGAGATGAAATTCAACTTCTATTTAATCTTACCATTAAAAAAAAAAAAAAAAAGATATCTGATTTCACCAGAAGTTCCTCTCTGGGTAGGCAGACAGACAGAAATCTGGCCATGATCTCTTCATATCTTAAAATGATTCAGAACAAGTGTAAGAATGATCTCTTGCAGCATTTTATTCCATACAATACTTTTTCTGAACTTTCAGAAGATGTGGATGGCCATGGGAATGGCTCCATGCTATTTTCTCATTTCCTGGATTTTAGTCTGTATGCCACAACCTTTCACTAGCACATACAAGAGCAATTCATTCCCCTTCAAAGGAAACATCTTCCCATTTTGAATATTTTTCTGAAGTTAAGTTCTATGGAATTACATGATGATTATTCCAAGTGTGAAAGGACAAAATTTGACTTTAGTGTTACTTTCTTTTTCTCTCAACCTGTATTACCTTTCTAGAGCTACAGATTTCTAAAACTGTCATCCTCCAGGCAACTAACTTTTATTCCTTTCCAGGGCAATTCATATCAATGGTCAGTTGCTACACATAGACTTTACATATTTCAGATAAGAGCTAGCTGGCTCTCTTTACAATAAAAACATCCAGAATTTGGTTTAAAATCTGTCCTCTTTTTGTGGTTTAATCAGTTCTTCATGCTTCAGCTATGTAATCGTTTCAAGAGGTTTTAGTGATGGTTTGAATCTCTCTTTCAGGCATTATGCTCAAGGAAAGTAGAAAACTTCAGACTAAAATAATCTCTAGTGAGACAATATTGTCTCAATGAGGGCAGTGACCCACTGCAGGAGAGAATGTTCAGCTTTCTTCCTGGATTTCAGTGGGATGAAGGAATAAACAGTAGTACCAGCCCATGCAATTAGTCCTCCCCCAAAATTTCTATGAGGTGTATTTGATATATATTTAGGTGCTTTCCAGTTTTAATCCGATTGATGTTGCTCTTTAAATTGGTCTCTCCTGGGCGTACCTGAGAGGTGCTCCTACCAGCGGCAACGCTCCCTGCAGGATGCTGCGCAGCAGCTCTTCCTTCCGTCGCCTCTCCCGGCAACTTGCTCCTGCTAACTTACTGCTGCTCCCCAACTCCTCGTCCTTTGGGCTCCACTGCACGTGGCCCTTTTCCCTGCCATCTCCTTCCTCCCCCCCATGACTAGTCTTTCCTCTGGCCAGGTAACTCTCCATATTAGCAGCTAATCTCTCCATTCCCATATGCCTGGAGTCAGTAATCATTTCCATGACTTATTTTTTTTCAATATCCACGTAATGTGAGGAAGTTCTTGACATCAAGGAGCTTTAACTGATGTCAGGGGTCAGTCGGGCCTTTGCTCTCCCCTTCCTGGGCTCACCTTCCACGCTGCCCTGTAGAAGCACAGTCATAAAACAGCTGCCCTGCCTCCCCATTTAATTTATGGCAGAGATTATTATACTTGTGGCAGCTCAGTTAAAAATAACACGTTCCCTTTTTATAGCAGCCAAGTCTTAGATGCTTGAGAATAAAAGCTGGGAAGGTCATTTCTGCAAGTGTCAGGAAGCAGCATGCGTCACCCTTAGAGCATTTTGCCCTGGGAAGACAATGGAGGGTCCAGCACCTACATGGAGGCTTCCGAGGGGATCTGGCCTTGGCTGCCTCCATTTCCAGGCACCGCAATGGCAGTAAGGCATTCCTGGAAGAGCAGAGGTTGTACAGGAAAGCAGGACACATGGGTGCACTGTCTGCCTCAACTGGGTGACTGTGACCAACTGTATCTGCTGGGAGAGGAGTTCCCCGGGATACCTAAAGAGCGATGCACCTCGAGCAGCGGGGGAAAACTGAGCTAAATAACCACTCAGTCCATCAAGAAGTGCTTTTTAGTGAAATTATTATTATAAGAGTTTTTGTTCAGAGCATCCCAAGACAGTCTCTAAGAGGGAAAAAAGCCCCAAAAGAAGCTAGCAGAATTTTCAATTACAGTTTGCACGGCACACTAACCCCCAGCCCAAGGGGCTTTTGTGTGCTTTCCTAGTATGTGAGAGAAAAAAATCATCTCCTGCAAATTCCCTCACAGTCTGCATCATCCATGAACGGTTGCAAAGGTGAAAAAAAAAAGAAATAGGTGTGTATATATGTTATGATATTAAAATGAACCAGTGATCTGAGTTGCCAGAAGGTACAGGTCCCATTATACAAGGAAGATATTTAGCTCCACTTCATAGACATCGATCTGGTTGCTCAGTGTATTAAACTTTGAATTTTTAAAACTCAGTTTTTGAAAATTTCTTCCCCATTGCTGTGATTGTTGCAAGATCTGCTGGTAATGATGCCTGTACAAGTAAAGCACATGTATCTACTAGCATCTTACCTCCTCTGTCAGCAAGACAAGTTCAGAGGAGGATTGAGTATCTCTTGATTAATGCTAATGCTTGATTAGTTTACCAGTGCTCTCATGAATGAAAATAAGAAATCATTTAGGAGAAAGCATCACATGAAACTATTAGACCAGCAGGAGAAGATGATGCAACAGGCAACTAATATTTTTATATTTTTTTGTAACTAATTTATTTTGTAACATGCTACACTTTAGTGTTAAAGTACATACACATACATGCATGATGCCAAATGTAATTTGAAGTTCTTAAATAAAGACATTTACAGTCTAGATATTAGACATAACAGCAGAGGAGGAATTGCTGTTTTGAAGGCACCACCATCTCCAGATAGGCTGAGCTTGATATAACAGCACCACTGCTTTATGTTAGGCAGCACCCAGATTTCACAGACCTGCAGTGCAATGGGCTGGCAATATAGTCCAGCCAGAAGGGTGCAAATAGACCACAGTAGCAGCAAAGCAGAGTGTTAGTTGTGTTTGTCAGCACAGCCCTGAAGGTTTTCCTCAGCAACAAGAATAGATGGGCCCTCTCTATGGACAAGCAATACCAGCTGGAAGTGCCTCACAGGCACCTCCATGTTGACTTTAATGCTCAGGGACAAAGAAATGTGCAAAGGGATGATGAGAATCAATTCCACCTGCTGTTTAAGGACTTGTTCAAGAGATAATTAAGGCTCTTCTGGGCACACAAGTGCTATAAAAGGAGACAAAACAGGAGGATAAAAATTATGGGATCTATGTAAGTTTTTCATCACAGGCAAATAAAAAACTGTGGGCATTTCAGTTGTCTTGACTCACATGGGTGATGTCCCTGAAGCTTAAGGATACTGTAAAAACAACAATCTCACAAACACTTCACTGAGAAGTTCTTGCCTCCTCCCTTCTTTTGAGCCCGGGCTTGAAATTTGATGAAGTGAATATCAGCATGGGGCCTGGTCATTTGCAGCTCCTACTGGGACTGGGACTATTTTTTTTTTCCTGGCTAATTCATGCAGTTCATGTTAGTCTGCAAATGCTCACAGGTGAGTAGCTGTCTTCTCTATTTGGTTGTAAAAGGGGGTTAATTATATGACCTATTATTGCAGCATTGATGCAAAGATGCAGTAATTGGTTTTGAGAAGCATTCATATATGATCATGATACCACCAAGCAAATGTACACAAGTAAATTAATTTTTTATTCTGGCAGCATTTGAATAATGTGCAGTACAAAACATCTGGGATGACATATTAAAAGGTGGTATAAAAATCCTGAAGAGCCAGCGAGCATGCAGAGAATGAAGCAGCACAGTACAATGCAATCATGAGTTAAGTGAATCAAGCCTAGAGAAAAAGGTCCGCATTAAAATTCCAGCCTTTGCTCTTGAATATCCTAATTTTTGAGTGCTTGAACTGACAATTCAAACACAGTTTGTCAAATGCAATATAAGCAAGTTTTATGCACACTTAAATGATTCCAGTGGATCTCACCAATGGAGTTCAGGGTCTCCATATGCAACACAGCTCGAGAACATCCCTAGAGAGACAGATCAGAGAACAGGAGTGATACGGTGGTGTCGAGTGGGGAAGTGGGCAGAGAAGGATGTGGAATTCATTTATGTTTCCAAATCCAAACAGATGGAGGATGCATTGGAGATGCTGTTTGTATTGGCAGTGGCTTAACTTTTGGCAAAACCTGAACAACTCACTATTCTTATTCTGCTTCCAAGTAAACGAACCAATGGCAACAGATGACCTTGGGATTCATTCTCAGTCCTGGTAGAAAAAAACCCACACCTGGCAGAGTGTCCCTTCTCCTGCACCCCGCCAGCACATGGGCACATGCGGAGCAGCTCAGCCCAGCCAGGACTGAAGCACTTTGACAGGAAGGAGTGGGTTATTTTTGCCTACTCCTCACTTCCTCTGGGACATGCAAAGGAGAGTTTTGGTGGAAGCAAAAGTATAGTTTGGCTCTGAAGAGCATCTTTGTAAAAAGACCATCATGGAGCATTTACTTTCTCTCATTTGGATTTCCATATTAAAATATATGCATATCACAAGTAAATATAGTTTCATAAGAGCCAAACGACTAAGATCAAAGTCTGGTGTGTTAGTGCATGCGTGTGTGAGTTCTTTCAGCCCTGTACCTTCATCATGAATTATTCTGTGGTCAAATTAGGATCTTAGTAATATTCATGATACTCCACTGCCTTAATCAGTTTAAACAGGTGAATTTAGTGCCCTAGGATATGTACACCATAATCCTTAGTTTGCTGTGCCTCTGTTGTTTTGGTTCTTCCAGGCTAATAGGAGAAAAATTCAGTAAAAACTTAGTTTTGGCACTGGAGAGAGTGGATGTGACTGAGTATAGAAAAACAGCAGATCGACTAAAACAGTTCCATTATTACTTGATCATTTCTGATGTTGAACTTCACTTCAAGCCAAAGAACATGCTAAAGAAAATAAAGCCTGAATATATCACTGCCACATTTGCAAGCCACTAACATGAGAATATTTTTGAGCATCCTAAATATTCACCGTTTTTGGCTATAACTTTATCTCAGTCCCCATCTCCAACACCAAGTTTATTTTTAAAGAGCAGCCGAGTTCCTGCTTCTCCAGGTTTATGCAGACTGCTGTTTTGTTTTGCTCTTCCCATGCTATGAAAAATCTGTCATTCAGTATTGAATTCCAGCACCTAACTTGCTCTCCTGGGACAACAGAGGAGCCTCCTACAAATATGAACCCACTGAGATCCCCAAATAGGATAAAAAAACCAAAGCGAAGTCTAAAGCAAAACAGCAGGTCAGGAAGCTCAAAGGCTTGTAGCCTTGATGTCTTTGGCACAAAAACCACTGTGTTAGTCCAGTCATACTCTGATTTAAATGGAATTATCCTGAGGTAAAAATCAAGGAATGCAGTGGTGAATCAAGCTCATTGTCTCGATGCGATGCGAAGCCGAGATGAAGGCGGCGGGCAGCAGGCGCTGCAAGGTGCAAATGAACAACACACGTGAGCAGCGCTTGATCTGTTCCGTATGGCGCGTGCTAAACTTCATGCCAGGTATTTGCCTGCGCGGCTCCTTCGGCCACTAGAGACTCATCTGTTTTGTGATAGAAAGATTTGGCTGCTACATCAGGAGCTTCAAAAACAATTGGATCCAAATGGTATAACAAGATTCCTCCGTGTGTCTGCCAAAACTGGGCAGGAGCTGCTGCTACCTGGGGAGCTTTTTGGGCTGGAAGCTGCTGTTTGCCAGTACTCCAGGCAAATGATAGTCTTCGCTTAGCTCTTGTAAACAAGAGCTTTGCAAAGGTTCAAGACCTGAGACCTGCTGCTGCTCCATCGCTTCTCCCTGTTGCCCAAAGGAATCGCTGTTTCCCAGCCCCAAATAATAATAAGGCCAGGAGAGACAGAGGTTAGCAGAGACACCCACTCGAAGACTCTCGTGTTTTGCCCCGACTTCGCAACATTGGAAGTTCTCCTTAAAGCAACACCTCTAAGAAGATGTTGCTAAATAACAAGATTTGACTTCATCTGAAATACAAGTATATCAAAAATCTTTGTGGTGATGAGCAGAATAGAAACCCTGAAAGAGTCAAAGAACACAGGACCATTCTTTTAAGTGTCAGCTGAGCTTTTTTATGCATCTCTACAGTGGGGGATCCACTTTTGTGAGGCTGGTGCTTGAAAGATGAGCAGTGCTAATTTGCACGGGGCCTGGGCCCTTGGTGCATGAGACACCCGGAGATGCCAGTGGCACATGTGGAAGCTGCCGCCTGCATTTACAGGATACCACTTCTGGAGAGTTTCATATCTGTCCACAATCTGGCTGAATTTTAAACAGAAACCTAGCTGAAAAGGGGCTTCTCACTGTGTTTCACAATACCTGGCACTGACTTCTCCAAGAGCGAGCACAAATACCCTAAGAAAAACACAAGCTCAGCCATAATTTCCTGTCTTTCTGTTTCTGCGTTTCGGGGTTATGCATACCATTACCCAGGGCTTAGCCGTGTTGTGAAAGACACTAACCAAGCGTAATGACTTGGGGAATTCAGTTCACTTTCTCCCCCAAGAACTTTTTTCATTTCTTTTATAGGCAGCAGAAGGAAAATCGGTTTGCCTGGACAGCAGCAGCCTGAGCTACTTGTGTGTTCACGCTGCCCGGTGCGGGAGGCATTTGCTGGCAGCTTGCAAGCTGTGTGCACCATGCGAAGAAACCTCCAAAAAAAGGATGCACGTTCACAGGCTTTTTTGCCCCCTTTTTTTTTTTAATGTCTTTTTTTTTTTTAATTGCAGGATCTTGATCTTTTTTTTTCTCCCTTGCCATCTCTGTCCTGGATATGATTGCTTCTCCCAAAAGCATACCTATCTATATTCATACTAATCACCATCTTCTAAAGTGATATTCGAAGAAATTCTACAAGATCCTTCATAGTTGTTGCAAATTGTTATAAATATTTGTAGATTTTTCCTTCTTTTGCTAAATAGACAAGTTTGATTTAGCTTCATCAGTCATAAAACCCATCAGCAACCAAAGCAGGGGAGCAGAGAAAACTGCTATCTTTGCTTATCTAAAGCAGTACTTCTGTAAAAAGAACTCAATGGAAGCTGACAGCTATTGAATAAAAAAAAAATCAACATTACAATGATATCCACATAACTTGGGAATCCTCCCTTTTCAATGGAGAAAATGAATATCAAGGGTGATGATGATCAACAGCAATAACGAGCAAGGTATGTTGCCTTTTAAAGGGAAAACATTTACTCTATTTTGGGGTTTCCTGAACACTGTGAATGTCTTTGGTTCTGCCTGGGCAGCAGCAAAGCTGTACTCCCCTAATCACACCCTCGCTTTTCTACTGATTCCTTGGATCATTAACTGGGCTTCTTTTAAAGGCAGCGTGCGGTACACCCCATGCATAATTATCCAGCTGTGTTCCCCGCCAAGAGGGTGTTATTTAGTATCTGTGAGTGCCAACAGGGTCGGGCATGACAGACAGAGCGTTTCTGGAAAGCAAACAACGTGACGGTCTGGTCCATAAAAGCAGGGAGCACGTTCAGGGCTGTCCAGGGCTCTTTCAACAGTTTCTCATGCATGACCAGAGGTGTGGATTTTATGTGCAGCTCATAAAGAAAACTCTCCAATTTGCGCACCGCATGCAGCAGCAGGTGATGGCTCAGGGAGCAGATGAGGTGAAAAAAAGTTTGGCAAAGCCATTAAATTGTGTGTGTAGGTAAAGGATACCCCTTTCCATCTCGTGCAGGCGGCAGTTGCCATGTGATGGCTGAAGGAGCCAAGCATCAGGTCTGGCCCGTGTTGCTTCGCTGGGGACACTTAGAGTCCACACTGCTTTTATTTGTTGAGCTGTGGATTCAAAATATAAAGTTCTGCTAAATTAGGAACTGTTACTCCTTGCATTTGATTCCTTTAGAGATGCATTTCCAAGCTGTCCTGCAGGTGTAGGAGAGCTCACACCTTGCTCGTGTGCTTACACAGCTCGGGTAGGTGGAAATGCTCACACAGTCATTGACTGCAGAAGCTGGATATTTACAAAAAACACCCATCACTGTGAAACTCTCAGTAGTCATAAGAGTTTAATGTTCTGAATGATGGGGTTTCCAACACTTCCGCTGGAGACTATTCCATGGTAGGTTCCTGGCTAGTCATGTTGCTGTTACTCAGCAGTTTTGCATTTTCACCACAAAACCACCTCTTTCAAATCATTCCTGACATCCAATACAGAGGAAAGTCGAAGTGGGGAGGTTGCTTGGTTCTCCATAGCAGTTAGGGATATGAGATTAATGCATTTATGTGGTCCACTTAAGGTTATCACATGATTGTCCTCAGGAAATGAAAGGGGCCAGAGTTTTTACACATTTTTAAGCATATACCAATAAAAAAAAAATCTCCAATCTTCTTGCTTAACAAAGAAAATATTGTTTGGAAGATAGAAAATAAATTAATTTTCTACTATGACCTCATTAAATTGGATTTATGTTCCAACCCAAAAGAATTTTAGAACAACATTAGTCTCTTGCCCTTAAATCTCCACCTATTGAAGCCTGTCTATTTATTAATTTCCCTGCCAGAAAGCATATTTTGACTGGCCTGCGAGCTGCGCAGACAGTCTCTCCTCAGAAGCTCACACGAGGGCCATTTCCTTACTCATTTCTTCTCGGCAAAGAGGGTGTTTCCAACCATATCATTTTTAATCAAAGCATTCTTGACTCAGACACAATTGTTCACGTTGACGGACAGATGGGGATTTGGTCCCGACCCAAAAAGAGAAAACACGGAAAGGGTAGCGCCTCTCTTATCTGCAACGAGTGAACAAGATCAGCCATAACCTGTTCCCGTCTCCCCGTACAACAAATCCAGTGTGTGCTCTCGGCACAGCCGTAGATTCTCATCTTGTAATTTTTAATACAAGACATATACTGCCTGAGGGAACAAATTACTCTCTGTATTCGGCATGCTTCGGTGCCTTCGCAGGGCCGTGCTTGAGAAAGGCACTTACTTTGCTTGGCAGCAAACGCCTTTCCAAACAAAGGAGAAGGCTCTCTGCGATGAAAGGCGAGCTCATCCCAAAAGCAACAACGCTGGCAACTTGGGAAGCTGGCCGGGCTCTGGTGGAAGCCTGTCAAGGCCCACGTTTACTGTCGAAGCGGCACCCTGCATCAAATTTGTTTTTCCACACAATTCCCTTAATAAAAAAAAAAAAAAAAAGGAAACGTCTCAAAATCTGCAGGGTTCTGTAGCCCATGTGCAAACGTCCCCGCTGGGAGCCCTGAGGGGAGACGGGAGGAAGGCCGAGGCCGTTTCCTTCCATCCCACCTTCTCCCTGTCTTCTGTGCCAAGCACTGGCACCTTTTCCCATGTCCAGTGCGCTGGAAAGTGGGATCACAAATGCTACTGAAATAGAAATACCGATCAGAGGACGAAAACTTGTGCGTTTCTATAAATAAAACACCCTGGGCTTGCTGCTCTTCTGCAGCTGTGTCAACTGTATGGGTATTAAATCATCTCGGAGGCCTCCACCCTCAAAACAGTGACATTAATTTAAAAATCATGAGATTCTGAAAGTTACTAAGTTTGAGAGATTTTCTCCATTTCTTTTGGTGTGCTACAGGTTTTGAGCCTGTGAAAGCAATGAAAACTAGAAACCCATTATATCGTAAAAAAGGAGAAAGAAAACTCAGGTTTTCATGTAAATGCCTGACCTCAGAAACAAACAAAATTACTTAGCATTGGTAAATTTGTCACTACTGAGATGGGAAACCAGGTTGTTTTTTTGTCAGATATTTGACAAATCACATCAACTGCTCCATTTGAATTCAATTCCCCATACATTTGCTACATGAGATTCTCTGTAGAACTGCAAATTCCAAATACCAAAAATGTTTTTATTTTTCTGACAGCAGTACTTGACACTAACCAACCTATTACACTTCTTTTTTTATTCTTTTTTGTCTTACTTTTTGCATAAAGAAAACAGAATCGTTATCAGGGAGTGCCATAAGACTCAAATATTTTTACAAGCACCTTTTAAATCTTTTCCAAAAAAATCCAATTACAAAGATTGTAACTTTTTTTCCAGAGAGATTTTCAAATGCAATATAATTCTATTTCCATTTCCCTTCAAATTAAGATACACAAAATAGTGCTTCTTTGTACTGACCATCATGTTGCAAACTGAATGATTTTGTTTCCCATCTTTGCAGGAGGACATCTCCTCTATCTCCATTTTCTCCCTCCCTAGAAAAACCCAGTGGCTTTTAGATAAGAAAAGAGAAAGAAAGCAAAGAAAGCTTAAAAAAAAAAAAAAAAAAAAAGTAATGTTGCTTTGCCTAAAGAATGTTTCCAATAAAACCTTATTAAAACTACACGGTGTTTATTTTCCCCATTTCTCTGTTGAAAATGTTTAATTAAAAAGAAATTTTCTGATAAGGACTCTTTATTTTTTCACTGAATTGAGATTGCCCTGCACATTAAAGTCCAATCTATTGTTCTGTTTCCTTTTAAAAACGTAACCTAGTTGTACATGCCCCTCTTCCTAAACTGCTATGGTTTTGTGAACAATGAGGCTGTATTTTTCTGGTTAGCTGGTAGCATGGATGTGTAACTTTCAGGAAAGAAATCCTGGATACATCATCCTGTCTAATTTCTGTGCCAGGGTTGGTGTAGCTGTTTGCAGACTATGCAAAAATAAATGCAGATATTAGGTGCAACTGGAGTGCGTGTGCTGCTACATGAGTAATAACAAAACTTTTGTTTGTTAATTTGTGAGCACATTTCTTTAAGTGTGAGAATTTTCCTTCTGTTTAGGAAATCTGAATTCACCTATAGAAAAGTTCCCATGTCTATCTTCCTTACTAGTGATGGTCTTAACACAGAAAAAATATATGCAAATTGCTTACATATACAGCACCTATTTACACAGCTACATACATGCCAAAAATCCTGCAAAAAGTCTCTGTTTGCTCCCTGCAATGAACTGGATTTTGTCTGCTCTGTTAGCTAAACTCCCCTGATACTCCAGTTTTATGATGGTGTGATGTAGTGGTAAATCAGAGCCATACTGATGATCTAAATCAGAATAACCAGCATGTTTTTCATTTCAGAAGCAAAAAAAACTTTGCAAAGAGAAAGTTTGCCAGTTTCAGCACTTCCTGGCCGCCAAGAACATTTACTGAAAATCAATGGTCTGTCCAAAATCTAATGCGAGCAGGAATCACAGTGCAGCTGTTCAGAATCTATACTGCTTCCTAGGCAAAGTTTCTAAGCCCTTTCAGTCCTTTAGAATAATAAAAATGATTAATGGTCTTGAACACTGTGAACCAAGTGTTTTGAAGTGTAACCTGCTACTTGTAATGCACTCAGTATTTCTGATCCGTATTGTACTGGCATAGAGGGCCTCTGAAAGTTCGCATTAAAATGGGCCATGTTTGAAATGAATGAAGTGAGGACCATGAAAGCTGACTGAAAAATCCATTTCTCCCAGACTGAGCTGTTACGCGGGCATTTCTTTAACCAGTTCACAAAGGCAAAAAATAAGTGAGTGTGTATATATACATTACTTTCTATAGATATATATTCTAAGTGATGGAGATACCATGCTATTCTTTTGGGGTTTTTTTCCAGTTAAATGATTGGTCTCCTTCAGTTCAAGCATTAAAGTCATAAAGAGACATCAATCTGTTTTAGAGAAACAAAAATGCACTGAGTTTTCCTCAGAAACATTAGGCAGCATAAAGGGGCCTAGAACCTTAATAGAACCACTTGGACCTTCCCATATCCCTACTCCTTTTAGGTGTAACTACAGTCATAAACACAACCCTTAGAGCCAGGCTGATCTAAATTAGAAGTTGGCAGATTTATTTATTTACTTACTTGTGCATATGTTAATTAAGCTCTGGTGAGTTAATTACACAGTACAGGAAAATACTGATGATTAGATGTCAAATCGTCTCGCCCACATGCCGGGTTGTTGCGAGGGCGTTTCCTTGGTTTGCCCGGCACCCTTCTCCAGGTGCCTCCATGGTTCATCCCAAGGGCTGCCCACTCCAGGTGCTGCAGTTTGGGCTTCACCTGTTTCCCAGTATTGTCAGGGCCCTGAATGCCCTCACAGGCCTCCCTGGGCTGACCAGCCTCACCTGGGAACCTCCACCCCCACTCTGCCATGGCCCAGGAGCTACTTAAGCTCAGACAGGGGCACTTAACCTCTTCCTGAGCTATGTTGTAGGTGGGGTCATCTTCAGCTCTGCCTCTGGATGGACTCAGACCAGCCCTACGGGCAGCTTGTCTCCTGGGGAGACCTCAGGCCGGCCCTACGGGCAGCTCATCGCCTGGATGTGTCCCTCAGGTAGGCGGTGGCTCGTCTCCAGCCCTCTCTTGTCCCTTCTGGTTTTGTTCCTAGCTGGGCTCCCTGGAGCTCCTGGGTCTGGTTCATTCCCTGCTATCACTGTGGCTCTTGATGGACTCACCCACTAACACCCTGCTCTGCCTCCTGCGTTCAGCCCCTATGGGAAGATGCCCCATGGGTTGTGGGTGCTGCCTGTCCTGGGCTCACCCTGAGGAATATTTGGCCCTCACCGGTCCTGAAAAAAACATGAAATTTAGTGGGGGGGAAAAAAAAAAATTGGTCAGGGCAAGGCAGAGAGGACAGTAGCAAAATAAGAATATAATGGGAGAAAGTCTGACCACTGGACTCACTCTTCAATGTTTCACCACCCCCGCTGTCTACACTTTCCCATCTCTTTTTGGGGTGCAATAGAAGTTCAGAAAAGCACTACAAGGAACACTTGTTAACATTTATAAAGATGTAAAGTCCTAAGTACTTCTCTGCAACTTCTTACTCTAAATTTACAGGCTTTATATGCAACATTATTTGGGAGACAGCATATTGTATTCATTATATATTTCAAGTGGTATAAATAAGGCAGTAGAGGTACTCAAATTGCCACAAGCCAGATGGAGATCTTATCGCAGTGCCTCCCACAACTGGGAATGGAATAACTTCTCTCAAAGTCCCAAGAATTTCTCCTCCTTGCTGAGCAGATGAGTGAAACTCGTGGGTTAAGGCTGTGCGGTGTCATGTAGAGCAGATGTTTGCTGGTCCTCTCCCCCTGCCCAGGATGGACACGGTCCAGCCCTGCCTAAGCATTTGTCACATCACGGCACAGCAGTGGATGAGGGTTGTGTGTAGGAACAAATGAAAGCAAAGTGGAAGTTAGATCAGGAGAGCTCCCATTTTTTGGGAGCATAAGGGAACATTTTAGTCTAATTATCTTGAGCACAGAACAAAAAGGAAACGTTTTACCCAAACAGGTTTTTGAAAGAATTATCCTAGGTAAATTGATCTGCAGAGAATTGCTCCCCAAACTATAAATCATGTTGATTTACTTGCTTTATACATCTAAAGGGTGACCAATGAGTTATCAGGAGGATGCATGGAACATTCAAATTTGTAGACTGAGGGTATGACTTATTCTTGACTTTAATATGGATTTAGCAAGATGTCTCAAATGATCTCTCCATTTTGACACAGTGAATCACTTCTTTTTTTCCTTGACAAAATAAAATGAGAATAAACTATTTATTGCTGGTTTCCTAGCACTATCTGACTAGATCTGGGTTTATTAAATTTCAGTGTGCTTGCATGGCAGATAGGGAAGAGTGCTTATTCTTTTTAACTTTGTGTGCATTTTTACAGCTTGGAATTGCCTATGTTTGTTAATCAAAGGTAGTATAACTGCACAGTGAAAGCACATATTTGGAGCTTTCTGACCCTTCATCATATAACATTGTGCCTTTCCATTTGTTTGTAAAATTGATTAAAAAGTCCAGCCCATATTAATGATGCGGAAACAGCAAAAGAGATAGTTGAGAAATAGCTGCATGTGTTGTACAGAATTCTTAGTTTACTTTATGGTGTGTTTTGGATTTTTCTTTCCTAATTAAGAAATTCTGAGGCAGCCAGATTAACTCATCTGAACAGAGCAATTAGTCTGGCAGAACTGACTCATGGTCATTCTACCTGACAGCGTTCCCTTTTGTGGGAATGTAACTCTCACTGTGAAAATGTTGTGCTAAGCAAGCCTTAGTTCCGCTCGTAAATCAGTTCGATGAAAGGTTTGAAAGCCTGTTTCTATGGTGTAGTTAAATTACATTGAAAGTACAACTGAATTTGTCCTTAGTTTTTCCATCAAGTATAATATGACTTAAAGGTTAGCTAAAGCAAGTGTTCAGTTTAGAAAGCCAGATGAGATTTCTTGAGCAAAAGTAAAGTAGATAGAATTTAGGTAAACATTCTGCTCATTTAAAATAACACATTGAAGCATTTGTCTTTGATTATCAGTTTTAATGTACATAATAAGAGGCTTCATTCCCACCAGAGACAGGCATGTTTAAAAAGTTCAAGAGTGTCTATGTTCGGAGTCCCCAAGTCACCACCTCCCCTCACCCACAGTCAGTATTAGATGTAAAGCTGGAAACGGAGGGGTTTTGGTTCATGTGTGAATGAAGTCCCCAAACGCTTGCTAGTTCCACAAGGTTTCTGTAGATTGGCCTTTTGGGAGCCATTCTAGCCTGGGGTGCTGCTGTGCTGCTGACACCACAGCAGCTTGCATCAAACACTAACCAATGCCTAATCTGGAGCCCACCCCAAAACTCTGCCTTTTTTTTTGGCTAGCCATAGGATCAGCTACCTGGAGACAGATGCAATGTCCCCGCTTCAGAAGCGACTCCAGGGGTGACCCGGAATTATATTCTGCCTTATGCATGCTGTTCCAGTCGCGGGGAAATGGAGCCAAATGGTGTAATTCGAGTGGGTTTGCCAGTCTATGGAATTCCCAAGCCTTCACAAAGGAAGAAGTTGATATCTACAAAAATATTCACTAGAAGTGCTTAAAAAAAGGAAAGGCATGGGGGGATGCTGGCAACCCATGAGAACACAACTGTGCAAATACCTTCCGTTTTCATTCACAGGACGATCACTGCTGTGTGAGTGGACTGTATGTCTTCCTTTCAGACCACAAATACATCTTATTTTTCAAGGAGAACGTTCTTTAAATAAAAATTAATAAAAGTTTTCTTAATCAGACTTACAATGCCCATATTGATTACAGTTGAGAATTGGCTGTTCTCCAGCCCTCTAGCACAAAAACACTTGCACACCTCCTCTCCCAATGGATCAGTGCCCAAACTCTTCCTAGTGATTTTTTTGTTATGGTAATTGAAATAACATATCAAATCTTAATACTCTAGCTCTGTCTCAGGTCAGGTTTTCAGATCTCTCTGCATTACTGCTCTGCTGCAATCTGTAATTCATTCCACCATGAGAGCCATGGCCATTTCTGATGGCCAGAAAACAGTTCATCAAACAGCGATGCTGAAGCAAGTCAGCAGCAAGCCATCAATATTTGCATATAATGCCCCAGCACCTGCTAACAAGTCAGGAGAAAAGTTTGCTCCCCTGTTATGTTATTCAAAGAGCTCATAAAGAGCTTGCAGAGGGAGAAAATGATAAAACAACCTGTATCTCAAGAAAAATATTTATTGAAATGTTTGAAAAAAGCTTTTAATGGCTTTATACGCAAACCAGCCGCCATGCCATTGCAGTCACTGTTCCCATTGTCTGCTATGGCTGCACCCAGTGAACAGACAGCGTCCCACCCTGCCGTAAATCCTAAAACATTGGGTGGATATACTTGTGAAATTTTATTGTCTTTATAATGCAAATCATTTTTTTTTTTTTGCTAATATGTGAGGAAGCAGGAAGGATAGTCGAGAGCTCTTTTGTTTCCATGGGGCAAATTCCAAGCAGAATTGTGTGAAGCTTTTAAAAAAAAAAAAAAAAAAAGGCAGATTTTATTTCAAGCCAGTAAGGAAAATTGATTAATAAAGCCCACCTATTGCTGGTACAAAGGGCCAAATCAACTAATATAAAATATCAAACTTCCACTTTAAAAAACAGAAAGAGGAAAGGGACATAAAACTTAAAAAAAAATTTTGATCATTTAGTGGTGAAAAGATCAGGCACTCCTCAGTTGCAGACTTGATTTTTGTGCATTGTCAATGATTGGAAACCATATGTTGTAAGACCAGTTTCAATGGTATCAGTAGCGGCAGTCTTCCTCTCAGATTACTTTTTACTGCCTGCCTAATTTTGAGCTTTAATAGCTAACATGCATTTTGTTTATCAGTTACAAATGTTCTGCATTTTGATGAGGCACCAGGCTAAACAACACACGCTGGTTCATCATCAGTTTTGAAGAGCCAGCCAGCAATTTGTTTGACATTATGGTCTGTAGATTTGTGGACAAGTATTTTCTTTAGGAAAAAAAAATCTTAAAATTGATAGTTCTAGTCCTAAATGATGTGAGATGTCAGCACTGGGGGACCTTGCAAAGCTCTTGGGTTGTCTCATGAAGAATCCATCCTACAAGGTGCTGAGTGCTTGGGTGTTCAAGGAGTAACGAGGTCCAGCCAAGCATCCTCAACTAACACCTGGGTTGAACAGACAGCCTTGTATTAAGCACCTTGTTGCATTGAGGTTGGTTCAGCAGTATTAAAATAAAACCAATGCTTAATTTTTTTCCAGAATCAGACCCCTAGTGCCTGCAGGACTGAGCCATAATCTGTAAAATAGCTTTTTGTAAAGTAGTTTAATTTAGTTGTGTGACAGAAGATTTAAAATAGTCTTTTAGTCTGTATTATTTATTCTCTAATTACTTGAGGACAGAGTACCTCTCCTCTGTTTTTAAAGCACTGCATAAATTAACGATCTAACAAAAACAGCAGCAATTCAGAGCATTTAGCAGAGGAAGCAACCACCAGCCCAGAGAGCGAAATTTCCCTGCAGTCCACAAAATGTGCTAGGAAATATTATGGTTGCCAACTCCAGCAATTTTGTTGAAAGTATTCTAAAATGTGAGGTTTTTTTTCTTTTTTTTTTTTTTTTTTTCCTCACAAAGCCTGAGCTCTGGCATCATGTTTTCACACAAGTCTTGGTTTTAATTTTAGAAGACAAGTGAGTTACTCAGCATTGTGGTTGCAAGGAGAAATTGAAAACATGAACGTGAGGACTGGGGAGCAATTAAGGACCCTAAATGTATTGTTTTTAAAATCTCATCATTTGTAAACCCCTTTCATGACACTTGGGGTCTGGCTCAAGTTGTTTGCATGCTTGGGACTAATAATACTGAACACCTGCAGTGAATACTCTCTGTGCCTTTTGAGAACTTCTCACCTTGGTTTGTACCGGAGGGTGGCGGGAGACCTCAACAGTTACAGAAGATGTTGGAATTTCATACCGGCTTCCCCTTTCTTGGTTTGAAACAGTAGTTGGTACTCATGTAGCGATGCTCCTTTTGACTGTGAGGTGGACGGTAGAAACCAGAAGTATTTTCTCAAGATGAGCTTCTGCCTTCCACAGAACGTGACCTCTGGCGTTTAGCTCCTTGTCCTTGGGAAGGCGCAGTAGAAGCGGGGATTGGCAGTGGGCTCCTCATCTCATGGGCAGCCCACATCGGATCTCTCAAAGGGACAATGTTCTGGTGCCAGGCTGCACAAGAACGCGGCTCCCCAGACTGCTGGGACGTAGCCTAAAGGCAGGATAGGGGCTGCCTAGTGTGGCCCCTGGTATGTCCAAGGAGCAAAACGCCCAGCTTTGGGCTCTGCCCAGGGCACTGCCACCCTCCAGCAGTGCCTGGGAGCATTTCCACTTGACCTGTTTTGGCAAAAAAAAAAAAGACAAAACAACAACACCCTTACTCTGGAAGGGTAACCTCGTTACACAGCTGAAGATGTCCCTGTTCCATGAAATGGAGGCTTTTACTCAGCCGGCTGCTGGGACGTGCTCCTCCGTGGCCGGCAGCCTGGTGCTCCAGCTCCCTGCTGCGCCCTGTGCGGAGCCGACGGCCTGGCTGGCTGCCGTATTCCCGTCCGCAGGGCAGGAACAATCTCCTCTCCCTGCCTTTCTACATCACTTCTCAGATAGACAGGGATTTGGCTGCATGTGCCAGCTGCTAACAATGGTGGAAAAAAAAATATTTAAAACTCCTAATTGAAAAATATCTTTTATCTTCCTTGTGCCCTTTTCCCACTGTGCATTTATCTGCCTTTCTAAAAAACACATACAATGTTTTTAGTACATAATAAGGATATTAGGGCAGACAAATGATGTTTACCCATCAGCTCAAGAAAGGTGTTTCTGGCACCAATTCATGAGTTACAAAAATGACTTACCCTGGAAGGGACAAGGAGTGTCCCTTTGTGTGCAGGGTGCTGTACAAACAAGGAGGTCCTGCTCTTTGCCTGGCTCTCTGTGGCATTACCACAAACAATACTGGTCCTTAAATACCTGCCTGGCTTTAAGCACTTAGGTAAATAATTGTATTGATTGTTGCAGGACTATTCACATGCATAAAACTTAAGCATATATTTAAATATGTTGTGAAATGGGAGGTTGAGGGAGTTTTGCATGCAAGGCATTTTACTGTGATTATGTGCTTGTTAAGACCAGCTTCAAAAGCAGCAAATGTGGCAATCGGGTTTCTGGGTGGGGAGGGGGAGAAAGAAGAGATTATTTTTTGGAGGCAGGCTCAAAGCACAGAAGTGCTTGCTTTGTGCTCGGGGCTCCTCACCAAAAGCGAGAGCACAGCCCAGGGCAGCAAGGGCGTCCTAGAGACCCGAGCGCTCCCCCCGCTTCATGTGAGAGTGGTGTAAACTCAGAACTGTGGCTGATCCGTGGGGAAATCACTGGGTTAGCGCTGGGAAGTGATGGGGAATAACAAGGGAGGGAGCTTTGCTCTCCCGGGCCGGCGGGAGGTAGCTCGTGCTAGGAATCCTGCCAGCTCCGCACTGATGCTCGGAGCTGCGTCTCCTCCGGACTGCACGAGCACACTTTGCAGTCACGCTGATCTGAGGGGGTTTGATAGTAAAACCAGCTGTCTTGTCGCGGTGATGTTTTTGTTCCATCGTAAAGAGCTGGAGCGAACTCCATGAGTGGGCTGCAGCCTGCGCGAGCCCTGTGCTCCGCACCCTTTGTGCTCCCCTCACCCTTCCTCGCACGCAAGGTAGTGCACGGGGAGAGGACGAGGGATACTAAACCACCCGCGGGTGCTGCTGTGCGGGTGTCCCCGGCTGCCTCCCTGCTTGCTCAGAGAAGTCCCGTGCGGGTGACAGAGAAGTCCTGTGTGGGTGCGAGCACGGCGGCTCTCGGGTCCCGATGGGGGGATGCAACCCCCATGTCTTAGTCCCGGCTCCCTTGGGGATGTTCCCTGCCGCAGCGGGGCTTTTCCCGCGGGGACCCGCGTGACCGGGGTGCGGGGGCGGCTCCCACGAGAGTGGCGCTTCCTGCGCGCTCGCTGGAGCGCAGTGACCGCGCAAGCCCGTGGGGACGGTGCAGAAGCGCTATTTTTAATTACCGCCTATTTACGCCCGCTCCTGGGGGGGAGCAGCGGGATGCGCTGCGCGCACGGCGCCACCGGCAGCTTTTAAAAATCGCACCGGGAGCGCTGCGCGGTGCCGCTGCTCGGCGGAGCGGGCGCGGGGCTGCCCGGCCC
>VZSV01000029.1:3661564-3678304 GCA_013398735.1 Nothocercus julius | reverse complement strand
GACAAACACTTGGTTTTGCATTAAAAATTCAAAGTCTGCTGCCAAAAACGAGATGCGTTAATGCTGGAATGGAACTCTCTCCTTCTCGAAGACCCTGGGGCTTCCCCTTCCCACAGATCCCCCACCACAAATCAGGGTTATTCAATCGTTACAGCAATTTAACCGTATCTGGGGTGGAACGTGGCCGTCGCTTAACAGCGCACGGGAGCACTGCCTGGCGTCCCGATTTAGGATGGGAAGTGGGAAAAGAAGATGGTTTTGAACTTGAGCTTAGCGGAGGGGGCAGATGGCAGGTAATGATCCCACCACCCCCAGGATGAGCAGGGCAGGAACGAGCCACCCTTGGGGGAAGCACCGTGGGCCATGAAGCTACCTAGGCGTTTAGCACTTCGGTTCTGGTTTCTGCTCTTTAATTGATCTTCCACTCCTCCGTTTTTCCCTGGGGCACAGAAGGACCTGCACGTGCAGGTAGGCTCCCTAGTCTGCGTCTGTCAAGGGGCTCCTTCCCCCCAGCACCACGCGCTCCCGGGTGCCTCGCGTGGTGCCAGCGTGGCCTTCAGCTATAGAGGTGACTCCTTCCCTTAATAGGTCTATTGTAACATGGAAAAAGTGGCTTAATTGATGACTAAGCACATATAATTGCATGTGAAGTCATTTAATCAGAAGTCCTGAGAAAGGCGCTTGTGTAGTACTTAGTATTAATTATAACTTATAAACGTCTTTTATCCTCATAGTAAAGGAGAAAATCCCACTGAAAGGATACAGGTCTGTATAGCTGTGAAGTTAATGCTTGGATATAACCTTTGTAACCAAAGGCACAATTAAAATAATACTCTGCTTTCTCGGAAAAATTCTGTAAAAGCAAAACTCTGCGTTCACTGGCTTTACTGGTGTATTTCAGGGGCCTCTGACTTTAGCCTGCTACTTTTTAAGAGTTTATTTTCTGCTTTTGCTTTTACAATTTCTTCAATAAAGAAGAATCAGCACAAGATTTCACTTTTTTAACAAACTGTATGGTACCTTCTGTGTAGATACTGTTCCATATTAAGTTAAGTAATTAAAGAAGGGGAAACATTTTTGCTTACTTTTTACAGACAGTACTTCTCACATTGTAGGCATGCTTGGGTTTTTTTTTGTTCCTAAAAGGAATAACTTCTCCTTTTAAAAATAAATGTTATTTTTAATATAAATGTTCAAAGTAAAGTAAAATTAGTGTTCAGTTGCTTCGTGGCAGTGCCTCCCTGAACAAGTTCACAAAACTCATCCCGTATTAACCCAGTTGTAGGGGTTTTTTTTGTGTGGTGAACTTTTAGAGGTAGTAAAATTAAGCCATTTTAAAACGAAATGGTTCAATGATTTATTGTAGCAGAGTAGGGAAATACCTCTAGAGATTTTAATATCTTCCACCTGGTATGAAATGAAAGGAAAATATTCTTTAGCTGGTGACTAATTTGTCACCAGTCCCCAGGGGTGCCCTCGTTACAATGCAAGGATGTCAGCGTGAGGAGAAGCGCGCGGCTTCCTGCTGCCCGCGCCTGGAGCGAGGAGAGCCGTAAAGGTCTGGAAAGCAGCCCGAGCTGCGGGCAGGAGGGCGCTGGAGCCGTCGCGAGGGGTCGGCGGGTGCGTGCAGGGATTCTCCGGCCGCGCTGGAGGAGGAAGGCGCCGGACGCCCCGGCTGGCTCCGCGCTCGCTTCCCCGCCGCACCTCCTGGTAGCTCCTCGGGGGGAGCCATCGTGTGTTTTTGGGGCGTTCTTTTGGTTCTTTATAGCCTCTGCTTTCTAATGTCTTTCATCCTTTACCGCAGTGTTAGACGGGCCGGATCTAAGGCTTAGTTCCAATGAAACCGGGGAATATTTACGTCTGTTGACAGCTCTGACCTGCCAGTTAAGATCAGGCCTCGGTCCTATCGGGTTGCTTTTCCCAGGAGTGAAAGTCCCTGTGCCGTGGAGGGAAGGCCTGGCGGGTCCTGCAGCTCTCGGCCAGGTTAATACAGTTGTTTTTTCTCACCAGAAACATTAGTTTGAATCTCAGGAGTTTTATGGTTATTTGGAGTAAAAGAAGACTTTACATCCTGTCAAAAGCAAGTTATCAAAAAGGGAATGATTATTTCTGTCATTCTTCCTGTAATTTTAACATATTTTTTGGTTAGAGCATTGTGGAAAAAGACACGGAAGAGTAAGAAATGTTTTTGTATGACAAAAATCAGCATTTTTATCAGGAGAGATGACATATCTTGTTTTGAGGAATAGCTGCTGGTTTTAGAGCATTTCAGAACAGGAAAGGGTGGTGCAGAAAGTCTTGCTTTTTCTGCGTCCAAACTGAAATAAGAGAGAAGTCTGATAATAAGGAGCAGTCCCTGGTCTCTGAAACATAAAATTAGACCCACCTTTTCAGAAGTCTGAGGTGATGCCAAAATGCTGTTCAAGCATCTTGTGGGCACAAATGATCGTGCATGGAAAGCTGAGCTCATGGCTAACTGATGTCTAAGGGCTGTTTTTTTTCAAAATAATCTAATCTCAGTTGTACTGTAATATGCTGGCTGTTGAAATGTGTTGTGTTCTTCTACATAACTGTCTGAATGGGGTTTGCATTTTTCCAGGGGCAGGGTATCAATTCATTATATCTGTTTGAGAGAGTTTTTTTGTTGTGTTTTTTTGTTTGTTTGTTTTGGTTTGGTTTTTGGTTTTCAATTGCTTTTAACTTTGTAGCTGCTCAGAAGATCAGAAAGGCTGCTGGATCTGTCCTCCTTGTTTCTCAAAGACCAGGTCTTTTTATCTGTTTGAGGAGGTTTGGCTCCTTAGAAGGAGCTGGGGTGTGCTGCTTAGAAGAGAATTGCAAGGAGGATGAACCTGTCAGGCCAACTTCTATTTAAATAGGAAGCTTTTTCATTCAGCTTTTTCATTCTTTTTTTTTTCCTTTTTTCTTAAAAATAAATAAATAAACAAAGATAGCATTTTATCCTCTGTAGCTGTTAAGCTGTGGGAAGTGCAGAATCTAACACATCATATGAGTAACTTGTAGCCAGATGCTCAGTTCACTGTTACCAGTGAGCAGAATCCCGCTGGTTTGCTAATGCTATTCCATTTTCTAGTCATCTACTAGAGCATTTTGGCTCAGAGTTTAGCTCTAGCAGATGTCTGCGAGGGTGCCTGCGTGACGTGGAGTAAACCCTCGCACCAGTTAGACCCCGTGGGTAGGAGTAGTGCACAGAGCTGAAGTGGATGGCAAGTCCGAGTTGAAGGCCTGCTTGTGAGCACAGCTGAGACATTAGAGGGGTAGGCATGCTCCTTAAAGCCATGTTATTTTAATCTGCTTGTCAGCTAATATTAAAATAGTAGAAGTGGTGCCAACTTCAACTGTATTGGAGTATTTAATTGTAATCCTGTGTTTACAGGAAGGGGAAATAAAATCACTTAAGCAGTGGAGTGATTTGGGCAGGCTCTTCTGGCACTGGAAGTACAGGCGAGCTGGGAGCAATAGGACCTTTCTCTGGGCAGGTATTTTGCTGGGCTGAGGGTACGGCTTTGAGGCTGGGTTAAGCTGATGGAGAGCAGTGTCACCTTCTGAAGTGGCCCTTGTCCTGGCTGCATGGTCCCCTCTCCTGTGGTGTGGGTGCAACTGGACAAATGGAATCAACTCACTGCTCCAGCTGAAAATGAGGAAGAAAAGTCAATTTAGTGGTCTGACTGAGAAGGGCCTGGTGTGGTTGCAGGAGCTTGCAACTAGGGTAGGGAGGGAGGTCTGTGATTTTTAGTCATTTAAATCCAATCATATCCTGAGACTAATAATGTAATTATACTATTATCATTGATAACTGAACTTCCTCCAAAAATTAGAGGAAGAAGTCACCAGTTTGCAAGGGGCTTGGTTGCTGAAGATTAATGAACCTGTTGTTTTGGTTTAGGTACTTTTTCAGTTCTAGTTCCCTTTTATTTGATGCATTTAATATATAAAATCCCACCCCTTGCCTGGCTTGGATTTCTTGTCTTCCAACAGCACGTGCTAAGTCTTGTCCTGTTCCTTCACCTGCTTCCCAAGGGCACTTTCTGGGAGATATTTCTGGAATGTGCTTCCTAAGCACCCCCCAGGTGAGGCTCTGAGCGTCATGTGAAGGTTACTGCTGCTTTACTTTCAGCCAGCCAAAGAAGCAGGAGGAAAGAGCTGTTCGTGTACTCGGTGATAAAAACACTTGCCCAAGTTGTGGGAAATCAGGATCAGTTCCTTCCTCTGCCTGAGGAGACTCCAAAGTAGTGGAATTAGATGTCTGTGATATGCAGGGCAAGTGGTAATAACTGTTGAAGGATTATTATCTTTTGATTGTGTTAAGAGGTTTCTGCCTCTTCAGTTGTGCCACAGTTTGTGTGGTCTCACTGACAGGGGTGCAGAACCCGGTGCAAGAGCCATTCTGCTTCTCAAAGCTGAGTCCTTTACTGACTCTGAGCAGGCAAAATACGACTCTGAGGGGAGGCCCGAACTTTCCACCTCCAGAGAGTCCCATAATCACAAGAACTCAAACTGTTCTCGATGGAAGCAAATGGCTTTGTTAGATTAAAAACCCAAGTGCTTGTGACCCGTGGGCCAGCTGGTAGGCTAGTGGCAGAGCTCTGGAGTGGGGAGCTGCTCCCGCTCCCAGGCCCACCTGCGGATGGGTGATATTGTACAGGGCCCCATTTCCATCCTGTTGTCATCTTATCTGGAAGGACTTGCCCAATATCTAATACCCGGATAGGAGCAGGCCTGATGATGAACGTCCAGAATCCCTAATTCCCAGGTTCCCCTGGTAATCAGTGCATTGGCTACTTAAACACCTCCGTGAAATGAGCTAGAGCAATCTCATTTATTTGCTTGCAATCTGTACAGCTTGGAAACTATTATAAAGTACCAGCAACTCTCTCTTCAAGTGGCGTTGCTAGGATTGATTGATTAGCTATTTTAATTACTGAATGTATGTTACGTATCTGCAAGAAAAACTTTGCTCTGACAAAAGTATATTATATCTTGGCTCTTAGCAAGAGCCAGCTCAACTTTAATTTCACAGCCTGCTGCCAACAGCTGCCTTACTAAGACAGAGTACTCATAATAAATGAAATTTTAAGGAAAAAGAGAAAAATGAAAACCTTGTTCCAGCTGGATTGAAAAGGCAGTTGGAGCATTTTTGTCCTGCATATAAAGCTGCCATCCACATAAACATTTCAAATTACTTTTTCATTTTTAATAATCAGGATCAGACCTTTTCTTAGGATTGAGGCAAACACAAGATATTAGAAACACAATTTCATTCAGAGTCCATTAGTTATTGAACTCCGTCCAAAGTTACGCATTTGAAGTGTTTTAGGAGAAACTCACCTTTGATTTTCAGGCTTTTGATGACCTACTTGGATGAAAACCCTGAAACGAGCAGGCTGTTCTAGCCGCTCTCAGTACCTCTTCGACATTTCTTTAACTATCGCATGGTCTCTGCAGATGGAAGAAGTTAATTCCCAGAGGCACAAACAGAAGGAGCACTTCGTACATGGCACCATAATGTGAGTACATGCTGAAATGCAGTGCCAGTAACCAACTACTCTACCAATAAATTCACGGTTCTAATAGCCCCATGTTTTTATAGCATCCTGATCCCAAAGGATCTTGATTTGTTTAGGTTTGGGTCCCATCCCTCGTGTTTACTCTCCTTGCCTTTGCCCGCCATGAGCTCAGGGGAGCTGTATATGAGATGAAACCCAACTGTTGTTGTGGAGCCCACAGCAGGGAAGGACCCTTTGCAGAACCGCAGGAGACATTTTGGCCTGTTGAAGTGACAGGAATTGGTGTTGCCAAGTGGGACACAAACATAGGGCCTGCTTTGATCGAGACGCAGTATCAACTTAGCTAAACTTTGCCTTGAGTTCTTAGTGACGATAAGCAGATGAAAAGTTACAGATTCAATGTCTTAAAAATAAGCAAGGATATGTTCCCCGGGGATTTGGGATCTTGGAGAACTGGCTGAGGTACCTTCAGATGGCCAAGTCAATACAGAGAGGAGTCAAAAGCTTTTAGCAAGTGTTAGAGAAATGGCTTTAGGGCAGGATGTTTCGTGGCGCACACAGAACTTGGGGTTGTCTTAGTGCAGCAAGCCGAGCTCCTGGCCCCGTGGTGGGCGCAGATGCCATGAAAGCAGTGCCTTCCCCAGGGTGCTTCTTGTGACCGGGAGAAACGCGCAGAATGACAGTGTGAATGCAAGATGCAAAAATTGTAATCAGGTAATTATTTTGTTACTAAGTAAACCACATAGTTTCTTTTTTGCCTCTGTAAATGTCTCTGGATTATGCAACTTTGGGGCAGCTCAATAATTCCTCATAGCTGAAATGTCCTACTTGCATTTCTAGAAATCTCATTTCTTAAAAAATAAATCCTCTTTAAAAGAAGAGGCTGGGCCTGAGCAACTGTAACTTCAACTGATTTTTAGATGTTCTTCAATCCCAGCCTAGACCAACATAATGAAAAAAGAGGAGGAATTGGTCTGATAGACCCATTCAGGCGTATGGGTCTATCAGAGAGCGGGAAATAATTTGGGGAAAAACAAACTAAAACACTTAAAGTCCCTGCCGCCAGTTGCAGAACATCCTCTTCTGGCTTTCTTCCCTGAGGATGTTTATGCTGCTGAAGTATCTTGTCACCTCGAGCTGCGTTTTGTTTGTTTACTGCTGTCTACCGGCATCAATTTCTACTTTATAGACCATAATTGAAGCAGCACATGGGATATTTTTGCCAGCAAGAGGCAGAAAGTGTTTGGGGGTAGGGTCAGAAGGGAAAGTTTGTGTTTCTGTATGTTCAAGAAAAGCAGAGCATGTTTGTTGCTAAGAGTTTGGGAATGGGAAGATCCAAAAATATCTGCTGCAGAAATCGCATTACCTTGTGTCTTTTATAGATGGGAATGGTAAAGTTGATGTACATGTGTGTTCATATATAGAGAATCTATATTAGAAAATATAGAAATGAAAATAAGAAGGAGCATTCTCAATCTTCAAAAAAAAACCCTATTCCAAACTGTTTTCCCCCACATCCAACATATAGTGCAGACCTTTTCTGACATTTGATCTATACTGTCCATAGCTCTTTTATATACACAGAGGAATTTGCTGCTTTGTAATCAAGCTGCTGAAGAAAAACGTTGTCCTTATATTCACCAGGGATGACTGTAATAAATTAGAATGGTTTCCCATTAGCTTTAGCTACTTAGCTCAACTGCTTAAAATTACTTTGGACTTTGCCCTTGTCTGACCTCCTCACCCCTGCTCAAGCATTTGTGCTTGCAGGAGTGCCGCGGCGCTGCTCCTCCAGACTTGCTCTGGCGAATGAAGTTACAAATCATCTGGGGCTGGAAGCAGAGCACATTTGGAGTTGAAAGAACTGTTTAGTAGTTTTTAAAAGCCTAATGCACTGCCGAGTGCACGGCTTGTATGAGTGTTCAGAGCTGACTGCAGCTTAATTGCGTGCATGTCTTTCTGTAAGACTGTGTACATGCAAACGAAGATAGGGTGTTTGGGGTCTTTTTACTGCTTTTCTGAGGTCCCTGCGGCAATAATGGCTTTGCCATCCCATGGACAAAACTGTGGAGTTGTAACAAGCAAAACTGAGCTTGTGTGAAAAGAGAAGTGTGTTTAAAGGAGTATATGCAAAATTATCTCCTCTCCTGCCTATTAAATGCAGCTAGAATTGCACTGATTTACAAAAAGAAAAAAACCTTGCAGGTTTAGGGCACCTGTTCTGTCAAACATTCATGTCTTGTTTTATAAGTGATATTAATGCTACACGCATGCATATGAATCAGTTGCGCTAAAGCAAAGCGATAGTAATTGTACTTTTAAACAATCATGGCAGTCACTAGACAGAGTAAATGCTGTTCAGCTCTGGGTTGTCGATTTTAGTTACGATATGAAAGCAAGAGCTATATCTCATACTGAATTCCTCAGTCTTGTGTTGCCTCTCTCTGTTTTCTGCTTCCAAGTTTGGTTCTTGCACTCGTAGCCTTCTGGAGAGGGCAGTTCAGAGGTGATTGGAGATCATCTCGGTGCAGCTCTGACAGTGCAGCAAATTGCATGGCATTGCTGGGGGATTTGTTTTAAATATTTCTGGGAAATGAATGTACGTGAAGAATGGATGGATGAAAAGTGATAGGACTGAGAAGCTCTCCTTAGCTATATTTAAAAAAAAAAAAAAAACACTTGTTTACTCTTAGAAATCTGACCAGATTAACTTGTTTCTGTGCCAGGAAAACACGCAGAGAGGTCCCTGAGTGACTCTGTGGCGTCAAAGGTGGTGCAAACGTCTGGCTTTTTCCCACCAACTAATCTCGGACATGAATGCCCGGGGAGATGTCATGCTTGTTAATGCTTATAAAATTATGGCTTATTTTATAGACAGTGAAACTGGACAAAGTTCCAGCTTTTCCTCAGCACTCCCATTTTCCAGCAATAACTAAGTAAGCTGGGGAGCGCTAGGGCTGCACCCTCCAAAACCCAGCACACTGATGTGAGAACAGCAAATGAAAATCCGGCTCAGATCGCAAAGGTGTCTTACCAGAGCCTGGATATCTAGGAATAAGCCCTATGGACTGCTGTTAGGAATTCAGGAAAAGTTCAAAAAGTGTCTGATAAATCCCTGCTATTCCACTTTTGCGAAATTCTTGATATGCAAGGTCTAACTAGTCAGAATAGGAGAAGCAGCTGTAGGACTTTGGCCAATGATGGTGAAGATCTCAGGTGTTAAATATTGAGCTATCTGTGATTATTCCACATGAGTAAAAATAACTCACAATCTGCATAAATTTGAATAAACACAAGGAGACCAAAGTCTGACTGCAAATGCTGCTTGAAGAAAAACATCTGAAGGTCGCAGATGAGAGCCCTCAAGTCACAGCTGAGGGCAGTTTGGTGGCAAGGGTGCTTTTGGGCTTGGGTACCACACGGGACTTAGGTACGTTGTGGGGTGCAGGGACTTCCTGCCAGAGAAATCTGCAAAACTGCATGCATTTCTGAGACTTTTTGGAGTCTCTCTGACCGTATCTCAGGCCAGAGGGGTGCCACGGGCAGCGCAGCAAAGGGGAAGAGCGATGCCGAGTTTTGCAACTGCTCATAGCCACTGGCATCCTGGGGGAAGAGCGAGGCTTGGCTGCACTCCAAAGCAAACGCTGCCCTTGCCGCATGTGAAAGCAGGCAAGCGCTCAGGATCTGCCCCTCTGTATCACGCGTGTGTGTGCGTAACCTGCGATTCATTACAGGAATCCTCACCGCAGCCCTGAGCTTTTTCCCTGGCTCGGGGCGGTGGGGGACCGGAACGTTCCCAACATTGGCAAGAAATTTCCTGCAAACCGCCAGCTTGCAGGAGCTTATCGCTGCTGAGAGAACCATCTCTGGCATTTCATAAATCATCGGCAGCACTAACGTGCTGCTCACAGATTTGTATCATTAGCAAATCCATCAAGTTCAGGAGCCCTCCCGTAGCATCGTTGCATGAGACCCTGCACTGCCTGGCTGCCAAACAGCCTGCGGAGGTAGAGAGGGGCTGGAGGGATGGAAGGCAGAGGAGAAGCCAGACCTCAGCTTTCGTATTACATCAGTGTTGCCCTTGATAGCAGCCTTTAAATGTAGTAGAAAGCCACTCAGCAGCTTGACTTGTGCAGAGAGCAGAGATGGTTGAAGGTTGCATGGCAATATTTAATACAGACCACGAGAGAACCCCCGTTCTGGAGAGAGAGTTAAACCCAAACTTCTGCCCATGTGAGCTCTCCTGTCCCAAATCCTAGAGCTTTTCTTGGGAAACACCCAGAGTTTTGACCTGATACAGAGTAATTTTGCCAGCCTTTCTACAATTTTGTATATACACACAGTTATTCTTCAGTTACTCTTAGATTCAGCTGGTGCTTGGGTGGCAGCTTTTCCCTTGACCTTGTTGAGCTTGATTTTTGAACCCTGGTTTGCACGTGAAATCCAATTTGTAGCGTTTCTGGTGTGTTATGCACTGGAACATGTGCACGGTGTGCTCTGACTAAAGCTTCCAGGCAACTAAGGATAACGCTTAGCCTGCTGCTTCTTTCCTTCCCCTTCAAAATTAAACCACAGGTGAAATAAATGCTGGACTATTGACACATGCAGATACTTAATCACTGGGTATAACCTGCAGATGCAGACCATCAGAATCAGTCTATATCTATATGGTCAATAAACTGGTAGATAAGCTTTATTTTGGCTTTTTCCTCTGGCTACATTTCTTTTTTTGTACCCGAAATTGAATGCTTCCACTAAGAAGCAATGGAGCAAATTTGGGCAGCTGGGAGAGGGTATTTCAGGTGTTGCCATATATTGCATTAGACTGGAGACCACTGCACCTCATTTTGTGTTCTGCTGTAGCTGCCCTGCTGCTTTATTGAATCTGTTATGTTTCAGGCCAGGTGGTAGGTCAGTCTTGATTCTTCTGCTATGCCAGTGGGTGCCAGCAAGCTTGAAATTTAAATACTTATTAGTGCTTTCTACGACACTGGCCATGTTTTATATAGCTGAGTATGAGGTATGCTATATTGTGCTGCTTAAACTACTGTTTAAAATATCCATGAATCAGCTGCTTTTATGGAAAAATGTATGCTTGGTTTGGAGGAAAAATCTTAACTCTTACGGCTCACAGGATCAGGCTATTGTTTTTAAAACCTGGGTTCTTACATACATGTTCAAGTGTGTGGAGATGCTTTTCAAAGCATCTGTCCCACATACCTCGTCACAGAGAGGCCTTTGCCAGCAGACGGAGAAGGCTGCACATTTCAAATAGTTTTTGCTAATCTTTCCCCCAACGAGGCAGTGATTAGGTAGCAACGTGAGTTCTGGTGGCCAGTCCTACGGTAAAGGGAAGTAAATGGAGTGTAATTCTATCAGAGAAGTGTCTGGTTGGTTTACAAGTACTACTGAGAGCCCCCCTTGCCTGTGCGCGGGGCTGGGTCTTGCAGTAGCGCTCCTGAGCGTTTCAGTGGCCTCTTCTCAGGGCCACGTCCCAGGAGACTTTTTGACTTTAACTCACACTTGCAATTTTGCGTCATTTTTGTCGCTAGTTTTGCCTCTCAGCTTCCCCTATTCTGCCACATGCACATAAGCCTCGAGAAAGTATTTCCTAGCCCAGTTCTAGAGAAGAAGTTCTGGTATAGGCTGTCCTGCATTGTGAAAAGTTGTGATTTGGGGTCCATGAACAAGAATAAAGAAATGAAGTCCTTATTCTGCAGTATTTATTTCTGAAAATGCACCTTTCTAGCACTTGGGATCCATGTCAAAAGTGAGATGCAGGATTTTAAGATGTCCAATGAGTCCCAATGTTGAATTTTGATAAGAAGATAAATTAGGTGAATCTGGTTCTCCAGTTGTGACCCTTGCTTCTTTTTGCTGCCAAACTGGATGGATTCAGTTGCTAAGCTCCTGAAGAAGCTGCATCCCTACAGCAGGCACACAGGCTGAGAAGAGTTTCAGTTGAATGTGAATTTAAAGGGAAAATTTTGCCATGCAAAAGTTTGCTATAGGAAGGAGGGAGTGTAATGTGGTCTTGCAGAATATAGAAATTTATGACTGTTTCCATTCTGCGTAGACAACTGGACGTTGTTGACTCTTTCATGCAGTAGAAGAGCAGAGAAGGGTTGTGAAGCATTAAGGAACATCAGACATAAGTGTCATTTTTGTGGGCCGTGGGGCAGTTCTCGTGTCTCTGGCATCTGCGGGGCTTTCCCTCGCTCCTCGGGCTGACTCGCCTGGGAGCAGCGCGTGGTCTCCACGGCTTGGAGCTCAGCAAGGCCAGAAGCCGAAAAATGCAGTTAGCCCGACTTTCAAGGGGACAGAAAGAGGCACACTGATTAAAGATGAGTTGATTATTTAAAATACTCAGTAAAAGAAAACCTATGTGGACAGAACCGTATCCAAGTCTCCCTAATGAGAGTCCTAATCAGTGGTCTCTGGCCGCAGATCTGCCATTTCCGACTATTCTGCTTCAGAAAAAAGAAAAAAAGAGTATTTCCTAATTACAGTTTTATTGGTGTTAGTATTTTTAGATGACTGTTTAATAGTTTGGGGAAATTCCCACAGCCCTGTAAAACAGCCTGACAATTTATCTGAGCTCTAACCCCTTTATTCCAAACTATATTTTACTCCTGTATATGCAGTAGCTTAAAAAAAACAGGCACTCTCCTTTTTTTGGATTTGCCCCAACTGCTGCTCGCTTTGGGATGGGGGGAGGTGAGCAGCCCCATTTCCTCTAGGAGCCGTGGAGCTCCATTTTGCACCGTTGTTGGTTTTTGGTTGTTCTTGCTGCCAGCAACGAGGATAAGCAGAGTGAGCAAGCTGGTTGCATCTCTGTCATCCTCTAGTGACCAGAGGGAGGAAATTATTATTATTTTTTCTATTGTAGAGGCCATTCCCTAAAAGCAGCAGAGGTAGATGGCAGCGAACGTGATGCGAAGTCAGGAAGCCCAGAGGCTGCTGCTACTTTGAAGTCCTGTGTGGGTGAGAGAATTTTGCCCGCAAGCTAGGGATGTTGCAGATCAAATCCGAGCTTCCAGTCTAAGGCACTTTCTTAGTGGCAGGGATGAGCTCCCTGGTTCAGCAGGAGCTGCCATTTCGAAGCCCTGCGCTCATGGTCAGCCCGGTCTCCTGTGGCTCTGCCTGGCGCTCGGTGGCTGCTGCCGGGAGGGTGACGTGATGGGAGGAACTGCTCTTCAGAGAAACCAAGTGGGCTTTAGGATGTCGGTTTTGCTAGTGAAGATGCAAACATCTTCCAGTGAGGTGTCAGAATTTGCGGTTGTTTACAGCTGTCCTCAGATTTCAGATTGGTCAGTTCTGTTTGCAGATTTTTAAGCCATCAGGGAAAAAATTGGGTCACAGTAATCGTAGCAGTTTGCCTGCCTGCTGCCTGCCCATGCTACCAGCAGCTTGAGTTTCCCGTTTGGAGTGCCTGTCCGAACTGTGGGGTAACTGCACGGCTGTACTGAGGATCCAATCATGTAGCCTCAACTCATGCATACACATCTGTGCCTGCTCCTGCGTCATCCATTAGGAACAAAATTCCCAAGGAAGCATAGCTGAAAAGTACCAGAAAGAAGAATTTGAGACATGCATTCCTGTATGAACAAATACTTTTTACGGAATGACCTGGTAGAACGTGCAATTGTGCACAGAACGTCTCCTGGCTAGCAGCTGCCTGCTGGCTTTGTAGTCTTGCTCTGGTATGATGGACTGTTTTCTTACGCTTCTGTTCCTGCTAGTGCCCTTAGTTTTGATATATCTTTTGATATATCTTCATAAAACCCTCTCTTTTTCCTCTGTAAGGACGTGCAGTTAGCTAATGGGCACCTTTGCTTCAGTAATGAAGCTGTGGCCTCTTTCAGTGCTTTCCCACTTACTGCACTGTGCGCTGTTTATGGCAGCAATGGCAAAGCTTTTCCCTGGGTCTGCCAAATTTATTTAAAAGATCTCTGTGGTTGGTGCCAGCCCAGGCGCCCGGTGCCAAACTTGGCTGGGTGCTGGGAGTGCTGCATCGCTGGGCTGTTGCAGCAGTCGCATTACATCATGGGGAAAGGAGGAAAAGGGATTTTAAAAATTCCAGTTATTCATATGTACTAGTCACAGAGCAGGGGAAAAACAGGCTGGAAATGAAACTCCTGCAGTTCCAATGTCAGTGTCCCTCTGTACTGTGGTAAGTGATTTGAGGCCTGTTTTTTTTTTTTTTTTTAAGCAGATGAGACTTTGCAAAGAAAAACAAGGACTTTTGTTTGAATGGGTTTGGGCTGGGATGTTTGTCATTTGGCTTTTTCACTTCTCTCCCTGCCTTGTGGGGTTTCAGTAGCTGCATGGCTGGATCATGGAAAGGGGCAGTGCAGAGAGTTCGATAACACCCTCTGGTCTTGCCTGCCAAAATCCCTTCCTTCTCGTCTGAAAATAAGCCAGCTGCTAACAGCTCTCTGATCCCAGGCCCAGGTTAGCTCTTGCTGAGATGTTGGTCCTGCTGCCACGCAGCTCTTGGGAGATCAGAGCTCAACCCGCTCAAGCCCATGGAGTGAAGCTGTTCCCGATTTGCTCTCTCCTTGCTGTTAGTTACCCTAACTCCTAAAAATCCACAGTAGTAGTTGAACTTTCAGGACAGATGAATATTAATGGCATGGGTAGTAAGGAAATTGCTGCATGAACATTTGCCCTGAATGATTTTTTTTTCCCCGTTTAGCTCTTTGCACGCAACTCATCAGCGGGAGTGGTAAAGCGAAGCAGCAGGCTAGCGTTGCTGCTGTGGGCATCTGCTTTCGCCTTGCCCCCAAGACATGCAGCAGTCAGATAACATTACTTTGTCTACTACTTTTGTACTATAGCTCTTGCAAAGGAGAAAGTTTGCTGCACTTTGCATAGACAGCCCAAACCTTTCCATGTAGGTATGGACAGGTGAACCTGGCACTTGCACGTGCCAATACCCAAATTCCAGTAACCAGAAGTTACAGGTGAGCAAAACTGCTAGATCCCAATTTTAAATAAATGTTCACAGCCCTAGACGAGGGAATTGGTAGAGGCGGCACGCTGTGCGTGGCACCTGAACTAGTGCCAGAGTTCGGAGTGAAAATCCTTTGACTTCCTGGCTGTGACCTGCAGAAAATATTTCCCTCTTCAAATAAATTTTTTCAGGTGGTTATTCATGACTTGATTTTTTTTTTTTTTTTCTGACAGATAGTCAGAACTTAAAAGATTTTTTTTAACTAGATCAGTGGACCAGAGAGGAGGTTTTGTTTTTAAGATTAAACCTTTTTAAGGTTTACCTGAGTGACACTCTCTCTTCCAAGACCACCACGTTGTTTTTTCAAATAAAGAGAAAGGTCTGTGACTAAGGGAACATCAGAAGTTTTTAATTTTGCGAGGCGGGGGGGAAGTGTTCCACCACAGTATTTACTAAATCCAGATTGGTATCTTGCCTTGCTTGAAATCACAGCAGGAAAGCATATCTGAGTAGAGTTGGCTCATAATTTAGGAACAAAATAGCTGTACAGACCTTGTACTTGGAGAGAGATGCTTCAGGGTCAAGTGGTACTAGACAATCAGCTGCAGGCAAGGTAACCTTGATAGCAATTAAGTTAAATGCTGTGCGAGCTTTGCCTGCAGCATATGTGAAGGATGTGTTAAGCAGGGTCAAAAGGAGGGAAGCAGCTCTTGTGTTATTAGACTTCAGCTAGGTTGAGTCAAACTAGTTGAAGATGTTCCAGCTAGAAATTTCATGTTGACCACAGAACGGTCTAAATTTTGTCTGACATCCCTGCAGACAGATGAGGTAGTTTTCCCTTGCTAGCAGGAAAGAAGAGAGTTTGGATGGAAGGAAGATGCTTTTAGACCTGTGCGCGCACAGCAGACGTTCCCCTCGCGGGTCTCCCACCACGCAGGAGCTGCTGGGGAGGCTTTGCCAAGGAGAGAGCCTGTCATCCCCTTCCCGCCTCACCTGGACTCTTACGCTAAACTTTTCCCTTCCTTTTCCTAGCTTCCACTTCAGAGGACTTTTCCCACAGCTCCTCTTGAATTATGGTTCCCCGAGCGCGGGGCCTTGGCGGGGCGAGAGCCGAGGTGCTGACGCAGGCTCGTTGTAAAGGGGCAGCCTGGGCTTCCTTGCCGGCGAGCCGGAGCCGCCTCAGGACTGTGACAGCTGCTGGTGTAAATCAGCAGGGCGAGGAAATGCTCCTAACCTGGGAATGGTGAGTGCCGGGGCCGAGGAGAAGCGAGAGCATGTGCCGACGGACAGCTCTCGTGCCTCACCTCCTGTGGGGTGTCTCATGGTCAGGATATTCATTACTCACAGGGCAGGATTGCAGCAAACTCTGCTTGGAGATCTCGGAGCACTTTCCAGCCCCTAAAAAGAGCTTAACTGGCAGCTCTTACTCTGTTTCCCAGTTTTGCAGAGGCCTCAACACAGAGGTGATAAACTCACCCAATCTGTTAGTAATGGAGGTTAGGAACAAAACCAGAATTTTTGGTTGCCACGTCCGATCGCCAAACTCAGTTCTCCTCAGCTGGCTTGGAGCTGGCCCTATGGCAACGTGCCCCCTCAATACCCTGTCGTTGGTGGGGCACCTGCAGCCCTGTAACGCTGCACGAGGGCAGCTTTGGCTGCCAGCAAAGCCTGTCAGCAGGCAGGGGTGGGGCTGGGCTCGGGGAGCCCTCGGTGTGTCTTGTTTTCCCAGGCCCCTTCCCATGATGTGGCCACGAGGGTAAATGCGAAACCTGGGCCCGTGCGCACTGTGGGCCACTGTGTGCTTGGCTGGTGCCAGTTCCTAACATGCTGCTGAGAACTGCCCTTCTGAAGCATCATCTGGTGGACAGTGACAGTGTTCATGCTAGTGCACTCAAGATACCCAAAGGTGTTTTCCTAAAATCTCCCCCGTTACAGCAGTGCTGGGTGCGCAGGGGACAAAGCGGAGTGCTTTGCAAACTGGGATAGCTCAGGAGAAGCTGCCTTGCGGTACTCTGAAGTGAGGTGCAGCCCTGGCTGGAAATAAGGTATTTTTCTCCTTGTTGCTCTCTATTGAGCCCAGCACAAATGGGAGGGAGGACCCAGTTGGACAGGTAGATGTGAGTTGTCCACTTGGGAGCACACTCTCCTGGGCGCACCGACCAGCGGCTTTTATTAACAGCTCCAGCCTGGCAGTTGGGAGTGAGTTTTTCTGCTCCAAATCTCATGGTTTTTTTTTTTTTTTTTTTTTTTTTTTTTTTT
>VZSV01000029.1:3584879-3660289 GCA_013398735.1 Nothocercus julius | reverse complement strand
AAGAGCATTTTAAAACATATCACTTTTTTTCATTTGGACTTATTCTAAGTGAAATAACACTGAAATTAATTAAAAAATAATTATAGAAAACCAAACTCGAAGCAATCACACATTTCCTGGTTCAGCTGCCAAACTGGAAGCCCCTGCTGCAAACCCTGTTATCCCTGTCCAGTTCTCAAGCTGCCTCTCATCCATCAGACCGTGCACTTCTTGCAGCAGCGAAGGCAGCTTGCTTTGTTTGTTTGTGTGGGCACTCGCTTCTTTTCAGATATTTATCCCTAGGTTTACCTTGGGCTGATGCTTCCTCTGGCCTATCTGTCTTGGATCTCTTCCCGAGTTAATTGCAGGAAGCGCAGGGGCATCGCTCCCGGCCCTGCAGCCTTATCCACAGTGTCACAGGGCATGGAGCCCCGAGGAGGGAGCCTTGCTGGGAGGAGGAATCACGTTGTTTTACCCAAAAAAAAGCCTGCCTTGTTTAAACCCACAGCTTCAAGGCAAGGAAAAAATGGTCTTTATATACTTAAGAATATATGTAAACATGTATATCATTGAAAAGTAGCCTAGAAGAGCAAGTGATGAAGGCCAGTGAAGCAAGCCAAGGCTTCTGGAAATTCCAAATTTGCAGAGAAACAAGCGTGCGGTGGCCCTTGCCACGCACTCCAAAAGCATAAGGCAGGCTTCTTTCAGAGAAAAAAAAAAAAGACATGAAACTGGCTCAAAATTTGTAAGACAGGTTTTTCATCCGTTTTTTACTGTCTGGTCTGTGAGTCAGGGAAAGACAGAAAATGTCGAGTGAAAGTAAAATTTCTATCAAAAAAAAAAGTGCCTCTTTTTTAAAAAAAAAAAAAAAAATCACGGGGAAGGATTTTTAAAGTTGTCAAATTGCTCTGGGCACTTTTAAAACAATAGTGGTTTCGGAAGCGTGACAAATGATCCAGTTTGTTATTTTCGCAGTTATTTTTCTTAAAATTGTTTAGAAATTGACACATTAAGGGAGAGGAAAATAAATGTGAAAATTTTAATGTAAACCCAAACCAAATTTAATATCCTTACATCAGAGGACTCTTATTTAGATTTGCATGGCCTTAATATGGAAGAATGGCTGGTTTTCATTGCAGGAAAAATTGTTTTTATTTTGGTTACTGAATTAAGCATATTCCTTATTTGGCTGCTTGAGCTCTTATTTGAAGCTTTTTGTGCAACTTGAAGTGCTATGAAGATATCTTTATATTTATTTTTTTTTCCTCTGTTAGAACTGTTGCTTTTATTAACCGTGTGTCATGTTCAGCCCTTGCAGGGGGGCTAGGCAGGAGGGGACAGCATCACGGGCCACACGCTGAGGTGTCCACCCAGGTGCCGCGGTGCCGTGCTCTGTCTGCAGCGCGGAAAAGTCTCAGTTGAGCAGCTGGCCCTGTTGGTTGAAAGGTCAGAAGTGCCATTACTTTAGTAAAAGGTCCTTGTTGATATGAAAAGTGATTTTTGAGGCCTTTTTGAGTCCTTGAAGTCAAAGGAGTGAAGACAGAGAAAACAAAATTGCCTTCCTCTGCTTGAAAATATGGATGGAAGCAGCCAGTATCTTCTGTGCAGGAGAGTCTAGGCTGCATTCCCAGTTACAGTGCAACCTGGAAGATGGCTGGAGATGACAGGGCTTTTCCTGCTAATGAATTGCTCTTTCCTTGGGATACAGGAGCAGGGTGAAGGGGGATGGGATTTTGTATCTGCTTAGTGCTTGGAAAGCTGGCTAAGCTGCTGTGCTTCCCAAGGGATTAAAATGTTAAAAATCATTATTTTTGATGAGAATTAGTGAGACATAATCAGCATGTGCCTTTGAAAATTTTACCCGAGGTACTGAAAAAGAAGCAAGTTTCCTGGCACTTTGTAGAAGTGCAATGGGCTAAGTGGAAAAGGAGGCTGTCAACTTTTTTTATGATGAAAACCGCTGGAGATCACTGTAGCTTTCTACTTGGTGTATGAGGAGAATAAAGATTAAAATAGTTGATTAAAGAATTAAAAAGAGATAAAGACATGGAGGCAAGACAAAAGATGCCACCTTTGTAGTTAGGCTGCCGTCTCTGTCTCTGCTCCTGCCCTTCCCAGCAAAGCTGAAGCAGTGGACTTGGCTTATACCAGTCCTGCCTAGGGCTCTGCATTGGGATGTGCCTATGGTTGGGAAGATCTAGTGGTCTGAGCTTGTCTTTGGCCTCTAGCCAGATATCGGAGCAGACTCTTGAGACGGTCCCTGACGTGTGGTGGCATCTGCCCACAACACCGAGGCTGGTCTGGCTTCGTCCTTTCGAACTAATATCCATTAAGTTGCCCTCTGTTCCTCCTTGCCGTTAGCACCCAGTGCTCAGCAGGTCCCATGTTGGCACTGCTCTTGTGAGAGGACTTGCTCTCCGGTTTGCTCTGGGGCTCATGACTGAGTGTTTTGAGTTGGGACTTGGAGCTGCTGCCTTCACAAGTTTGTAGTAAAGGAAATGTGACTTGTAGGTTACCCTGAAACCTCAATCAAAAATTTGAAACCTTAAAATGTTTAATTTAGCATTCCTAACTCCAGAATGACTGGAAAGGCTTTTCTTTTTTCTTTTTCTCCTTCCTAAAGTAAAGAAAAAAAAATTTGTTCTTGGCAGAGATTTTATAGGCCAACTTTCAGGACAAAGTATTGGGTTTTGTGTAGGAGATTCTAATGGAAAAGCTGAGCACCAAATTCACACAAGGTTCTTCTTAATTGTAGAAGCCGAAAGCTCTTCCAGATGTCTGTCAGCCCAACATGCTGGATGCTGCCATTGCTGGTTTTAATAAAAGCTCATATTCAGCAAACTATTACTGATTTACTGTACGCTACTCAAGCCAGCAAATGTTTTTGCTCTAAAGAGCTAGCAAACAAAGACCTAATCCGTTCACTGATTGTGCTCCAGCATGCCATTTACTGTATTAAATGCCATCCAGGTTCCATTAGTTCACTAGAGATTTTTCTCCAGATTGCCATTGTTAAAGCTGGAATTTCAGCAACTTCTTGTGGAGAAGGACATGAGCAAGAAACGCGCAGGAACAAACCGGTAAATGGTGCGTGCAGACCAGGCAGAGCCGCTAACACAGACACGTACGTGACATGCACGGCCAGACAGGCATTTCTGAGGCAAGCTACCTGTTTGCACATGCAACTAATAAATACTCTGAAGCAAAATGGAAGCTGAAAAAAGTAGCAAGAGGGTGGAGGACAAATACAGGGAAGTGTGTCATGACTTTGTGAATACAAAAGTGAACAAAACTAATAGAAAAATCATCAGTCAGAGAGTAGCAAATGAAATCTCTGAGCAATGATGTAATTAGAGCTCATTAATCATTATAAAAGATCATTTCCCTTTAAACATCTGCTCCCCTTCACTTGGCAGCGGCCTGGGCAGTGTCGTGAGTGATGGGATTGCGCTGAAGGGCACGTGAGATCTGAGGAGGAGCGTCGGCCATCCCGGCCTGACAGGATCTGGGACCGCGCTGCTTCTCTCCTGTTCAGGTGTAGCATTAAGGAAATAAGGGGGGGAAGGTCAAACATCACTCACAGTGGAAAGGAAAACCTGGTTTTCAGAAAACCTGAACCCAGCCTGCTCAACAGTGTGAGGAGAATTTAATTTTGGTGCCAGAGGATTCAAGCAAAGTAATCCAGTGGGCCCAGAGCCCGCCATGAAGCGAAGGCGCGCGGAGCCCTGAAGGCGCCCGCAGACGGGACTGAAACGGAGGACTCCCTCTCGTGCTCTTCGGGGCCAGCGCGGGTCTCCGAGCCCTGCCGGCTCTCGTGGAGGAGCCCGTGAGGTGCTATGGGGACGCGGGCAGCCTGCCGCGCCTCCGCCACCTTTGGGAGCTGCTCGAGCTGGCGCCGGCTGCCGGCCCTCCCTGTGGAGAGGGCAGCACGCTTTGGCCTCCTTGCCCGTCTTCCTTCCCACCACGAGGAGCCCTGTCTGTGCTCGCCTTGGAGCTCCTGAGAGGAAATATAAGTGAAGAGAGCGCAGCACTGCTGAGGTGGCTGCATGGACACGCAGTCACGTAGGTGACGGGTAGAAACGGAGCCGGCTCCGTTGCTGTTAGTTCTAGCAGCATGGCAGAGTCTATCCTTGGCATCCCGGGTTTCTGGTGTGTTTTATTTAGGGTGAGAGTCAGGGCTGCTCAGTTTCTCTCTGGCCATAGATTGAGTCACTTAGGGAGGCATTTTTAAAGTCAAGAACCATTTTTTTTTTTTTTTTTTTTTTTTAAAAAACCTCCGTACAGTTCAGTACGGAGTGGCAATTCAGTCACCCCGGTGCAGTCGGTAGCATGGGCAGTGGTCGTGGGCGCAGAGGCCCCAATGCGCCTTCATTTCACCCATGCCTTGCTGTGCTCCGTGCCCAGGGCAGGAGCTGTGCGGGTCCTGCAGGGACGTGCCAGAAGTTGGGGCACTTTGAGATCCTCCAGCGAGAGGGCAGCTGTGGAGCAGCCTCGCTGCCATGCTAGTGCCGTTTTCCTAACAGATTTCTAGCGTTTGGATCTCCCAAACACTGTCCTGACGGCAGCATTTCTACCACGTTGCCTGTTGTTGTAGCACCTAATGAGACAATGTTGATTACCCTTGTCGAGGGCTGTGACCCTTGACAAAAAGTCCACAGACTAGCGAATGTTGTCTGAAGGTGACAAAAAGTTGTGTGCGAGGGGAAGCACAGAAGTGTGGTGCGGAAGGGTGGCTGTGTCCCTGGCTGAGGGCAGGGGGTCCCGGCCACATTCGCTGCTGGGCGCGTTCGGCGGGGGGACAGGTGTGACGTGGTTGCTGAAAACCAGAGGAAAAAGTAGCATCTCTGAATCCTCTTCTTTTCGTGGTTTGTTCCAGACCTGAACCAAAAGCTGCAAAGTACATGGGTGTAGCCTTAAAAAAATTCATGCAGGTTTTCATGGCACTGTGTGTGCTTGAAAACAAGAAAAATTGGCAAGTTTAGCTGCAGCTTGTCTTTGAGCAGGGAGTTCTGTGTGGTTTAAGTTGAAGTTGACTGTGTAGCAAACAAGGGCAGAACGTTTTGAGGGTGAAGTTATCCAGGAAAACCTGCCTTGCATAAAAATACCATGCCTGTCTGCCGTGCATATCTAATATGACCCAAGGTTTCCTTCCAAACGTCAAGCACAGGTATGCAAATCTGCACACTTAATGCCGTGTTTTGGATTGCACCCAAAACATCTCGCACTTCAAGTAACTCTCTTTGAAGCAAATGTCTTTGCAGCCCTCTCCTGAAAAGGTGTCCCCGTGGACTTAAACATATGTATTAAGCACTGTGGTTTTTAGATGAATAGACCTATTCGTTCTGTCTGTAGGGTCTGAAATAGTGACGTGGCTGTTCCGTTTGTATTGCATGGTGAATTGCTTGTGTGCCTTCGATATTGTGAAAGTCATGGATGGGCGCCCAAGAAAAGCGTGATTTTCTCTGGAAATGCGAGTCCCAAGTAACACAGGTCATTCCTCTGAGATTTCTAGCTAAAGGTTATTGTATGAGGTTATTTGTATGAAAAGGACTGTCCTGGTGTCACTAATGGCCAGGACATTTTAGTTGGATCAGTTTTCCAAGGGAAATCAGAAAGTTAACCAGGATTAGCCTAGACTCCTAACCCGCTCCCACCACTTGTAGGAGCTTTCTTACTGCTGTGGAGACAGATGATGTTGCTAACTGCCCTGAGCCTCCTTTTCAGTCCATGATGCTCCATTTGGGAGCCTCCCTGGGCACTCGTGTGCCCTTCCTTGCTCTGATGGTATTTAGGAGATAAGGAAATTTAATTTTGTGATGACAAAATCCAAGAAGAAAAGCACAACGTTAATCAGATGGGTATAATTTCCAAGGGAACGAGTACTTCATTTTAATTCTGTGTTTCCCTTTGATGAAAACTTTAGTGAATGCTATTATGTGGAATTTATATGAATCCTGGGTTTAGGTAATCAGCTTTAATATTTATACTCTTAGGGAAAAAAAAAGAATCATTAGTAAGCATGCATAATTAATGAATAAATTATATTTTCCTTTGTTTTCCTTCAGGTATAAGGAAATGCTAGATTTAGTGATATCACCCAGCCTGACTGTAAATAGAGAGTGCCCCGACAGACTGAAGCTCAACCTTTCTAACGCCTATGCCGCGGCTCCAGATGACATAGAAGGTAGGCTGCCTCTTCGGCTTGCTGTTGATTAGTGTCATGTAGATGCACCTATATGTTCAGCCAAAGGAGGTGGCCGTAGGTCCTCGCTGTCCTCCGTGGGCAGCCCTCCGGTCTGTGCTCTGGACTTTGACGTTTGGCAGGTACCAGGGACTCAGGGAGGCTCTGATGAAAACTTATCTCTTCCTCTCCTCCTGCTGCTGCCTTTGCCCCCACATCATACTCTTCCAGTGAAGGAAACAGAAGAATGTTAAATCTGTTAAAAAAATTATTGGCAAGTGATGCAGCTGAACTAGTTCTTGCTAGCACAATCCCAGCTATTGTTTGCTGCGGTCAGGATCTGTCAGCCTTCCTGTTGGAGGGGAGCGAGCAGAAGGCCCTGGCTATTATGTTTTTCAGAGTGTGCTTAACCCTTCCTTCCCAGGCTCCTAGAAGCCTGGGGGGTGTTTTGGTGCATGTTTGTGAGGCATTAGAAACTGTGTGATTAAGGCATGTGCATCGTATCTATGGATGCTTGTCATGAGATATGAAATTATATCAAGGTATATCGATTTTCAGATATACACTCTCAGTTCTACCTATTTGGGTTGAAATGCTTGACGTTTGGCAACGACAGTAGCATGTTGCATATCAATACCTAGAAAATCCCCATTTGGCATTCTTTTAACAAATAAATTTACTCTGTACTTGCCTCTTTTAGAATTAAGAGCTTGAAGATAAAATTTCTTTTATAGTTGAAAAATATTGAACTCTGCTCAAGCTGTCCTCCTGCTGTTTTTCAAGTTTAAAAGCCATAATAATGAAAACAAAAAACATATTCTTCAAATGCAATTGTACTTGGTAATGAGGAACACCTTGACAGAAAAGGTATAGTTTTTTTTTATTTTTCTGCAATCCAAAAATCTAGTTTTCTTAACTCTTTTCTTTCAGGTAAGACAAAACAATTTTTTTTTTCTAGAGAGTTTGATGGTGAGTCAGGTAAGCCCACCTTTGGATTTAAAGACAGTCTTTTTTTGTATATTTGCTATTTCTGTACCTGTATGTATAAATCTAAATGTACATTTATATATAACACTGTCCTGTTCCTGCATTTTTTTAAAGATTTTTAGAAAAAACGCAAACCTTTGCAGCCTCTTGCTGGGGGAATAAATTAGTGTAACCACATTTTAGAGGATCTGGGGCAGGGATGTTTGTAGAGTGCCTAGTTGGGCTTGTTTGGGTTTGTTTGGGGAGGTGGGTTTTTTAGGAGCTTTGTTTAATCTTGGTGAGCTGTCCAAAATCAGGGAGGGAGCCCTTATGGTTTGAGTCTCAGCACCTGCAGTGAATTCAGTAGGCAGCAGGAATATGCCTATCCCAGCGGGAATTTCTCCCTTACTAATAGTGGGAGGTTGTGCTGGTGGTAGCAGACAGCAGCACACTCCCAATTATGTGGGAGAACAGAGAAGGGACTCTGTGGATATTTTCTGAATTTCGTTAATTTTGATTAAGGTTATCTGTGAATACTTCTGAGTTTGTGGGGGAAAAAAAGGACTTGGTTCCATTTTCAAATGTTTCCATCTTTTAATGAGATGTAATTGTTTCCTTGGAAATGGACCCCTTCTTCCATGGTATCATTACTGATAGTAGACATTACACCAATTAAGGTTCTAAAAAGAGAGTAATGTCTCATACTAAATATTTTCAGCTGAAAGCTTATGCAAGACCATTGTCTTTTTCCAATAAAAATGCAAACAAGGGTAAGCATGTCTAAATTTAGTTAAAAATCTCATATCAGAGTAAAAGTACGTTTTTAAAAATACTTCAGTGTACCTCTATTTTATGACATAAAATTATAAAGCTACATAATTATTGCATAAATAAATAAAAGATTGTGGAGGAAAGTGTAATTTTTTTTAAGAGAGGTAGACCAGAAAGAATGAACCTTTCCTATGTGAGCATGCTGGGTTGTTTTGGAAGTTCTCCCCAGGTTTCTGATATACCAAGTTACTCAAACCCATAGGACTATTTCTGTTTATTGAGATTGTATAGGTATTTGCATATTTCATTAAGTAAAACATGCTTCAAACGTTCAATTTAGCATTTTACGAACTGCTGAACAAAGAAAGTGGTGCAGCCTCAGCTGACTTCCGTGGGACGATACTCCTCTTGTGGCGCTGGGGTTGTGTGGCGGGAGGAGCCCTGCGGATGCTCCTGCCTGCCGTGGGGGCCTGCGGCCTGGGGAGACACTGCAGAGCCTCCCTGTCCCCCCAGCTCTGCGCCTGTGGTTGAGGGACCATCTCCTGTGCCCATGCCTGGATGGGGCTTTGCATTCTCTGGAGCAAGTCACACGATGGGTGGCACCAGCTGATGCAAGGGATGGTAGTGCCAGCAGTGGATGGTCTGGTACTGATGTTCTCCCTGTATGGAGAGGCACTGGTGTGCTGATTATTACTGCTAGCAAATCCTACTGGTGTTTCTGAGGGTGTTTTGTTGTTTATGCAGTTATAATGTATATATTTATGCAGTTATAATAACATCTAAAGGCTCCAGCCAGGACCTGAGAAACAATATTTGGTTGGCATTTAAATTAACACAAAATTCATTTCTAAATAAAGATAGTGTCAGAAAGGTAGTTGCTCCATTAGTGTGGTGGTACATAACTGTATGGTACATTGGAAGGCATCCTGGACATTAACTTGTTTGTGCGATACATATTCTACTAGTTTAATATTTTGATTACTACTACATTAATAAAGTAGATTATAGAGAATTCCAAAAGTTCAAGAGTAAGGAGAGTTACCACAATATGTTTTTTAATATCTTGGATGTAGTTTTAGTAAACGTATGACTAAATTCAGTCACTTAGTGTATGAGTCAACACTTAGTGTATGAGTCATTCCACCAAAGCCCAGCTTCACGATTGCTACCCAACTCATGAGCAGAAGAACCTGGTAGCTCTGTCAGTCACTAGCACCCTCAGTTAAAAAATAAAGCTGTATTCATTGGTGAGTGGAAAATAGCTTTAGCATCTGCTTTAGCTCTTTGGAGATTCACTGCAAAACAATATCTCTATTCTTGCAAGCCAGCAGTTGTAAAAGCGATGGTATTGGCTTGCTGGTAGAACAGACTGTGATGGAAATCTGAGACTTTCAATTTTGCTTTCCAGGTAACAGCAAAGCAGTACCACAGTGTCCTCTCCACCTGTACTCCACAAAGTGAGTGCTCCTGCCAAGTTCTCTAATTTAAAAACCTTGTTTCTCCGAGAAGCCATTTTGCAGGGACTGCTATCATCTTAAATGCATGTGTTGCAAGTCCTTCCACCTGTTCCCCTGCATGTCTCATCCCAGGGAAACAGCCATTTCTTAATCTTGTTACATATGGAGTAAGAGAAGGTCAGAGGTACTGTGTGCTGTACACTCAGGCCCTGCAGAATGCAAACCACTGTGAATATAGGTTGGTATATGAGTGACCATAGTGGAATATGTTAAGATGTCAGAGGTTTCCCATGACACTAGTTTGGCAAACAAAAAGAAGAGTCCGGATCAGACTGTGTTTTTTTTTTTTTTTTTTTTTTTTTTTTTTGGAGTGATCTGTACATATTTTGCACAGTCCTTAAGTCCCCATGCATTTAGGTAATTGAATCTTCATAGATGATATTAGGAGCTGTACATGGAAACAAACATTTGCCCCTCTCTAGTAAACTGAGAGCTCCCCAAATTCTCTCCATCAGGCCAAGAGCACTATTTTACGAAAATCTCACTAGAAGCGTCTAACCCGTGCTCTGAAAGACCATGTATGGTGACTATTGCCTTAGACCTTCTGTTTTCTTGTTCTGAATAGACATTATCCCCATATAGTGACGGTCCCACCCTTCCCAGCAATGGCAGCGTATGGGCAGACTCAGTACAGCGCGGGACTCCAGCAAGCGGCTGCCTACACGGCCTACCCTCCTCCAGGACAGCCCTATGGGATTCCCTCCTACAGTGAGTAGTCCGGCATCCCGTCACCCTTGAGTGCATCTTCTTCCTTTTCCTCCTAGAATACGTTTGAAGCTTTTTACTTTAAAATGAAAGGTCATTGCTAGGATAGGATATAGGCTAGGATATTAATGACCTCTTCTTAGGCTTAGAGGAAAATCTGAATTTGTTAACTCTCACACTCTGTCTCTCTCTATATATAAATATATACACATATACACACACATATATACATATATATGATTTCTGTGAAGTATCCATCAGTTTTTTCATGTCTTGAGCTGTAGTTTTGCAAACTAGATTTGGAGGCAATCAGTAGTCGGATAGGAGACGGCATGAGAAACTCAGGTTTAGAGAGACATACCATTGAAGAGTAGTGTCTAGTGAGGGACCCTGTGACTTGTTGCCAAAACAGTCTCTTGTAATAAATATGATATTTAGGTAAATTACACTTCGCTTTTATTGATTCTTTCTTGAGTTTCAATGGTATAAGCTCCTTTAAAGAACTTATTTTGTAGTATTACAGAAAAAAAAAAAAAAAAAACAAGCCCCAGAAGAGAGTAAGGCATGGTGAGATGCTGCAAAATACCTTGGTTTTGGAAGACCCCTGTATTTAGATGTGTGGAAACACCAAGAACCAGAAAGATCTTTGCCCTCTTGAAGATCAAAGAAGGGCTCCTCTCACCAAGCTGCTTTGGGCTTCTCGCCCCCAGCAGAGCCCGTGTGTGCTGAGCCTTGAAGTGTCAACGTGGCTGGTTCCTGGTTGCTCTTGAGCTCCAGAACACCTTTGTTTGCTCTGCAAATACAGTATCGCTTCCCAGCAAGAAGATTTTCCAGAGCCATCGACAGGTTGTCACCAGAGGGCAATTCCTCGCTGCCTCCAGGCTGGAGAAATGGGCTTGGCAGAGGCCAAGTGCTGCAGGCAGGGCTGGCAAGTCGTGAGCTGGGTCCCTTTTCTGCAGCTCCTGCTATGTTTGCAGCCACTGGCCACTTTCCAAGGCAAACTCATAGCAGTTGTCCTGTTCGAGCAGGTGAAATCGCAGCCATTTGCTGTGGCCTGGAGGCTTTAGGGCCATGCTTTTGTCAGGCCCATCTGCTGCTTATAAATCCTGTGGGTGACCTCCTAGCATCCTTGGGCAGCGTTTCCCAACCCCAGTCGTGTACCCTTGCGGGGACACCCAGCACGTGTGAGGGACTCCACCTGGTTGACAACCAAGAACAATGAAGCAGTATTGTTTTTCGGCACAAAAATAAAACTGGGCCTGTTTCTAGACAAAACAGCCTTGTGTATGGAAATTAATTTGGTGCTGAGTTATTTCACTGTCTGACAATGATTTGTAGGCTTCCAAAAATGCCCACATTGATTGTAATCAGGGCAGGCTGAGCTTTCGCGCACGGCGCTGATGTGTGTGAAGAGCAGGAGATGCGGCGGGAAGCAGCTTCTCCGCCTGCTCTCGTGAACTCCCCCAGCCGGGCATGGAAACTCCTGCAGTTCTAACTTAAACTGTTTGGCTCCTAATCCCACCTGAAGTCAAAATAAGCAATTTTAGTAGAGAAGATTAGATTTTAGAGAAGATTATTTGGGAGCCTTGTTCCTCACCCGAGCAAATGCAGACTTGTTGCTTTTAAGGTCTGTTAAGCTAGAAAACAGCACTATTGGCAACAGGCAGGTGCATTTGGCTTGTCTACTGGCAAGTCTGCCTTGAAAATAATATGACAGCAGCCTGGGAAGAGCGTAGATTAGGGAGCACGGCATCGCTGGGGTCTTTGCTCAGCCCGAACACTGTGGCTGTTTCTTGTGTTGCGCAAATATGCATGCAAAGCAGTGCAGGATCGTGCCCAAAGAGCTCATAATAAGAGGCACCTTTCAGCTGTTCGTTTTAAAAATACAGCTGTAGGATCTCAGCAGTGTCTCGGGATAAAATATCAGCCCCCTTTCACTACCAGCAAAGGTTTCATCTTGCAATGTTTAATTCAGCTAGTGCCTCTTCCCCTGTAATTTGTTGGGATTTTTAATTGCCTGATTTTTGTAACGAGAAGCTTCTGTGGCCTCGGGATTTACCTCTTGCTCCTGAACTGCATATTGCATATAACTGAATAGGTGATAATCTTCCTGTATGATTTACTCATAAATATTTTGTTGCAAAAGCTGAAAGGACTGTGGAACTAAAGTGATAGCTCTGATGCGAATTGAAGTCTTGAGGTTAGTTCACTGTAGTACCTGTTGCCTTCTGAATCATTGCTTGCATGAAAATTGTTTGGAGGAATGGGTTTAATTAATTAATGGGTTTAATTCCAAAGCAATAAATTCTAAAAGAAGTTATTTCTGAAAACAGTATTAGATGTGGTTATTAGCAAGAGTTATTCATTCGGCCATGGATGCAGGATGTAGCTGACGCGAATAATTTGTGATTAATGTATTTGACTAGGCTATTTGAGAGAGTTCTTTGTGTAATTCTGATGCATCTTTTTTAAAAGTTAGAAATTGTGGGGAAAAAAATGATTATTTATTAGGCTAAAACCCAGCTGAAATATTGTGAATTCCTAAACTTATTCTGTTACATCTTTTTGTGTCCAACCCTCCCATTCTGCTCTTGGTTCCTGCTGTATCCTCTGAAGGCATCAAAACAGAAGAGGGCCTGAGCCACTCCCCAGGCCAGAGCGGCTTCCTAAGCTACGGCTCCGGCTTCGGCACGCCAGCAGCCGGCCAAGCCCCCTACACCTACCAGGTGCACGGTGAGTACGGCTGGCGGAAACCACCTCCCACACCCTGTGCTGCATTTGGTCTTCATCTTTTGCGATTAGAGCAAAAATCAGCATGGTGCGGGCAGTCGGGGCTGTGGGAAGAGGGATCCTTGGGTCTTTGCTCATTAAGGCATTAATTCCTGGTTGAGGTACTGGATTCAGCAGCAGTGTGCCTTAAAAAGCTTACCGAACAACCACTTCAAGCTTTGCCTTTCTGCAGGAAGATCTTTTTTCTTTTTTTTTCTCTTTTTAAATAACTTTTCTGACTGTCTGCCGGGGATTGTTGATGTGGGAGTGTAAATTCCCGGGTCCTCAGTTGAAATAAAGCAGAGATGCTTTTCAGCTTCACACAAACAGCAGTGCCAGCTGCTGTCCTGAGCAAACTGTTCCCTGGTAGAACTGCGGTGACCACTGAAGCTTAAAAACAAGATAATATTATGATATAAGAACATTTGGTTTTATAACTGTTGAGACATAAGTAATAACTGTCAAGATATATTGGCCTGCTTTAACCCCCAAAATACCAACGCCATTAAATAACTAAAGGTTACTGAGGTGAAGCTCAGCAGAGCTGAAAGCAGCTGTTTTCCCCCAAGATTCCTGAGTTTTAGTTTAGAATAACTGTTTTTTACTGTTGTCAAAATAATAATTGATTATAAAATAATGAAGTGAGCCCCCTCAAGGCTTCAAGGGCAATGCCTTGTGCTTTGAGGTTTATAACAGGTTTTCATGTTTTATTGTACAACCTTGAAGGTCAAAATGCATTTTTTTTCCTCAAATTAAAATTTGGAGTTCTTCTCTGGTCATTTAATTCCAGCAGCCGTATGAAGAATCTCCTGAAACTCAATGCTATGTTGCCAACTTCACAAAAATTATGAAAGGGTTTAAATCTGAACTGAACTGAAATATGAAATAAAAATGATGTAGTTTATTTTAGCCCATTTCTAGTGGGGTGGAGTTTGATTTGTTTGAGCATTCTGGTGCCTTTTGGTCAGGAACCTAGACTTCTGCAAGGAGTGAGGACCAATTCTAGCACAATGACAGATGAGAAGAACCATAACAAGATCAGAGCTTTATTTATCAAAGCCATAGCTTTATCAATATTTTAGACTTGAGAAGCATAATGAGTTTGTTCTGAGAAGTCCTTAAAATATCACTTATCTCTGTCCCTCTAGCTTAAGTCTGAGGGAAGGCAGGTTTGTTCCTCAAGCCCTGATTTCCCTTCGATGTTTGGATTGGACTTGCCTAATAAACTAAAAATTAGCTTTTTGTCCCCTGCTAAGCCTCAGCACATTGCATTTGAAAGTGCCTTATATTGGACGTGAATAGACGTTATTTGACTGAGGGAAAAAAAAAATGAAAAGCATTTTATACTAGAAGTGATTTTGGAAAGCTGAGGACTGCAAGGTGACTTGCTGCTGATACTTGGTGTGCTAATGTCATCAAGAGCTCATGTCTATTACGCTAACGTGATTCTTGGATCCTGAACAGAATATGGTGGAGGCAGCTGGGTTGGATGTGTCACAGAAATCAGAAAGTGAGGCCTGTGGTTTTCTTCACCTTGATTCCTGCAAGCTTCTTCCATCCTACCCCTATGAGGAGTTAAATTTTTTGCTTCAATTTCACTCCTTGAATCTTTCCTGCTTGTCCTGAGACCGTGTTACGCTCAGTTAGCAGTGGAAATCCACTTTGGGAAAACTGTTGCTTGCAATTACCAGCAGATCTGGGGTGTCGCGGGTTGCTGCTGCTTCATTTAAGGCCTGCAGTGCTTTGTCTGTTGGCTCTTGGAGCCCCAGCAGCTGTGCACTCTCTTGCCCAGCTACCGGCTGATCAGATACTCCTGGCTGTAACACCAGGACTGATGATGTACAGACATCTTCTACTGCAGCCTTCTACGACTGGTATACTCCTGTCTAGGTTTCTGTTGGATTTTGTTTCCCCAGAAAACGCTCCGGCTCCACATATGCTTTGTGTTAGCTTGGGAGAATCTGAGCTGGTTGAGGAGGCAAACTCTTGGCTCACTTGACAGTAGAGTCATCTTAAAGAGATGGCCCCTATGTTCAGTGAAGAGGTTTAGAGAAGCAAATTTTGTGTCTTGGCACTTGAAAACATTACACTGACAGAAATTACTGACACAACAGTGCATGTTGTAAAACAGCCCGGGAGGAACTTCATGCACACGCACATGAGCATGAACACGCTCCAAGTGCTTCCAGATAATGTTCCCTAGGGCAATGCTATGGTATTAGGTGAAATCACTTCATTTTGTTCAGATTTTTATGTCAGGCAGATCATTTCAGCCAGCTCCCTAAGCCCTTAATGCAAAAGGAAAACAAAGGAAAACAGTTTCTGCAAGTGGCAGGTGCCTACGCCAAGGCAAACGGAGCAGGACTAAATGTGTCTTCCTGTTGTAAACAAACATTCCCACCCTTCTCCTCCTCACTCAAGAGCAGAAGAGGCTGAAGCGCCTTGACCGTAAGGTTTATTTACCTTGCTGAGTGCTGCTGAAAGGCCTGCAGGAGAAGGCAGGAGGCGTCCCGCGCCGCTTGCTACCGAGGAATGTGCGCCCGCGCCTCCCACGCCGCAGCCGCCGCGCGTCGCGGGCACCATTCCCCACCGCTCGTCCTACCACCCTCCCCAGCGCCGGGTCCGCCAGCGTCCTGGACACCCTGTTGCTGACCCCAGGAAACTACTCTGGACTATGGGCTAAAGCAGCTGAAAGGTTTTATTTATGTCTTTTTGTAAAATCAAATTTCAGGGAGACTTCAAAAGTCAGTCTTTCCCCTGTTTCAAGGACAAAATGTTCATTATGTCATGTCCAGGGAGAGAAGCAATCTTGAGGACAGGGAGTGTGTGTGTGATGGCTCAGCAAGGAAAGGGATCTCCAGGAGGGTGAGCTAGTCAGTTTTGTCTTTTAATGTAGGAGGAAAAACTGTTTTCTCAAGCTAACTTCAGCACGTACTGTGAGATGGTAATAGCTGAAGCATGTAAGTGGAATAACTTTGCTGCTTGCCTGCATTTAGCACCAGCTCCTGAGAGCTAACTAATGAAGTCTTCTGCAGGCAGGAGTGTTTGGTTAGGCCGCAAGTCTCCAGCACATTCTGCAGGGCCTCAAAGCCTCCCCTCCCTCTAGGTGAGAATTTCATGGTGCAGCCGGTGAATGGGCATGTCACGAGCGTGTTACACCAGTCAGAGCACTAAGTGACCTCTTGGGTGACACGAACTTGGTCTCATGGGACTCTGGAACAAATTTTTTTCCTTAAATACAGATGTAGTTGGTGCTGGTAGCTTTGATCTCCTATCTCTAGTACCAACAGAAGTTCTGGCCAGGATACACACGTGAAGTTGAGGCCTCTCCTCCTTGGTGGCTGGTTTTGGTAATACGACGCTTTGCAAGCCAGGACCTGCTTTCCTTTATGTCTATTCGTTTCCACTACAAAAACAGGTGGTGCAGGTGTAGTCGGGTTGGGTTCAGCTTTTCATCTTTAACTCCCATTATCAGTTCTATTCTGGATCTTGAGCTGGAACAAAATCCACTGAACAGCAGTAATGAGAATAGGACATTCTTTGGTCACTGAGTGGTAAATAGAAAAAAAATTATTTTACAGACAACCAGAAGGGGAAATCTATTTTCATGCTTCCCTACCATGAAAATAAATTAAATGTAGAAGGGTTAGAAGCCAAATATCTAATACAGGTTTTATACCCATATAAAAGATGAGATTGGCAAGTTACATAGTTCCAAAAAAATGAATCACAGAGGTACTGTGGGCAAAAGTAATGATTTTAATTGCTAATTTATACTCCTGAGCTGTCAAAAATAATCTCACCTGAATAGTTCCATGCCTCGAAGAAAAAGAAAGTGTAATATTTTCTGACCAAATCTCCCTTGTGTATCTCCTTGTTTGTGGTGCGCTGTAGAGCTGATCAGAAAGACTCATAAAACCACATGCTCCTGCAACTTGTGGTAATTCTTAATTTTCATCCATTTTTACCAAACTCTAAATAGCCCCTCAGAACATGAAACGAATGTTTCAGTTAAAAATACTTTTCTTGGAAAACCTGATCCCTGTTGTTTTTATAGCTGCCCTCAAGGCGTTTTTTACCCATTCCCTCTCCAGCCATTGGGCTATGGCACCCTTTGCATATTAGGAATGGCCTTACCTAGTTTTACAAAACTTTCCCAGGTATGTGTTCCCTTGATTACCAGAATAGGCTCTTGGGGCTGAAAAAGGCTCTTTTGGTGCTGTGTAGGCACTCGGAGCTTTAAGCAGCATTTCTGTCCAGTCTTGCCAGTAAAGTAGCCACATCTCTCATCTGTCCGCTTGCCGTTCCCTGATGATCTCACCATCCTTCGTTTCATTATGAAGGGGGGACTAAGGTTATAGTCCCATGAACATTCTCACTTTTGGTCCATTGTTGACTTGGAAGGAGTATTTCCAAGAAGCTTGAAGCCAGTATAACAGAATTTGGCTATATAAAGGGGCAAGATTATTATCAAATGCTTAAGTAAATCGTTTAATTAGCTACGTAAAATACTACAAGAAAGTTCTGGCAGCATATTAGCTAAAGCAGAAAGTCATGAGCTCTGCAGAGAGAGTGCATGTAGCCAGCACAGGGGAGACCTTCCTGTGGTTGCCTGCGCATGTGTTACCCCTTACTGCACATCAGGCCATCCCTTCTCAGCTTGTCACTAATTCCTGCACAATTCCCTGCTCCTCAGTTGTTACTGCTGAAGTGGCAGCTGGTATGAAACTGTGAAATTGCACAACAGCTACAACTGCGGCCAAAGACCACTGCAGATACTGTCTTTGGCCAGGAAAAGATTTGACCACCATAGGTTTTTTATTTTATTATTATCTTTTCTTTCTTTTTAATATCCAAATCCATTTACCCGCAAAATACTTTTTAAATGACAAAGGAAAATTCAGTTACATAACTGGAATAACTCACATTTGCCAGGGAATTGCAAGGCAGTATTGAGTTCAGTGCAGCAATAAATGTGGGGCCAATGACCCTATGCACTGAAATTTGTTGCTACTGAGCATTTGTTTTCTTTGTTGAGTGCATTTTGATCATCTGTCAAATAATGAGTAAAAAGCAGAATTTTTTTTATGTGCAGTGCTGATTTCAAGTGGAATTACATATGTTGCTTATGTTTGTGGGATGAATTGCCAATGAATTGTTCTCCTTGCTTGAGAAAAAATAAGGTTGGATATTTAATTAATCAAAACGTTCTCTTACGCTGGAAACGTTATAGCTTTTGTGAATATCTGGAGAGTGTAGAGATTTTTTTTCCAGAGATGCCTGAATTTCTTGTAATTGTGTGCCAGTTTGTGTGCTACATATGTAACATGAATCCATAAATAACCATTTGGCACAAATGATTAGCTCTGCATGCACAAGTTTTGCAAAGGAAGTGGCATGTTTAATTTTAAGCTTGATTCTTTAAGAACTTAGTGATGAAATGTGCAAGATGGGGAAATTTCGATTTACACTTGAGAAATGTGGATTACGCTTTGGCGTGCTGATAGTCAGTCCCTCTGAAGCCTCAGAACACAGAGGGAGAAAATGTTCTCGACGAACTGTCACTCAGACACTTTTGATGCGCAAAATTAAAGTCTCGGTGGAGCCTGAGTAGCCCTTTTCAGAGCTCGTGCTCCACAGCTGGTTTGCATTAGTGGCAGCCTGAACCCGGGGCTGCCGAGCTGTGCTCTGCTGCACGGCGAGTTCAGCGAGGAGAGGCCTCTCTTCAGGAGGGGTCAGACCTCACTTTTTGCAGTGTAAATACAAATTCCCCCAGAATAACAGCGCAGTCGCCCTTTCAAAGATTTCTAAACACCAGGGGCTGGCGGTGATGCATTTACTTTATTTTAAAACTAGCTGTCGTCCAGGAGAGGAGACTCCTGGGTAGAGGCAAAGGTGTTGACAGTGATGCACTGTGAGCTGCAAGGGTCTGTGCTACTGCTGCTCGAGCACAAAGCTCTGCGCTGCGATGTCCTGTTTGCTGCTTATGCAGACTTTTTTTGGTGCATCCTTTCAGAAATCCTGACGTTGACATTAAAATATGTTTTTAGACCGTTACTAAACCAAAATGGACATGGGAAGGAGTAGACACTGGTGCAGATGTTCCTAGAGCTAGGAGAGCAAATGGACTGGGACAGCTAGGGCAACGGGAAAAGCATAAAGGAAGAACAGCAGCAACGTGAAACTGCATTAAAAGCAGCACTTTGGGCATCCTGGTTTCCTGTAAATGTGAGAAGCTTTGGAGAAATCACAGAAGAGGAGAATTTTAAAGCATTAGCTTTGCAAATATTTAGAAGGAACACTTCTGTGAAGAACAGCATGGGAAGCAGCTTGGAAGTTTGGTTTGAATGCCTACTGTGTGGCTGGCATCAGGGAAATGGATGCAGGCGTGACATTCGTGCATGAGAGAGAATCAACGAGAATTGTGAAGGAGCTGGAGAAAGGAAATACAGTTCATACATGCTCTGATGAGGAGGTGGGAGTCAGAAGAGGGAGAAGTAAGGTTGTTTCCCTGGCCTTCTGCTTTGGCTCCCTTGGAGCAGCGGCTGAGATGGGCAGCGATAGATTAAGTTTGCAGGTGTGGAGATCTGCTGGAGTGCTCGAGACACGGGATCACAGCATTCTGCATTGAGAGGTTTCGTGTTGGATGGATAGAAGGAGATCTTCGTTTTGGTGCAGCCTAGATGGCTGCAAGAGATTTCCGAGGAATGCTCCTGAGCGAGAGGCACAGCAATGATAGTCATGGTGATTAAGGAAGAAGGGTACAAGAGGTGTTAATTAAGGTCTCTGTTTTAACTGTTTTTGAGCTTTAGTTAGTGATTTGACATGTGCAAGGAGATGTGCAAAAGAAGAACCAAGAGTCTAGTTAGGTCTAGGAAGATTGTGGCATTCCTAGTTTTGTGTTCTGTTTTGGACATATTAATACATTTAAACCTGTACATTGAAAGAGATGAGGAAAAATTATGAATAATAGTCAAACTTTACACTTAAATTACTTCACAGGAAATAGTAAGTCTCTGCTGTGCAATCTTAAGTCATAGCTCAACCTCTCAAGTGAGTAGAGCTATATAGCTATTAAGAAATAGATGAGGAAAAAGAACATTTTTCATGTGTAAGAGGAAGTTTGGTAGCTAAGAGTTGGACATGTTCTGGTGTCACTTTGTGTTTGCAATTCACATTGCAGCTTTAAAAAGAGCTCAATAATGGAGGGAGGTGTAGTGTATGTTAATGAATTCTGAGAACCGGCTTAATTTCTAAATGTGGAGTTAAATTTCATAGTATGTTTTTGCTTTTTTGGAATCATCTGCAAGAAAAATGGAGGGAGCTGGAATGCAATGTGGGCTACATGCTGTGCAATACATATTGCATGGAGGATGTGCTGCAAATTTAAAAATTCTCTATTATCCTCTTTCATACAGTTGTAATGTCAGCATAGAAATCATGTTGCAGAGATGTTTGGGGGGACGTTTTGTGATTTTATTTTTATCACTTTTGCGGTAGAAAAAGCAATGAAGGACAGTGACAGCTAGGGAAATGAGCAGCTTGGTTTTGGTAATTCAGCACAAAATGAAGCTGGCATAGAATATGCTAAAATGTTACAGGAGCTTCACTGAATAATTGATTTGGTACACCTAATAATGCTTTCTTGAAAATGTCTAGAAGGCAGTGGAAAAGCTAGTATAAAATTATGTATAAAAAACTGCATCAAAAAACATACCCTGCATAATCAAACACTTGAAAGTTGGAAAATGTCAGATTTTTGGTGCCATGTGGTCTTAGTACTTGGGATTTTTGTATCTCATTTCCAGGCACTGCATGCGATAATGGTCTGCTGGAAAATACAGAACCCAATCATGCGATGAGAGGCTGTGCTGGCGTTTGTGTGCAAGTGAGCTCTGACCCTGTGTTGGTTAGTGTGGGCCGTGCAAGTTGGGGGCTGATGTTCTAGCGCTGGGAAACCCTCCTATGGGGCTTTGTGTAGAGTTTGTGGGCAGTTTCTATTGGCATTGGCAGAGTTTAAACACTGAAACTTTGGCAAACCCTCTGACATTTAGAACTATGGGAATACCTACACTCTCTGAAAAGACCATTGAGGGTTACTAAAAACAAAGATGAGAATGCAGCCTTGGCTTAGGAAGTCTCCAAGGGGTAGAGACGCCAGGGAAAGTTCTCTTGTCCTATCCTATACCCTTCCCTAAGCATCCACTATTGGCAGCTGTTTTTCTGTTCCTGGAAGCGCTGCAGCCCTGAGGCAGTGCCTGGAGGGGCAAGGAAAGGCTTGAGGCAGTCATCTGGGTGCAGAGGGTGCTCAGCAGAGAGTTGACCTGCTCCACAGTGGTGAGTCAAAGAGTGGGATACATTGCCCAGCTCGTTCTCCCTTTGTCCCCCTCACGTTGTATTTAGAGACCCTCCTTGTTCAAGGGCACAAGACTCACTAAGTACATGGGTATGCACAGACTGGGTTTCTGACCCCCGAAGGCCCGTGACAGCAGAAGTTCTAGGACTGGTTAGGTTTTAGTACTGACCTAGGAACTGGAATCTCTCAACCACTGAGCATGAGACAGCACAGAAAGTGGCAAATCCAACCTGCCTTCCCTGGGTCCTGTTATCTGTCACTGGGTCTGGCGGGTGATTGTGTCCGGGTGGCAGCTGGAGGATTCTTTTTGCCTCTCCAAGGAGCTTCCCAAGTAAAGTCACGTTTGTTGATTGTTTTGTCAATAGGACAGTGTGCAGAAACAAAATATGTACTTGCAATGTTCACTTTGACCCAAAGTGTTTCTTTGCGATTTGTTTTTAAAGGCAATCTGGCGTGGTTTCCTTCTATAGGTGCAGCATCCTTTGACAGGAGTGGTTAAAAGGAACACTTTCTCAGAAATAATAAACCAGAAATGCTTTCCCCATTCTCAAGTCCTGGGAGTAAAAATAAACCATCCCAGTGCTTTCAACACCACTATTGAGCTGCATCGAGCTGTACAGGTGCCCGGGCTCCAAAGGCTGGTAAAAGCCAGGCCCTTCCCACCACTCTGGTCATCACTTGTCAAAGTCCTTTGACCCTCTGGGGGTTGAGTCCTCCTGGCAGCAGTGGAAGAGCTTTGGCTCAGAAAAATTGTGCCGTGAAATGTGATTTATGTCAACTCAAACTACCCACGAACACCTGGTCAGGCTAGCAGGGCTGAGCGGGATTGCAGGGGAGACCCAAGGACGTACTTTAAAAGGGAACCTATGGGGGGGTGTTGTCTGCAGGGGGGCTCCATGCACTTCTGGGAGCAATATGCATTAATAGACACCACTGATGTTCCATGCCGTAATACTGCAGCACTCTCCTTTTTATCTGGGTTAACACAGTGCGCTCTTCCCTGCCTGAGCCTTTCCGGACAGAAATACAAGACTGTTTTTGGAGAAGGGTTCATTATGCCTAATGGCAAACAGTTGAGCAATATGCCGCAATGTACATATGGGTTGAGTTTTTCTTCTCCTTTCACAGGTCAGATAGTCTTGAAATACCTCAACAGCTGACAGCCATGCAACATTTTATGAGTTTTCTTGCCCAATAAATGCAGGCAGATGTTGTAGGATTTGGAACCTTACAAGGCACTGGAGTATAGCTAGTGGGAGGTAGTTTTGATGAGTGCTTAACCTCTAGCTAAAAAAGTAGCAGCTTGAAGAAGGCAATATTTACTGCAGGAAACATTAGCTTGTCAGAGAGCTAAAGCGCTGCAAAGAGCCTTTTGAATGACCATGCAAGTCTTCAGCCAGATGTTATTCGTAGTGTAGAGTAATGCACGCTCTGCTGGGAGTTAGACGAGGGCCTTTCCTTGCATCACTCATAGTCAACTTTGTTTCCTGTAGGAACAGCTTGCTAATGTAAGAATATACAAGCCATTATAGGCAGGCTTATAAAATAGCATGCAATTCAACTGAACCCTGTAGGCATTTATTTTATTAGTGCTAAGTGATCAAACAATCCTTTGGGAGAACTCTCACTGGAACCACTGTATGATTCATCCACGAGTTAGAAGAAACACCTGGGTCATAGCTTCACTGTTTTATTTCAGGCATATTCAGAAGTGTCCAAGGTAGCCACTCGGTGTATTCCATAGCCCCAGCCCAACTTTCCATCTTTTGGGTATTCTTGGGCTTTTCGTTACTGCTGGCTACCCAAGTGGCCATAAAAGTGTCCTGCTGTCCAACAGCAGGCTACTCCTCGCTCTGATTCTATGATATTTTGTTAAATAATGTAAATGTGAACTATGAGTTCAAAGTATAGCAGTTTATTCTTCTTTGAGCGGCATGGGAGACTGAAGGAACAGCTCTCTGATGGCAGATCCTCTCTGATCTCTGAAATGGAAGGAAGGCCCAGACCCAGTTTTCAGAGCTTCCTACGAGGCTGACGTGAACTCTGCCACAGGTCTGTCCTCTCTCCAGTCCATGGCTCCTCGAGACAGTGGTGTGCCTATGGTGCACTCTGCATTTACACGCTGCTGCTGCAAGAAAGGCTTTTTGGCAATGTCAGAACTTAGTTCTGAAGATACTGAAAATAATCCTGAACTTTTATTTTCTTTGTCTGAAAAGTGGGAGGCTGGTGAGGAGAATGTAGCCTGTTGTCGCAGTGATGGAAAGAAAGAAATGGAGAAACTGAGAGGAAGGAGAAAGTGTCATGAAAGGTTCTTCAGGAGCACAGTACAGCTCCCACACCACTGAAACTGTCCTTCACCATGGCAAAGATTACAAAGTGTTTGAATTAAAAAGGGGATGAGGGGAAAAATGGCAAATGAAATCCATCTGTTATGAAGAACAGGAATAAAACATCAATCAGCTCACAAAATTTTCTCTCTAAACGTTGCCCTTAGACACTCAGAGAAGGGCTACATCTACTTAGCAGGGAAAGGCTGTGGCGCTGAATATGTACAGCCTGTGCATGGCCTTTATGTGTGCAAGTGTGTTTGTGATATATATTCTTTACAGGAACATTTACAGTGCCGTACATCTGAAGAGCCATTCTTCTCTAGGATCCAGATTGTTTTATTACCAGCTAAATGTTCTTTAAGCTACCTGTGAATGAGGGCATTGTGACATTTAGCAACTGGTTTGATTGAACACAGATGTGAACCGTATTCCATATGGAGAAGATCCAAGGAGAGAGATCCCAGGGTTGTTTCTGATTTGCAAGTAGGAGTCTGAATGCGACTGCTTGACACGGTGCTACCAACATAGATGGAAACAAATCACTCGCTGGCCCCTCTGCAGTAGAGTGAATGTAAAATGTGGCTGCAACTTGGGGTGCTGGGCTGTCTTCAGAGGCCGGGAAGAAATGTCATTGAATGAGAAAGCAAAAGTCCTATGGAAACGGGCAGTATGCATTCAGAAATGGGAGGGAGAGTGTGCATCACTCGTCCAGAGGCTTCCTAGCACAGCCCTGTTTTGAATGAGCACTGCTTTTCCTGTTCAAGGCCCTCACCAAGTATTACAGTAAGCATGGTTACCTGAGAAAGAATGGGAGCTGAGTGGATAAATGGTTGGAACAGCTGTGGAGGATAGGCATAAACTGAAAATGGCAATATTAGAGGGTTGTTGATATTTTTCTAGCATTTTTGAGTGTAAAATTTACCTATGCAGAACTGAAATTTCATGCAGTGGAATTCATTGTGTTAGTGCAAAAAGGAAGTGTTTAGGGGCAGTTCTGGCATGCTCTGAGCTGCTGAATTCTGAGAGGCAGCTCAAAACTAGCCTGTCCCACTCCTCTCTGGGCAAAAAGGGAGGTTTTTCCCTGTGTCTGCAGAGTGCCTGTGGTGCCTGTTTGTTTTCCTTCCATCTGAACTGCTTGTACAGCCTCAGGAAAGCAGCCAGGAAGCCCAGCCTGTAGAGTAGGGCTGGGACAGCTGCAGCCCCCGGGAGACAGCCGTGGTGCTCGAGGTAGACGTTAATGCTGAGCGTAGCTAAAACAAAGTATTTTTGAACCCGAGTCTCTCAGAGCGTCCTGCTCCATGCCGGTAACTGCTTTCTTTTTCTCCTAACTTTTCATCCTTATTCAGCTGAGAAGAAATTCTGAACTTTTCATAGCTTTGCTGGGTTTTCTAGAGCGTTCTTAACTGCATTTCTTATGCCATAACAAGAGTGAGGTGCCAGGAGGTCCTGGTGTGGCGGCTCTCGCCCAGCGTTGCCTTCCCGAATGCAGCCCTGTCGCAGGGAGAAAAGTGGTTCTGTTTGATCTCGGTTTTAGCAAGACATCCAGTTCTTTGGGACTGTGTCTCCGAGATTGATTGCTGGATCAGATCCCACTCAGCAGCCCGGATAGGCAGCCTGGTGCAGGTGTGTTTAGTGCTGCGTCTTGTGCAAGCCGCACGTGGGTTTCCGTCGTATCCGGTATGTCCTTTCGCCAAGACCACTGGATCAGGATGAAGTGACAGGAGATAGTCTGTATATGAAAAATCTGCATTGCCAAAGCCTGTATGTCTGCCTACCCTGGATATGAGGTTTCAGAAATACCTGCTTCGCTAGCATTTAAATATATGGGTAAAAATATAGGAATTTTGTCTCACCACAGTTGCCTGGGCAGAGGGAGCTGCACTAGAGGCGCCGATGGAGAGGCCCTCCTGGGACATGCTCACACTGGGGAGTCCTTGCAAAGATATCCCACAAAATTGCAGTGATTTATTTTTCTTATTATCTTGAATTGTTTGGAAAATGGGAAGTATTGTGCGCAGGTAGCGCAGCAATAAACATGTTTTCATCACAATTTACACACAAAGCATGAGTCCCTCAAGGTAACTCATCCCCCTCCTGACAGCTTTAATAAAAGATGATGGATGGTTCCTGTGCGGCGCTTTGGGAAGCTCCGCGGTCCCCCCACACCGCTTGTTGCGCGGGTGTTCGAGTGCCACAGAGCAGTTTGTGCCCGGAAGCGGCAGCAGGGCCAGCTCCCCCCGCATCGCGGCGCCAAACCTGGAGCTGCTGTGGAAACATCCTCGTCCTGCTGCCTCGCAGGTGCTTTTTGGGGGAAAATGTGCTAGTGCAGGTGGGGAGGATGCTGCCCTGAGGGGCTCTCCCATGACTACGTTTTGGGTGGAAAGAGGAGGAACTTGGCTTTGCCTCTCTGTCCCCGCTGGTGTCTCCTCCGTTCCCTGCCGTGTCCCCACTCCTTGAGGGCCCTGTGTGGCAGCAGATTCAGTCTGCAGGGTGGAGTTGCCCCCTGCCCCTGGTTCCTCCCGGGCATGTGGTTTATGGCCGGCCCTGTGGGCTTCGTAGCCGCGGAGTTTGTTCAGCTGCCCCTTCCCGAGCTCATCTGATGTCTTGAAAGAAAAACAAGCGAGCGGTGCTTGGGGGGAATGTCTGCAGCCCCAGCGAAGGGCTGGCTGGGCATCAGCTGCTTTCCTTGGGAGGAGTCAAGTCTTCCTTTTCTCCCACGTGGGATGAAGCCAAGCTTTTGCTTCCCAGAAACCTCTGCAATACCGTTCTTTGGGATAACAGCAGCAGGGAACAAATTTTCAAACAGCTTTGGAAATTCTCCCGTGCTTGGTCTACCAGGACTGATCCTAGGATGTGCCTGCATGTGACAGGATACGTGAGCACTTCAGTGTGTAATCTGTGGAGCTTCCGACATGGGAAGATCAAAAAAATATGTTCCATCATTTGCAGGGAAGAGGAGAGCACTGAGCTTTAAATTTGATTTGAATCCTTGTTTTCCAGCTTTGATTTCCAACTCCATAAATACTTTTTTAGTGTATGTGATGGGCGTCTTTGAATAATTTTAAGCAGACCTCTCTAATAGCCCCAAATCCTTATAGTCTATATTTGTCACACAAAACTATTTTTTTTCCTAGGGTACAAATACTTGATCTACTATTGTTGATTCTTTATATAAGTCTATAGAGCAACTTTGATTCCTGGTATAGTTTATGAATGTAGTATTCTTCCTCTTAGGCACAACAGGGATTTACCAAGGAGCCAATGGCCTGGCAAACTCGGCAGGATTCGGCGCTGTGCATCAGGTATGGCCGCACATAGTACTGGCAACGCTTGCCCGCGGGCTATGGGGTGAAGTTCACTCGGCATCCTTAGAATCAAGACAAGGGTATGGGGTTGCGACACCCCATTTTGTCTTGATTCAGCTACCACACTATAACTCTCTAAGCTCACTCACACCTCTTGTTATTAGCTCATATTTCTATAGGCAAGGACACTCATTTGGGCATTTAGTTGTTGCTGAGCTAGCTGGAAAATCTCAAGCATGAACATTTCTGCAAAACCATTACTGCATTTATTTTTTCACTTTTCTAACCCATTCAAACAGCTGATCAGAAAAAGCTGCTGATCATGGGAAAATGCAGCCTGTTTTCTCCTTCCCTCACCAGCTATTTTTGCTGGTTTTCTAGTTTCTCAGGTGTAGTGTTGTCGTGGAGATTGCGTGTTGCTTTGCTGTCCTCCTCAAAATACCATCCCCCTTCACTCCTATGTAAAATTGGTGAACCCTGTAATGCCAAATGTGTCAGCGGTGATAAATAAAATCCTGCAGAAAAAACAGGACTTTCCTGATTTTTGACCTCTTGTTGATTCAGCTGATCTTAATAAAGCGGGAGTATATTTAGGAGAGGCAGAAATGTAATTTCCGAAATGACTAAAACACGGTCCGTTGCTGAGAGGGTTCCTCCGTCTTGCCTTGCTGCGTGCTTGGGTAGCGCTGCCTTGCTGTGTGCAGGGCCTGGTACAATTGTTTATGAGATGAAAACCATGATCTGCAGAAGGTCCGTGTCTCTCTCTTCCCCCAAGGAATACTCCTCCTACCCAAGCTTTCCGCAGAGCCAGTACTCTCAGTATTACAGCTCTTCCTACAACTCTCCCTACGTGTCGGCAAACAGCATCAGCCCATCAGCCATCCCCACGTCCGCTTACTCGCTGCAGGACTCGTCCCACGCTATTACCAGCCAGAGCACAGAATCACTCTCTGGTAGGTGCCCCTAATGTTTGCTGTTGGGTTTTTTTTTGCAAGTATTTTTCTTTTTTTTGTTGTTGTTGTTTTTGTTTGTTGTTTGTTTTTTGTTTTGTTTTGGTAAGTATTTACCTAGATAAACCAAATTTCCCAGCTTTTATTATTGACACTTAACAGCTCACAGAGTACTACACAAAATTTAGGGAAGCGAGTAGAAAATACAGGCTCTCTAAGGCCAACCTGTGTGGTTTTTGTGAGTGCACATGGCTTGATCTATTTAAAGGTGGTACAGAAAGATAAAATCATTGCCTATAAAAAGCAGATCAGTGCTGTGTATAGCAATGGGGAGCTCAAAACAAATGTCCGTGCTCTGAAAAAGCCTCAGATGTCACCATATGCTGACTTTGCAGCCCATATCTCCATCAAGATTTACGTTCACCTCTAACAACTATGTGTAATCTATGTGTTCGTAAGTACAGGAAGAGAAAGCTTTTCTTTATTAAAAAAAAAAAAAAAAAACAACACCATCTAAGTTGAAAGCTCGATAGGAATTCCACACAGCGAAGCACCTAAACCTTCAACATTTTAGGCTTCTGGGTGTTTAACTCTTGAAAGTCTCAAGGCTTTAATGGTTTATGGAATTACTGACGGATTATTATCCTCCTATGCACCGTTTGAGTGCAGCCTTCACATATCGTTTCCCTACTGAGGTTTTCATTGGCAGGCAGTAACGTTTGTGTCAAACACCACATAACTTGCGGATGAGCACAATATACGCCCATTGCAGGTCTGCTGACTTATGGAACAAATCTGAACATCTGTGGTTGCTCTAAAAGAAAAGTAAACTAATATATATATATATATTTTTTTTTAAAGAAGTGATCACCGACTGCTCTAAAAGCAGTTGGAAGATTTTCTAGTCTTGAGATCTTATCTCAGGCTTTTTGAGGAAAGGAGATTTCAATCGGGCGTCTTAACCCCAACCCAGGCTTTTCTGAAGAAGTATGTGGCTGTGTTAGGAAGCTTGGGAGGTCGCAACTTAGTAAGGCAAAAAGAAAAATACCTTTGAAAAGGATGTGTGGTAGCAGGTAGGTGAAATATGGACAGGTTTATGAAAACCAAGCCAACAAAAATAGATACATTATACAGGGAACTTCACCTTTGTTTCTTCTCAGTTATTTCTAGACTACTGTCCTTGTGAAATTGTTACTTAGTACTATGTATTTTTATATAGAAATTGAAGTTAAAAATATCTTTTGAACTGTAAATGTTCATTAAATTAAAAAAAATACAAAAGTTTAAGGGATGCTAGCATTCTTTTCTACTGTCTTTCTAATTTTTCTCTTGGAAAAGTTGGCATGTGGGATATAAAATTTAATAAGATGCTTCTTTCAATTGAAATATATGACAGTTATTTTTGATGTGACATTTTAAAATTATCTATGCATATGATCTCAGCTATTTTTGAACTTATTTTAACACAAACCTTTGAAATGAAAAATTAGCTGAAATGAATGAATAAAAATGAATGACATGTCATTCTGAGTGGTTGCTCTGTCATCTATGGGCACACATAGAGTAGGCTTCCCTGAGCGTGTTTTCTTGTGCATCTGCTGCAGTCTTCTGACAGATTTCCTGCTTTAATTGTAATGACACCATGCAAAATTTAAGCCTTTGGTCTCCGCAACAGGGGAGTACTCAACAACACCAGCCAAAGAGGCGGAAGCGGAGCGGCACCACCGAGGGGCGGATGGCAAGGTGCGAACGCGCTCCAAAAGGAGCACCGATCCCTCCCCTCCCGCTGACAGCGAGATCGAGGTGAGGCCCCGCGTCCCTGCCGGGGCACATGGGGCAAGGGGAAGGTGGCGCAGCGACTGCGAGATGAGCGGCCGTGCGCCAAGGGTGGCCCCAGCACCAGGACGAAACTGCTGCCATGGCTGGGGCTGGTAGAACTTGTGAAACCAGCATTGTGGTTTGGTGTCTGTAGGAGCAACTTCTCAGGCGACTTGTCACATGTAAATTGTTTTTTCTTTTCCCCTTTGGGCCCTTTCTGGGGCTGCTGCTGTCACCCAGGTGGGTGTGGAGGAGGCATCTCTGCTTGGGGCTCCCTGTGGTCTGATGCCTCCCAAAGCTGCCATATGTGTTTCTTCACTGAACTGCTTCATGCAAATGCCTAACGTGCCACTGTTTCTTTTTTTTTTTTTTTTCTCTTCCCACCTCATCTCTCATTGCAGCGTGTGTTTGTGTGGGACTTGGATGAGACGATAATTATTTTTCACTCCTTGCTCACGGGAACCTTTGCATCCAGATATGGGAAGGTAAAATTTGATTTGTCTGTCTTTTTTACCATTACAGCTTGTCCAGCCAAATTGCATCAGGAACTGTGGGGGCAGCTAATAAGGCAGCTTTTCAAACAGATGCTGCCAATCTTGTTCAGACGCACTCATATAAATATGTCCTGTGGTATTTCCTCCTGACATGTGAAAATTTAATTTGCTTCCCCTCCTGCTGCAAGTAGCCTCTTGTTTTCCAAGAGCTGGTGTTGTTGTAGGGCTGCTAGGTGGGACCCCATGATGCGCTTGCTCTTCTCCACGAGCAGCTGTAGCCTGAGCGGGGGAACACATGTTTTGGTTAGCCCCACAATTTCGTAAGCCTGTTGACCAACAGCTTCTCACAGAGCTTTTGTGCTTCTCGGCCCAGGTTGCCAGGAGGAATAGCAGCACTTCTTCCCACAGGGCTGCTGCAGCCCTGCTTTTTCCAGACCTTTAGAGAAAGGAAAGCCCTCCTTTCCAGACCAGTTGACCCCTTGCTCAACTGTCCCCTTTGGGTATTTTGGATGCCATGAAGGCTTTAGGCAGCTCTGTGGCTGAACAGACTGAATTTGGCTGCTACGGGGAAAACGCTGGCACTTGGATTTAGTACTGTGCGCTTCAGTTTCCTCCTACGGCAGTTTTTTACGATAAACACTTAAGTCACTTTGAATTACGGAATGTCAAACACTTTAAAATGGGTAGGAAAAAAGACAATATCGTTACCTAATTAAAGGTGGATGACCTGTTTGGCAGCTGTTTCCACACATGGCTTTGAACAGTCAGAGACTGGAAAATAAGCCTGCATCTCTCGAGAAAGCAGAAATATGATTTGACATCATTTCATGGCTTTCCCAGCTGTACTTGTTTTACGACGGTTATAACAAGCTGAACGTGTAATTAGCGAGATAGATTTATTGTTCGCTGTTTGATGTGCGCGGTTGTAAAGGATCTAGGAGGGTGTTTGTGGTGTGGAAGTTACTGCGGCTTTGGGAAGGCTGCTAACACTTTCAGCAGGGCCCTCAGAAAAGCAGGCACATGTTTCCAAGCAGGGCTTTGCTCGGGCCGTGTTGTCCAGGGTGACTGCAGTGATTCCTAAGGATGAGTGTACATGTGCATGCTCGGAGCGAGCTGCCGGTTAAAAGTAGCAAGAACACGGCCGGATCAGGAAGCACAAACTGGTGTGACTTAGCGCAGCTACGTGGGCGCCGCAGGGCCGAGCGGAGGCAGCAGCCGGCACGACGGGAATTCCCTGCCCTGCAGCGGAGAGCCGGGTCAGGCCAAGGCTGCAGGAGCTGCCCCTGAGACGGGGAAAAGGGGAGCTCGGAGTTTTGTGCTGGGAGCCTCACAGAGCTAGGAAATGACAAGCTTATCCTGTCTGGTTGCATTACACAAATGTAAGGAATGGTACAAAGAGGGTTTTTTTTGTTGATTTTTTTGGAGGCTGTTTTTTTTTTTTTATTTGAGCAGATCACCTATTTTACTAAGTTACCACAGGGGTTTTTTTTGGAGAAACTTCTGCAGAAGGATTTTTCTTGCTCCTTCATTTGTTTCATCAGTATTAAATTCCATGGGGCTTTTCTCTAAGGGAAATGGTTGTGTTATGAAAGCATTATAGGCTAACAGCTTGATCCAAAGACAACCTGAGGCTTCAGCGGGCTTTGGAGCAGCCCTTAAACCAAGAGGGAACTAGAGCCGCTCAGGCAGGCTGTCCTGGGAGCCATTAAAGAGTAAACGCACTTCAGAAATGTTTAAGTGAGCTGAATTATCAAGCACAGGTGAAGCCATGAGCCAGAGCTTCACAGAGTTTCCGAATTTCTTGAATAGTGTAGGAAGTGTTAATCTCAAAGTAAAGTCTCAATATCAGGGCCTAAAATTCCTATTTTTTTCTCCCTTAATGGCTTCATGTGGCTCTAGTTAGACAAGTACCTACTTTGAGTTCGATGTCGCGTGTAGAGGTTCCCTGCGTGTTCCTTCAGAAGTGCCAGCTTATGTGATCTTCACCAGTCCTCTGGTGGGCATATATTAAGTGTATATTAAGTCCCTGTATCGTCCTCTCCACTGTGCTGCTGCAGCCACCACGCAGCCACACGGTGAACCGGGCAGCACAGCTGGTGAAGCTGAACATTTCTAGAGGGGTTTCTGGGCAGAGGAGACCAGGAGGTAGCTGTGGATTCCAAGATCTGGGATGCAGTTCGTGAAGTTTCTGCCTGTTGTCCCTTCCTTGGTGGCCCTGGTAGTAGGGAGCTGTCCTGACAACCTTCCTTTGGGGAGGAAGACGCCCCTGTGCTGGGTCCGGAGGCCCTTCCCGTGCGCTCGCGGCGGCGCCGCCGTTACAGAGTGGCCCGACTTCGTTTCCCTTTGGCGGCCGCGGAGCCGTCCGTCCGTGTCACCGTCGGGCTGGCCGGGGCGGCCGCGCTGCGGAGCCTCCCCAGCACTCCGCTCCACGGCGGGAGGCCCTGTGACAAAGAGAAGGGGAAAAAGAAAAAGTCCCAGATCTAATTAGCCCTGGATATTATGTTCAAGAGGGTTCAGAAACCTGTTCTGCAGGCTTCCCATCACCGAATGGGTGCAGAATATTTACCCTGCGCCTGCAGACCATGACAGACACAGGGTACTATTATGGCTTAATGTGCTGTCCCCCTCAGCCCTGTTAATCCCCCAAGCTGTGCTTAATGGAGCCCCATTTGATGGGGGGTGACTCCAAACCTTGCCACGTCTGCAAAGAGCCACGGATGAAACGCAATGGGAAAAACGGGGAAGAGGCTTCACAGCGCTGCTCTCCCGGGAGCGGGAAGACGTAGGGGGCTTTGGCCCTTTTTTTGAGGCCGCGAGGCACAGCGCAGAAGGACTTTTTTTATGGTATTAACTTCAGACACAATAAAAAGAGGTTGCAAGCGCTCCCGTGCCAAAAAAACCACGAGTCTCTTTCCCTTTCCCTGACTCCTGAGCACTTTGCAAGCTTGCTCCGGAATCTTTGTTGTCAAAACATTTAAAAAAAAAAAATATTTCTGCATCTCTTTGAGTCAAGGAAATTTATGTATTGTATGACAGATTCAGGCTTATGCTTTTTAAGGGAGTAAAATGGAGAAGAAAGGGGGCACCAGATACGTTGTTTTCCCTTGCCGAGAGATTTGTGCAGATTCTCCTCAGCATTTTGTACTTTTCCCAGTGCTTCCCCAGCATGTGCTGTTTCATTCTGTTTTGTTATACTCCTGAGCAAAACTTTAGTGGACTTTAGTGTCAAACTGGATTGTGTTTGAAGTAAAATATAGAACTAAAATTCATATTTTGGTGAAATTGTTTTTCTAAAATCCTGGAACCAAATGGAAAGGATTTAATTTTAGCACCAAATTAAAGAACAGAATACAGAGGTCAGTGTAAACGCATGATTTTGTGGGATCTTTATTAGCCCTTCAATGGTGCAGGCCATCCCTAGGATTATGATCTCTAAAATTCCCCTTTCTGTGGAGGCGTAGCATCTTCTGAGATTATTCAGCATCTTTCGGTGACTTGAATTTAAGAAAATTACGTGTAAGAAACTGTCTCTTGCCAAAATTTGGCTGGCAGGTGTAGGTTCTCACCTATTTTTCCTTTAAAAAAGGAAAAAATCCGTTCCCCCACTGTCACTGAATGCCTCAAGCAGCTCCTGCTTTTCCCTGCTCCTTTTCCGTGCCCGGCTCCGGTGTGTTTGCTGATGTGTTGGCAGATGCGGGGCGCGGACACGGTCTGGCCGGGGGCCGCGCGGCGCGAGGGAGAGCGGGGCCGCGCGCCGCCCTCGCGTGGCCTTTCCAGGCAAGCGGGGCCCAATTCACTCGGCAGATCGTGGATTAAGTTGAGATAAATACAATTTGGAAAGGATTTGCTGAGGAAGTTGGAGATTTTTACGCCTGCTGGAGGCTAAACCTCGTGTTTAATGCCTTTTTAAATTAAATTAAAACAGCATTCAAGCACCACAGGTAATAAAAGAAAAAATCATTACTTTAGACATGCTGCTCTATCAATTATTACCTCGTTATTGGAGATAGGGGAGTAAATAATCCCAGCCACTCGGCTGTGCCCAGCATGTATTTTGGGAGCAAACACCTGTGTTTGTCACTGCGGCGGCGCGCGGTGCTCCCAGCGTGTCTGAGCCCGGCGCTCGGCTCCCACCATTTCATTGAAAGTAGTTCTCAATTTGGAGGCTTGAACTTTTCCTACTACTTTATAAAAATGAATCTGCCTTTTTTTTTTTTTTTTCCCCAGGCCTTTCCAAGTAATTAAACTCAATTAAAACTCTTAAACGCTCCCCTTTGGTGACAACGTTGTTATCCAGGGCTGAGTGCGGGGAGGAGGTTTGGCTGGGAAAGCCCGTGATTGCTCCCTAATCCAGCCCTCACCTCTGGCTGACACCTGGGCCAGATAAACCCCGCAGGATGGCAGTCTGACAAATGCTCTTAATTAATACCTGCTTCCTTGTAGAAAAGCAATTATTTGCTCACAGCACAAACAGGTATTTGGCAGGGATTTTGAGAGACTGATTGGGTTAAAATGGTAGGGCTTTATTAAAATAGTAGGGCTTTATTAAAATAGTAGGGCTTTCTTTTGTTTATTGTTGTGTTTTATTCTTCTTTTTTAAGGGCAGGGGGAGGCCTGAACCCGAACTCTGCGCGGGGCCTTCCCGCGAGCCCCGGGCTGTGGGTGGGAGCAGACACGGTCCATGGAGTGCTTGCTTGGTGTGCTTTGGGTGAAGCAATTCCATGCTTTTTTTTTTTTTTTTTTTTTCTTTAAACTACTGGTAAATAAAAAGCTATTTTTGCAGAGCTGAAATAAGCTTTTGATAGAAGATTTTGCATTTTCAAAATTAATTTTAGTTGGGATGTTGTTAGCTTTTGGGGAGATACGTTGTCTCAAATTGTAATTTTAACATGTACATGGATGGAAGCACTAGGGTAGTGTGGTGTGGAGTGAGCCCCGAGGGCAGTGCGTGGCAGAGAGGGGTGCAGGGGCTCGCAGGCAGGTTTGTTTGCAAAAGGAGTTTGTTAGCAGCTCTCCGTCCCTGCCTCGCGTGGCCTGGGGGATTAGCAAGGGGGCAGGACCCTGCTCTTGATGCTTCTGAGCAAGTGCTCAGGGTTGCGTTTTCAGGTGAATCCCTTTGTCGGGCGAGCGGTGGCTGCGGGAGGAGGTTTGTTCTCCTGCCCTTGGTTTGTGCTCCTGCGGGCTGCGCCTCTCCGCCGAGGGAAAGGTCCCAGTGGTCAGTGGGGACCGTCAGTGGGGACGGAGCCAGCGTGTGCTGCTCTGCTGAATTCCCGTTGCTCGAACATGGGCGCCCGCCGGGCATCCCCCTGCGGCGCCAAGGAGCCGTCGGTGCTGCAGGACGGCTCCTTCGGAAGGCCTCTCTGCCCCCTACCACTATCTGAATGACAACGCAGTTCCCTTTCAAACCCTTTACGAACCACACAGAGAAATTTGACAGCTTGCTGATTGAAACACGCAAGTCATTTTGTGCTTTCCCACTGGTCCGACTCTCCTGTTTACCCCGAGCTTGGAGTTTGGGGCCTGCGCGGGTGCAGCCTGGGGCACAGTGGGGTTCAGGCCTGGGACGAGGGCGGGTAGATGAGGCCCTAACCCAATAAATAACTACCCTGGGAGCCCCGATTCGGCGCCTCTCGACACCTCTCACGTACTGAGAGCGCCGATTTGCTTTTAACTTTATCAGCCCATTTAAGGCTTGGAAGCGTGCCTTGCTGTAGAGGAAATGTCTGTACTGAGAAAGTACCGATGCCAAATCATTTCCCCAGACAGCTTCCCCTCTGGGTGGTAAAGTGCATTTTTCTGTTTTATTTTCATTCCTTCACATTCTCTATCTCAAGAGAGAGACCTTTTTTTTTTTTTCTCCCTCATCTATAGTTTAATCCCCATATTGTTTGGTTTAAGAGAAGGTAACTTCATACACTGTGGAAACATTCTGTACTCTCCATTAGTGATTAATACCAATAAAGCTAAAGACAAAATTTAGAGGATAAATGACAGATACCAACCAGTGAGACTTCCTAAAAGAGGTTTTAACAGCAAATGAGCCTTGAAATGTATAAAAATAAATTGCTTCATTAAAAACTATTTTACAAAGTCATTCCTTCCTAGCAGCAGATATTCCCTAAAACTGCTCCCCCGTGTCACTACACCTGGGCAGTAAAACTTGATGGAGTGCGGCTTGCACGGGGCCACAGGCGGATGGCCCGATTTCCCCCGGTGCCCCCGTGCTCGTCTGCGAGCGCGTTTGGGCTTCACAGGAGATTTGGGGAGGGTTAAGTGAAGGTTAAGCCTGGAGTCTCCTGGAGCAAACGAATAGATCGATTGAAACGTCCTCATCCTGCAAGCATCGTGTGCCCTGCTAGAGCTCCTCGGCTGATGCGTTGCTGTCCTGCTGTAAAATAACACAGCTCTGCCGAAATCTGCAAAAAATTAGAGGAAAGACTACATATAAATCTGCCTCGTTTTAGCAGGGCTTGTAACTGCCATGGAGGGGAAACCACCCACATAAACATAAAGATGAGAGATCCCTGTCCTAATGAAGATGAATTGCAAATAAAAGCCTGTGGTGGGAGCCCTTTTCGAGTTGTCTTTTTAGTGTGAGCAGGCGCAAGGCTTTTGCGCTGGGGGTGAACAGATTATTAACCGCAGATTATTTTTTCTTGCATTTTTGGAGTATTTAATGATTAAGCCAATGTGCTGCCGCAGAGCCTGTTTGGATCAAGGCGCTTCTGTGCTTTCGCAGCGGGTCTAGGAAGGAGGTGTTACCCAAGGGTTGTGTTTAGGCATGAGAGATGCGGAAAAGTGGCTGAGACTCATTTAAAGCAGAGTGCCCCGGGTGCGAGGCTGGATGCAGCAGGTCTCTTGGGAGCATTCCCGCTTCCCACGTGTTGGACCCACAGAGGGACGGGCGGAGCCCATCTGGCAGCTCAGCAGAACTGCAGGGCAGTTCAGCTAAGGTTTTACCACCAACTTGGGTAGGAGCAAGCCGACATGTGAGGAAGTTTGCACATGCTTAAGGGTGTGTGGAAAGCGTTTTGAGGCTGCTCATACCTCCATTTTCGTGTTGTTTTAGTCCTGAAGAACGTGTTGCGGCAGGCAGCAGCGCGGGAGCCGCGGAGACGGGCAGCACTCGGCCAAGGGCAGGGCTGGCGGCGCCGCAAACCCGCGGAAAGGGCACAGTCGCACCCGGCGCCCGAGACAGACCGGCCGAGCTGCCCTTTGAAGGAGCCCCCTCTTGTCTTGGCATGTTTGACCGGGGTGTAACCGCCAGCGTGGCAGCAGTTCTGGCTTCACCAGCCCCTGCTGCCACCAGGCAGTTACAGTCGTTAGACAGCGAAGATCTGGGTTAACATGGGAAGAACGATGCCGACCTCCTCTAGCAGCTTTGAAGGATGGGGCGAGTGGACACGGCTGGGCTCTGTTGCTCTTTTTTTCCCCATAACCACTTACTGCGGACACTATTGGAAATCTATTCTTGGTCCAGCCTACCAAGCAGTTCTTTCATAGCCTCAAGTGTTTAAAGCGTCTTGTCATCCACCTCTGAAATGGGAGGTTGAGCCAAGGAGGGGACCATATGCATCCTTGAAAGAGCAGAATTGGATTATGAAAAGCAAAAGAAAGGGTGAGAAAATCACATTAATACACACTTGAGAAATAAGTGGCTTTAATGAACATATCTATAGAAACAGGAATCTGTAGATCTTGTGTTTGCTCTAAGACATCTCACCCCCTCCTCTCCCCAAAAGGAAAATCCAAATGACTGGGAAAAAAAAATGCTGTTTTTTCCTAACAGGACACTACAACGTCTGTGCGGATAGGTCTTATGATGGAAGAAATGATCTTCAACCTTGCAGATACGCATCTGTTCTTTAATGACCTGGAGGTATGTAGCTGCTTATATTCTTTAACATTGCTCTTTCTAATCATTTGCATCTGGTCTACAAACGTGTTTTTCTGGCCAAGAAACTTTCGTTAGTGACCCCAAACAAGTGTGCCATAGCTGACTTATTGGAAGCATACCTTGGTGTGTCCCTCTGACATCTTCATTCTGTTAAGCATTTTTTTTCTAAATTCAGAGTAACAATGATGGCTTTTGGCAGTTTTACTAAATCTAATAATGAGGACATTACTGCTGCTTCTCCTAAAATTTGCTATTTAATAATTTTGTTAAGCTAAATTAGCACAGATCCTAGGGGGCACGTAGCAATTAACCGTGAGCCAGTGCAGAGGTTTGTAAACTGGTCCCTGTTCCAGTGGGAGCTCAGTCCGGCAGAGAGGCTGAGCTGAGGTGAGTTCCTGCACTAAAGGGCGGGAGCAAAAAGTCCTTTCCGTCTGGGGCAGTATTAGGTCTGACAGCACTGTCTGCAAAGCCAAAACCTTTTTGAGTAGGTGTTAAAATCCAGCAGTTTTCACCCGTGAGATCTCAGTGTGTCTTGCCCAAAGCCTCTTCAGAAATCCTGTGCCAATTTAGACTTTTCCCCTGTTTATAAAAGATTTAAGTGTGCAAATCATATTAAAACAACTTTTTTTCCTGGCTTCACTTATCACTCTAAAACACGAAATAAAGCAGCAAATTGCCTGGCCTCAGTCAAGTTCTGCACATTTGTCAGTCAGTAACAACTTTGGCTGCTAGAAGACTCCTTAGGTCACTTTTGTCTCCCAAGGCCTCTCAAATTCTTCTTTAACCACTGGAGCAGAGCGAAGTTTTTAATTATAAGAAGTTGGTTTGAGTTTTTTTTCTTCTGTGGCTTCTAGACCTTAAGCAGCAAAAGCTAGACAAAAATTCACTGAGGAATGGGACGTTTTCACCCAGCAGGCCTAGGTAGCTGAGTCGGTGAAGACCAGAAGTTTAGCACTACTTCTCCCAGTAACATTCAGAAAAAATAAAAAATTTCTGGGCTCCATATCCGGGACAGGAGGAGAGGCAGGTGCTGCATGGCATATCCATTCACCAGAATGCTAAAGGGGATCATTTTGAGGCTTTTTTGGGCTACAAAGATGCTGAATAACATTTCTGTTGCTAGTGTTGTTTTGTTGCTGCATGAGAAATGGAAGCAATTTTGCTGCTGTCCTGGAGTCTGTTATCAACTTGCCTTCTGTTCTTAAAAAGTGGAGGAAACACAAAATTGGGCAGCTGAATAGGCAGCTGAGCATAACCTCAGTGGTTACTCCAGAGGGAGTAAAGTGGCAGCACAGGCACCTTGAGGGTGAGAACAAGCCCCGCTGGACCTGGATGGTTCAAAACGATGAGAAACATTTGAGAACAAGATAGTTCTGCAGCCAGCCACAGCAGAAGGCAGCTGGGAAGATGCCTTGTGAGACAGCTTTATCTCAACTCCTGCACTATTTCAATCCTGGGCAAATATGCCTTGTCCATCTAGCTGGAAAGAGAAGAGCATCTTCTACTCCAGAATTTCAGTTTTCCCCTCTTGCCTGTGCTTGGTAGGTTTTCCAAATCAAAAACAAATTAAGGTGTTTTGTATTACCTGGGTGTTTTCAATGAAACAATGAGGGATGAGGGAGAATTGCAAAGTGAATGTCCTCTGCAAAATCTTGCTTTCCGAAAAGGGCCATTTCTGCTTGGAAGAATTTGCAGCCGCAGCAGCAGCAGAGCAGCCATCCATCTCTGTCCAGCAGCCATCGAGCGCCTTCGCTATGGATGATAAATGAAAGTCTTTCAAGGTGGAGCATTCAGCGAGGGATGTTTAAGGATGATAGGTCACTAAGTGTTACGCTTGAAGAAGATGCAATGAGTGATATTATTGAGGAAAAAAAAACTAGAAAGAGCAAAAACAGCGCAGGATTTGATGCAGTGCTAGAGCCTCGGAGGTTGCCCTGCACATTAGCACCATCGTGTGGTCTAACGCTGACCTGTATGAGCACAGGCTGCAGCGAGAAGGCAGCAGGGTGGTTGCCCTGGTCAAGACCAGAACACGAGGACTCTTGCTAGGGACTGTCCCACACACAGAACATTTCCATGCTAGGGATCCGTAGGGCCTCCGGCAGCCGAGGAGCCCTCCCTTCGGCACCGGGAGCGCCACTGGCCCTGCTGCCGGTTCGGGACTCCAGCGAGGCATGGTGCATGGGAAATCTGTACCTTGTTTCAGCAATGGGGCAGTGGCCCAACTGTGGCGGCTGCGGGCTGCAGTGCTGTGCAAAGCAGGAGGCACTGCCAGGCGTTTCTGGTACTGCCGCGGCTGCCGGGCTGTGGAGCTGTGCACCACGTTACGTGTTTTGCCAGGACTGGAGAGAGTAGCAGAGTGTGGCGCTGCACAGGCAACTTGTCTTTGAAAATGCCAAGCAGCCTTTTGCACTGTTGCTCTCATACTGCAAAATTGATCAAACCAAGAGGACGGATGATTGCCATGGGCGCAGCCTCTCAGCTCAGCAGGTCCCTGACAAGCTGACAGCAGGCCTTTCCAAAAGCCACCAAACCTCAGCATGGCCCAGCCACCGTGCATCGCTTGTGGGGCAGGCAGCGACAAAAGTTTGGCCCCATTCTGGGGGATTTCATCAGCATAACCCGGGCAAGCAAGGGCCTATGCTTGTCTAATTCAAATCATATATGTTTTTCCACTACTATTTCCCCCAGTTGTGTAGCACTGAGGTGCCCTTCTAGCACATCATCCGTGCCTGCGCTTTCAGCAGTGCTGGCACATGAAATTGCTGCCCTCTGCTACCAGGGGGTGCTGCCCGGGCTCCCGTCGCCCTGCTGACCCTCCTGCGAGGGCAGCAGCCGTGGCGCCGCGGCCCCGCCGCTGGCACCCGCTCCCACGAGCTGGTCCTGCCTTTCGGCGGCCCACGTGTCCTGCCCCGGCTCCCCACTCGCTGAGAGCTCAAGGAAGTTCAGCAAGAATGAAAAATTAGTCTCGTAACCAAGTAGTAAAACATGGCCCGCGTTCTTCCTGTAAGCAGCTTCCCTGCGTTTCGCCCCGTAACACGATAGGCTCAGCCGCCGGACTATGAGGTAGCGTCTCACCAAGTGTCACGGTATTTTATTAAGTCAGAAATGTGATAGCTACTGTTGTCACACTTCAGTGTACCGAACAATTCATTCACAAATGAGAAAAGCAGATCCCTCCGCACATACCTTTCCTCTGACTTAATGCTGTGCGCGGCACAACCGCAGCGGAGGGGGCTGCGCCGGCGGGGTCCCGGCACGGCCCTCGGCCCCGGAGGCGCCTGCAAACGAGGGGCCGGGGGGAGAGGTGCCCGCAGGGAGCGGCTCCGCCGTCCTCGGCTCCTCGCGCGCAGTCGGACTCCCCAGCGGGGCCTTGGTAAGAGGACGAAGGTAAAACTGGGCGTCCTTTTGGGAGTTACCCCAAATAAGTGCTGCAGCAAACGTCATGTTTGTGGACACAGCTAGATCACAGGCACCTGTGGCGCTGTGCTTTGCATGTCAGGCTTGGCTGCCTGTTTGGGGATTTTTTTGTTGTTTTGGAAAGAGTTTTATTTAAAGTCATTGACAAAACTCAGGTGGAGCAGGTCGTGCAAACTCTGTAGTTTACAGGACACTGAAAGAGGTGAAGGCAGTGGCTGCTGGTTAGCTGCAGTTGTCCTGACTGAGGAGGCTGGGCGCACCTAGTGCGCTTCTGTTGTCCTCCAAAATGAACCCAAACGAAGGGGAGTTAGTGTTAGTTAGTGTTATGTCCTTACCTGCCAGGGTCACGGAGAAGGGGGATTAAGTGCTAGGGGAAGCTTCCTGATTTTTCTCTTTCTGCAAAGAAGCCATAGAAATAGCATCTCAAGTTTTTGAGGTAAGGCCTCCACCATTCAAACAATGAGGATTTTGGCCTGATAAGATCTGGACGTGCCTCATGCGGGCATAGCACCACTGGGATAAGCAGTGTGAATTTCCTGTGCGTGAGTTTCCTCATTGCTGTCACACATGACTTCTTAGCTCTGTCAGCGGAGCGGGGCTGTGAAGGGTGCCTTGCTTAGTGCTTCGGCACATCACGGGGTGCTCAACACCCTCATCAGCGTAGGGAAAGGGCCAGCAGAGCAGGTGCCTCTGGAAATTTCTGTTGAACAAATCTTGAAGTTGTTTGGGCAAACACCTCCTGTCCAGTGTGCCCCTCTCCCAGGGGAGGAAGCTGCCAAATCCATGCCTTACCATGCATACAAATTTTCAAAACCACAGTTCTCCTGGGTAAAACACAAGCATCTCTCTTCCTCCTGTCTCTGGAGGAAGTGGTTTCACTCACTGTGTTGTTCCGGAGCTGTTGCGTCCTTAGATAACCATTGATCACACACAGTTTCTGTTCATGTTTTGCACAAGCAAAATGTGTGATGCTTGTTTGTAACAAGGAAGTACCTGGATGATGCTAGGCAGTACTGGCAACGTGTCAGGCTTCCTCTTCTCAGTATGACCCTGAAAGTCATTTTTCATTAATGAAACATGTTCTTGCAGGTTTTCTTTTGCAAATCGTTTATTTCTGCATGTGCTTTTTTTTTTTTTTTCATACACTTCTCAGGACTGCGACCAGATCCACATAGATGATGTGTCATCAGACGACAACGGACAAGATCTAAGGTAGGGGATGTCCAGCCTGGTCCAGGCAGGTCAGGTGCTCCCCAGCCATTTGGGAATGGCCACCGATGGGAAGTGGCCTCCTCCCCGCATGCTCGCTGCCCTGCCTGGCTCCGTACCCGTGCAATTACCAAGCACACAGGAGCACTAAGTCCTCTTTTGTGCATCAATGTGCTTGTGTCTCCTGCCAAGCCCTTGCAGGGCTGGGCTTTGAGCTATCTTGGGGAAATACGTTTAAAATTAGGTTGAACTAGAGTCTGCCTGCACCCGTTTCAGGTATGATTTGGCCAGCCAGTTGGAACGGGGTCCGCTGGGCCATTTCAAACTGTCCTGTGCCTTAGAGGCACTTCATGTTCGTACCCTGCAGCCTATGGGAAAGCAGAAGATAAACCACAGTAGCATGAAGCTAAAAAGCACAATCCACCGTGAACATCAAAATGCATTTGCAAGCAACTTTGACTGAAACGGCCACGTGTGCATTCCCAGACCAGACTGAAATGTTTGCTGCTGCCTCATCTGCAATGAGTGGGCTTAGTAGTAAGGTTTGGGGACCTTGCCAAGGCGGGTTGCTGTCGATGGTAGCAGCTTGTAGTAAAACTGCACCAAATATTTTGTGTGCAACTAAGCTTATCATGTATGCAAATGCTACTTCTGTACAATTACGTATTCTTTTCCCTGAAATGTTTCCTGCAACATCGTGGTAGCTGGTGCAGGAGTGAGATGTGCAGAGCTCACGTAGATTTCATGGTTTGTGTTTTTATGGGTGGTTGTATAATTGGTTATATAAAAATTGGTTATATAAATTAGTACAGAAGCAGCACAGAAAGCAACATAAGTGTTTTAGGGAAAAGACTTCCTGCAGGGAACGTCATTTGGATTTGAGTGTAACTGAAGTGCAGGTCTGTGCTTTGCAACGCACTGAACCTGCACATCTGTGCTCAGTTCCACTGGCTCTGGCAGCCTGGGAAAGGCTGAGTCTGGATATCTCTTCAGCCAGTAATTAAAACAATAATTTGAGTTTTCCATCAAATAAATCACTGCACTTGGCCACGCTGATACTCTGACAACCCCAATCTAAATGGCTGCAGTCATTTCAGAAGTGCTTCTTAGCTGCTTAGGGCTTGTCTGTGTGGGAAATGAAGCCGAGATGACTGAAGTGCGTTAAGCACGTTAAACTCTTACCTGAATTCTCTAATAATCTTAAAAATAAAGTGGCCTCAGGGCTTCCTGGAAGGGGAAAGATGTGAGTGTGGAGGCCCCGGCTTGTCGCAGCCCGCGGGGCAGAGTGGCACCTCGTGGGGACTAGCAGAAGCCCAGGAGGCAACAAAGACGGACTCCGCTCCGTGCGGCATCACCTGCGCACGGCTCTCGCCGCCAGTCACCGCGTTGCTGACCGCGTGTTGCCGTTCGCCTGTAGTCGCGCTGACCACGTGCCCTTTCCCCCCTCTTGCAGCACGTACAACTTCTCTGCAGACGGTTTCCACAGCTCCACGGCCAGCGCCAACCTGTGCCTGGGCTCGGGTGTTCATGGGGGAGTTGACTGGATGAGGAAATTAGCGTTCCGCTACCGCCGCGTCAAGGAGATGTACAACACCTACAAAAACAATGTGGGCGGTGAGTGTCACCGCCGGCGCCCTGCGGCCTTTTATCTTCCCAGCTCCTGGTCCCGCTCTGCTAGGGACGTGTTCTGGAGGAGGCTCCGAGGCAGCTGCGCCGGACACTGATCCCTGAGCAGAGCAAGTACTGCAGCCGCCAGCCTTAAACCAGTGCTGCCCACCAGCGCCTGGTGCGGCGCGTGGAGAAGGAGCAAAGCCTGAGCTTTTCAGAATTCCTTCGTCAGGGAAGCAAACTTTCCCAGTTTTCCCGGGTGCTTAGTAAACACGCAAGCAGTGCCAAATCGCTTCTAATGGTTTCTCCGCAGGAGAACTTGTAGTGTAGGAGGGTGCCGGGGTGGGCAGAGCTCCCGCCCCAGGAATGGGAGAAGGGCGGTGGGAGAGGCCGGACGCGGAGCGCCGCCGGGGAGAGCAGGAGGCCGCTGCCCTGCCAAGCCTCGTGATGGTCTGTCGCCTACAAAAGGTGTCTCCCTGCCTGCAGGTTTAATAGGTGCTCCTAAGAGGGAAACCTGGCTGCAGTTGAGAGCAGAGCTTGAAGCGCTGACTGATCTCTGGCTCACACATGCTCTGAAGGCTCTGAATTTGATACATTCCCGGTAAGAACAGCTTAAAGAATTGCCTCCAGGCTTGATCCAGGATCTCCTTTGCTTCCCCTCTTTTCCCCCGCCTAAACAAATCGAGACACATTTATGGGACTTTGCTGGCCAAACCTGTGGGAGGCCTGTCTGCACATGTTTGCCAGACTTGTATTATCAAGGGTTGACTGAGCTCAAGATGATGAACTGAGCTAAAGAAAAAGCAGTCCTGCTTCCTGCCTGTCTTTGGCTACGTTATTTGTGGCACACCTGTCATGTGAGCGGGTTTCCAAGAGAATAGAGAGGGAGAAAAGGTCCCTGAATATGTTCATTCAAAGAAACAAGCATGGACATAACTTTGCAGTGTCTAAATTCCCACAAAATGGATGCTTGCAGTAAGACTGCATCATTGCTGCTTCCTTTTGTGAATTTTTCATTCCACTAATTTAGTAAAGTGACACGGCCAGTACTCAAGTCTGCCTTGAGCTGCAGAATCCGCAGTGGTTGGGAGACGTCCCTCCCGCTGCAGGACAGGTTTGCTCCCTGCCACCCTTCAGCTCAGAGTAGACGAGGGACACACAGATTGCCACTCCTGTTCACGTTTCTCTCTTCTAGGTCTAACTGTGTGAATGTGTTGGTCACCACAACTCAGCTAATACCAGCTCTTGCTAAAGTGCTTCTCTATGGACTGGGAACTGTCTTCCCCATTGAAAACATTTACAGCGCAACAAAAACAGGTAAGAGCAAAGTTAGTAAGGCCTCAGCCAATGATTGATTGAAGTTTTGTCCCTGAATCAGACATATTTGTCTGATTGATTGCAACAAGTGACATATGAGCTTCGTTTTTGGCACTCTTTGCACGTCCATAATTCGCAGCCTGACCGCTCATACATAAGCTAGTACAGACTGCTGAAAATCTGAGTTTTTCCAAATATCTCCGTGGGCAGGAGATCCTTAACGATAACCATCCTTGGGAGCATCTCTGGTGTGCAGGATGCCCCACTGCATCCAGCTAGGAGGAAGACAGTCGGGTTCAACCTGTTGCAAAAGCACAGTCAGGATCCTGTGACTAAGGGCGAGGGATGTAGTGAGCTTAGGAAGACTTGTGTGAGTGCTAAATATTTGCAGGGTTGTCCGCAACTGGAATGAACAGAAAAGGTTTCTCCAGACTGAATGCCATGACTGTCCCTTCACTCTACCGACTGTAGGGCTAAGCAAAGGATCGGGTGTCCCTTAGCTTATGGAAAACTTCCGGCAGCACTTGGAAGTCCTTAATTGATAAAGAAAGTGCTAGTAGCTGTCATGTGATGGAGAGGCTCCCTCTCAAGTGGAGATTCAGTTAGGTTCTTGTTTCAACAGAAAATGAGGAATGTAGAGGCAAACTTAACGAGCTGCCAGCTGCAGTGCTGCTCAGCTCAGTGCCAGCTCCACCTGCCACACGTGTCCGGGTAACAAATGTGTCTTCTCTTCTGTTGCTCAGGCAAAGAGAGCTGTTTTGAAAGAATAATGCAAAGGTTTGGAAGAAAAGCCGTGTATATTGTAATAGGAGATGGTGTTGAAGAGGAACAGGGAGCAAAAAAGGTACAGTTTGTGGATGCGATCCTAGATTCTTCCAAGTTTTAATTTCAGTGGCCCTTTCTGTATTTAAGTTTTAAAGAAACTCCTTTTCTTTGGAACAGTTTGCAGTTGGTCTCATTTCTTCATATGCAAAATAGTCAACAACTTTTTGAGAAATTTCTTACTGTAAATCTCCCCACCTCAGCAGCTAGTGCAATTTTTCAGGTGGTCCCTATACTGACATGTGTTCCAGCATTTATTCTTGCTTAATAAAAATGGCTGTGAACACATGAAAAGGAAAACACCACTTGTGTGATCTCAGATCAGCCAGGAGGGTCAGCTTCTGCTCCATACACATTACTCCTATAAATTCCAAACCGTTCGGGTTTTTTTGTGTGTGTGTGATTTTTAAAAATATGTGTATATTTATATATACATATTCATACTATATTTGTATGTTACTCAGTGGGGTCATAGGCCCTAAAGTCAGAAGAGTAAATGCATTTGCAGCATAGGATTATTTTGTGCATCCTGGGTCTTGTGCTGCTGATAGGACCACGGGAAGGCAACCGGGCTGCATTTGCTCGGTATGCAGTGAGTGTTGCACCTAAGTTGAGATGCAGGAACTGACTGCGTGAATCTCGTCTCCAGCAAACGAGTTATATTTTTTAAAAGGCACCCAGGTAACTGCTGCAGCTCAAGTGATGTGTGGCAGTTTTATCACAGCTGAGTGGTGCAGCTGAACTTTGTGCCGAAGGACCTGAAAGGCCATTTTGAGGGAAGCTCCTGCAAGCATTTGCCAAGACAGGTAGTCCCACTGGGAGGGATCCCAGCAAGGAGAATTCCTGTCCTGTCCCCAGAATTATATCTCACATCACCTGTAAAGCATCAGAAATGCTCTCTTTTATGTATTTGTTTCCCCTTGTCAATGGAAACAACGATAATAAACCTCCCGTTTGAGAATTAGCCACAGCTGTAGCTGGTTCTCTAGTTTATGAAGGGTTAAGGAGTCCTCAGAGGAGAATCCCATGTGCCTGGCTGGGAATGAAGTGATAATAGGCTGCTGCTTTTGACAGCCCAGGGCCCTGCTTCAAAGGTAGTGGGTCAGTGACCAGGAGCATCAAAGGCTGCCAGGCTCTCGGGCAGTATGAAGAAGTGGGAAGGTTCAATGATCTTCTATAGGCAGGATTTCAGGAGCCCTCTTGCTGGTGTCTCCTGGCCTAAGCGGCTCTCCCATTAATGGGGCACATTCTTTGCTGGGTTGTCACCTCCTTTGATTGATGACAATCATTAGTCAAGGCTGCTACACACCTGAGCTTCATACAAAAAAAAAAAAAAGCAGAGAGCCTTTCACTGCTCTGCGGCAGCGCTGATAATATCTCCATTTTAGTGGGTCATTTTTCTTCACCTGTCTGCTGAGTGATAGGTCTGTAAAAGCAGAACAACAGGAGGGGCTGGGAGGGCAAGTTTTCTTCTCTTTAAAGAGAGAAAAATAGATAATTTAATGGAATGGCTTTAATAACCACCATGGAAGGGGGGTGGGAGAAGGAAATAACGTCTTCTCTCTAAAGTGAAATTATGGAGCAGTGGATTCCAGTCACTTCAGATGTCTGTGTTTGCTTGCTGTCTCACTGATAACTAGCTTCAAGGAAATCCTTGTTTACTGATAGGCAACATACCAGAGGGATGTTTGAGCTGTGTTTAAACATTAGCGGAGTGTAAACAGACACTCTGTAAACTCAACAACTAGAAGCACTGGTAGTTTTTTTTTTAACACAGGTAGGTGCCCTTGGAAGAGGAGCTTCCTTCATCAGAGTCACCTGTCTAGGAAATACATATTGTCTAAAGCTTTGTGCAGGTTTTTTACTTGTGGTGGTATGTTTATAGTTTAATTATTTAGTCTTTATTTTTTAAAAAAATAAAAAGGGGGGGGAGAAAGTAACATCTGTTGATTAAGGTTTCCATACCTTTATAACTGCATACAGATACCAGCTTTTTAGGAAGAGGCTAAAAAAAAATAAAAGTCTCAAATGTTGTTACAAATTCTACATGCAGATCAGAGCTGCATCTTTAGCATTCTGTTTATAGGGCAGTAGACGACTGTTTCTGCCTCAGCTCCCCTGTGTAACTGGCCCTTGGTCATCTCACAGCACTCCCAAAAACGCTGGTTTTTCTTCCTTTTCAGATGCAAGTCTTATTTTCCAAGAGCATCTACACAGTTTTCCTGCACTGAGTCAAGCTACTACTATAAAGAACAGATCGTAGGTCACAGACAGTTCCCCTTTCCAGGTTCAATCCAACCTCCAGAGGCAGTGCAGGAGGAACTGACAGATTAGCATTTGCTAATACATGAGTCCAGATCTAACATGGTAAATCTGATCTGAAAAACAGGCAGTCTGGGGAAGCACATAAGAGTTTCTTAAAAGTGGGACTTCTTTGACTTCCTGGAAGATGGGTTATCATATTATCCTTTTGCACCTGAACAACTGTTCTGAGCAATGATGGCAGTTTCTGTGTTACTAGAAAATACATTCCGAGCTATTATTCTGTTTAACTTGGAAAGGAAATTAATTCTTAGAAAGCATTTTGACTTTGTCTGCTATTACAGCTTTTGTTTACATTTCAGTATTGTATTTTTTTTTTTAAATATGTTCACACACACAAACACACAGAGTTTACTTGTCTGTGGAGCACTCACAGCAGCTTCCAAGAGTAGTGAACAGACCAGCACCATCAGAAAGGATTTTGGCACTTGCTGGAGAGTCACTGAAGATTCCTGTATAGTGTATTACTGTAGGCAATGCAGTATTAAGTGGCATAAAAATTGTTTCCGATAGTGACATAATTCTAGAAACATTCCTAATTAATCCAGGAAGAAATAAGAGGACAAAGTGTAGCAGCCCGTGCGTTCAGGAACTGCCCCTGGCCTGGGTCTGTGCAGCAGGGCCCTCCACAGGCTGCTCTGCAGCGGCGCCATCAGCGGATGGAAACGATCCCGGGCTTTCTGGGACGGCGGCGCAACCCGCTGCCCAGGGCGAAGCTCTGCACCTAGCGGGGAGCTGTTTTGCTCTTAGTATAAAATAAAAGCAATCAAAAAAAAAAAAAAATCCCTCTTTTGGTTTCTAGCACAACATGCCCTTCTGGAGAATCTCGTGTCACGCTGACCTGGAAGCTCTTCGGCACGCCTTGGAACTTGAATACTTGTAGCTGACCCAAACATCTTAGCACTGTGAGGGCGTCACTCAAAACCATCACGTCGGTTCCGCCTGTTCCGCAGCATTTTCGTACTAAAAAAATCCCCCAGCACCTGCAGCTTCTCTTTGTTTTTGAAGGAGAGCCGTTTCCGTGGAAGCCCTTAAGACCTTGCAGCCAAAGAACACTGTGTCAAGTCTTTCTTCCTTTGATCAGAGGAAGAGTCTTCAGACAACCTGCTGGGGATGCTGCAGGTCTCTGGGTTGCTGGATGCACAGAGCCCTAATGGCCTTCTGGCCATCAACAACAAAACTAAAGACTAGAAATTTTGGGTCTGCTCACCCGTTTTCTTGCCTTGAAAGGGGAAGAGGACGTAGTTGAGGAATCCCTGAGCATGCTCTGTGCACACTGCTCCACAGCACATGGGACCTTCTGAAAATAAGAGTGAAACTGTGTCTTTTTTTTTTTTTTTTTGTATTTTTTTTTTTAATTTATGAACTAATCTCATTACTCTGGTATTAAACTCTGTACCTGTGTTTTTAATCTGACTTTTTGGGGTGGGTGGGTAGGGAAAGTCCTGCCATCCTAAATTAATAGCTTCTCCAGGACAACTCTGGAGAAAAATCCTATCATGTACATTAATAATAATGACACATGGAATTGTTGCTAAGATCTATAGCTGTCTTTTCAAACCCTACATAGATGGTGTGTGGACAGTGCGTGTGCCTACACGGTGCCTTACACTGCCATCGCGGGTGTGGGCGGTGGGGTAGGGAAAAAATACCTTGTGATGAGTGAAAGGCATTAAATAAAAGTGTTTACATTTTGGGGGACTAGATTACCTGCCTTCTCTCCAGCCACCCTGGGAGCTAGTGATGCCTGAGGAGGATACTCCCACTCCCTGTTTCAAGCTGGGTTGGACTGGAGGGACCTCGGGGGCCGTGTCCCCGGGGAGAGGACAAGGACAGTCAGCAAATCCTACTTGTCTTGCCAAGGACGATAAAGGGCAAGCAACTATTGCAGCTGTGCATATTTATTTCTGTGTAAATAAATGCATCTACAAATAAGATTCAGCTCTAGGATTTTTGCTGAGCTGGTCGGTTAATCCTTGCTGTGAAAATGTTTTAGCTGTGTGGATGAATCGCTGAGTCCCTTTCAAAACTTCTTTCCGGCTTGCTGTGGCACCCAAATAACCTCAGCAGGCTCAGGGCCTCCTTGGTAAAGGCAAGAGAGAGACGCAGCAAGTAACCTAATCCCCTTGTCCAGCACGTGTGAATGGGGGGTGAAACAAGGAGGGTTGCACAAGGTGCTGCTGTTACCCCAGTGCTCCAGGACTGTTAATCCCTGAGCGATAGGCCAAGGCTCTGAAAACCCTTTTACTCAGGAAACAAAGTCATTGCTACGGTGCCAGCACTGCACAAGTCCCTCACAATAATTCAAAGCATCATTTCTCTGCCACTTTTCACAATGATGCGTTCCTGTGTGCCAGGACTCTAAATAAGTTTGCTTTTAGCAAATAAATTTTATAGAAAGCAAAGCATGTATGTCAGTATGTAAAAAATAAGTAGAAAAAAAAAACCCTGGAGATGAATCACCTTTTCTCAAGTTTCAGTTGTTTGTATATTGTTGGAAAATGTGCAAATCAGTTGTGAAGAGCTCTTGTCCTGCAAACAGGGAGCACATCAAATACTTAGAGAATTAACAGACTAGCAATAGCTGAGAAAAGCCACAACCAAGACAAAATTATTCAGAAATGGAGGGAGTAATGACCTAGGTAGCCACGGGGAAGGAGGCTCCAGCTCCAGGGAGCTCTCCCGGCAGAGTGCCGGGCTTTCCTGGACACGGCTGCTCTTCCCTTCGCCACTAGACCCTACGGGAGACAGTAAGTCAGTAGGGAATTGCTCACATTGCTGCTTTTTTCCAAGAGAACCTTATTCTCAGCACACCTGATTTTAATTCTGCCCATGCTTACAGCTCAGCAAGCTACATTTCCTACTTGTGCGTGCTTTACCTGATAAGCAGCATTCCTATGTCCATCCATAGCCTTAAGCCTCTTCCCTATATTGATTGAGAAACTTCACCCTCCTAACGCAGCTCCCTTGGGAAGGCCTAACTCCAAGTCTGGCCAGCACGGGTAATCCTCATCACGTGGCTCGTTTCCCCGCATCCACTGCAGGTGAAAAAAATGAAATTAAAAAATATTTTTGTCACCTTGACTTGATCCTTAAGAGTTTCTCCATCCCACCCATCCAATCTCAATTGCCACTTCTCCCAACAACCAAAAGACAGCATAACAGCATTTGTGCTAAGTTACTAGAAAATTGCAAAGAAAATAGTTGTGAAATACACCTAACAAATGGGGATGGAAAAAAAAATAAACATGGTAATTTTTCTGCTTTACCAATTTCTTAAGTTGAATCTTTCCCTGCACTTCTCACCTTTGACCACCTGAGGGCAGCTGGACTTCATAGCAAACCACAGTGCGGAAATCGGGCCAAACCTCCATCCTCCTCCAGAGTCGTGTAGCAAAACACTCGTTTAGTAAAGTCCACTTCAAAACTCGAGTCACAACAATCTTATTGATGACTATTATATTAAAAAAAAAAAAAGAAAAACCTCGATGTTTGGCAATTCCCTAATGGAACTTGGACAGCCAAGGCAAGCACAGAAGGGCCGACTGGCACCTGACACCTCGGCAAGCGCAAGGATGCAGGCGCGAGCCCTTCCCAAGTGTCTTTGTCAATTAAGGAGCAGCTCTACAAGCATTTTAAAAGCCGGGATAGCCCCGTCCCGCATGTTCCTATGGGCCACCCTCGCGCACACAGCACCTGCATTAGGAGAAAGAGGGAGCAGCTGGTCTCCTGCTTCTACCTCCTGTGCGAGGGCCCGGATGGCAGAGCTCGCAGCGCTGCCCTGGAGCTGTCGGCTCCGGCACTGCACCCGCCTGCCCCACGTTCCCCAGCACGTGGCCCTGTCTCGGGCTGGGGACAGAGAACCCCGACGAGGCGGCAGCAGCAGCAGGAGGTGACGGCCACGGCCGGGGAGCCACCAGCCGCCCGCAGCGGCGCTCGCACCAACGCGTCAACACCAGATGTCTGTTCTGAAACGTCACCACGTGCAAGTCCATCCAGATCATGCCATTCTGTGGGCTACAACAAAACCTCAGTGCGCCCTGAATGCTGAACGTATTTTCTAAACAGTGTAGGATTGCTCAAGTTCACTACAGCTTTTTTCCCCTTTGCTCAGAAAATACTGCCTAGAGCCACCAAACCTTGAGCAGAGGGGCCCGGGTAAGTGCTGCTCGGCCTCACGGAAAGGCCGAGAATCCCCTGTCTCCAGCCCACAGATACAACGAACAACCGTCATCCAAGCAATGAATAAACGTTACACCAAGTGAAATGTTACACCATAAACACTGGATATTTGCTGATATTAAACGACAAAATGAATGCTACTGAGTTCCATACTTACGTGACTTGTTTACAGACTGCCCACACTGCTTTGATCTTTCTCAATTTGATGGGCTTGACTCAAGCCCCACACTTGTGAGACTGAGCACCCTAACACAGAGCACTATGATCTGGAGACTATGCAGAAATACACATGCGTCCAGACCGAAGGAAACTGGAAATCCAGGAACACAAACCATTTTTCTAAATCAGTTTAATAAAAAATGGTGAAGTTTCTTGAAAAAATTGGAGAAACCCAAAGCATATTGTGTGTGTCACCTGTATCAGTCACAAAGAAACACAATCATCGAAAAAGATATTTAAGTTTAATACAAATTTTATACAAAGAAAATGTGAAAAAATACTTCCATATGCTAAAAGCAATTATGCTTCACAAATAAGGCCAGCTAGGCTATTTTTGACACAACTGCAATTCACGAATATTCTGTTCTCTCTTTTTTCTTCTAATACTTTTTTTCCCTCTAATATGGGTACTAGCTGGAGACTGTACAAACCGCATTCTTTTATAAACAATGGGAGAAATCAACATGACTAAAATGTACAACAAAATGTACTGGAATGATATCATACAATTATTTTTCTCATATACATACATCACCTTTGCTTTGTTCAATGCTTTCGTTTTACACAACATACAAAATGGTACTACAGTATAAGTGTAACAGACAGCATTTTCATGGGTTACTTTCTCTCATACTGTACTGTTTCATGCTTACATAAAAACATAAATTCCATCATATAAATAATACATGCTCTGGCCCAGCATCAAAAGTCCTTTGCCCATGTTTCCTGATCTATTATATTCTCCACACCTAGTTCTTGTTCCATTTGAAGAACACTACAAAGTCCTTTCTAGAGGATTAAAAACAAACAAACAAACAAAAAAAAAAAAACAAACAAAAAAAAACAACAAAAAAAAACAGAACAAAACAAAACAAACCCAACAACACTGAACTGTGAAGCATAGGAAAAAGCTCTACTTTTCTTGTCTTTGATATCACTGATCAGAAAACATGCTACCCACCAGCTGGTGTTACCCTTTCCCACTTTTCTGGTATTAGGTTGAATGAAATTTCGCTTCCCGTAAACAATATAAATTTTAACAGTCTGGTCACTGTAAAAAAACAAGGTAAATACCTTCTTTATGTATTGCAGGTCCACAGATTGGAAATGTCACAATTTGCCTAAGACAATTAACTGAAGGGTTACACTTCATCATTTGGTTGCACAAAAGGAAATTCTAATAGAGTTTCAAAGTGCAGAAAATTGCTCTCCATCCAAATGTAAATCAAGTTGTTCAGATTCTCCTGATTACCAAACATGAAGTGATTTGATGCACAACTGCAATTTGCCCACACCAGTCTTCAGTGTTAGTTTCTTGTAAGGCTCTTTTAAACCTTCCTTTACCAACTTCAGACACTCTGTATAAGTTAAAGTCAATACAAATATAAAAAGAAGATGGTACTCTAATGACATCCACAAATTGTACATTATTTACAAAAGAAGCATAGATTTAACATGGATCTTACCTGTCCTCTGCTTTTTTAAGCCAGCGCTAATGCTTTACATTAATGTAGTGTAGTAAATGCTTTGTACACATATACAAAGCTAAAGTCTGAACCTTTGAGGTTAATCCAAAGAACTGTGTTTATTTTTCACATTTCTATTAGAGAGATTTATTTATTCCAACAACTGTATGGGCTTCTTGTTAGCAGTTAGACTCTTCGTACTTGGACTGGCATTGTGGTCTGAACATATTGAACTCCAGTTCTCATTGCCACTGTCCCAGCAGAAGGACTTACCACTACAGGAATGGTCTGTGGATTAAAACCAAGAGAAACATATTGTTATGTTAAAGGTCACACAAACATGACCACAGAAATAGAGATTTATTTTCCAGGGAAAATCCAGAGCAAGCACTAATTTTGTGCAAGAATTAATACCTTTATTACCGCAGTATTACCTCATTCTGAGACAGAAAGTAGTGTTTTACTGACTTTCCTTATAAACCAAGGTTTTTTATTACTATTACCTTATAATTACAGGGGAAAGTGGCCCTATAGGTACTGTACATATTCTGCCTATGCGTGGAGAATTATGCTTTCATAGTTATTAAATCCAGTTATGTATTTTGCTCAAAACTAATACACAAGGAAAGAGAAAGGGCTAAGAAAATGCTTTGTCGTTTGAAAAAGAGTTTTGACAAATCAAACTGGAGTACAAAAATACCCTTATTTAAAAGTATATTCTCATTACACATTACTTAAATATTTTTTTCATCAAAAGGAACTCCTCCATGCATTCGGTTGACACAGAAGAGAACATAAAACATTTGTTTGAACAAAAAAGTACTTTAAGTTAACTTTTGCACAAATCATTAACATAACCATCAGCATCACTGGAAGCTGTCTTGTACTCCCTGCAAAAATACTAATATAGAATAAACTTCGCTTTCATCATACAGATCATGATTTAGAAATCTTAGCAATGGAAGTTTCAGGACATCTCTGTTGTAATTGATTCACTCTATAGTACTGATTCTACAGATGGAGAGACAAAGGCACAAGAATTAAACAATCCGGTCAAGGTCACATCACTCTGGAAGATCTGGAAAAGGATTTATTGAATCTTGAGACTGAACTTTAACCTTCCTCCAGAAACTTGAGGAAGTTCAGCAATTCTATACCATACAAACTGCAAGTATGTCTTGATACAGTTCCACTGATGCACAACTGGTTATTAAACAAATGCATCCATTTCAGTTCACATGTTTTAATGTGGAAGAATCAAGTGGGATTTTGAGGAATCTGAAAGGGATGCACAGGCCTTTCCCATGATGGTAGTGTAAAATTCCAAAGAGAATATGGAAGAAGAAATACAAGTTCACTGAAGCCCAATGTTTCCCCACACTGTTTTAAGGAACTACATTAGTGTCTTGATGGAGTTCAACAAAGGTTGTGGCTATTCCTACTGATATTACAGCCTAGAGTGTTTATCAGTGCCTCTGTGACAAAGTCTTTGTCTTTCAGAAGCCTACCATTCCATGCCCTGGAATGCAAAGATGAAGAATAAGTATTTTGACAATATTTTAACTGCAAAGAGAGTAAAAAACAAACATGGAATCAATTTTCTAGATAAATTCAAGGTTACTGCTATTTGTTAACCAAAGGATTTCAGATGTGTAAAGAGAGGTCAATGGAAATGGTACAAAGAAGATTTACTAGAAATTGTTCAGAGAAAGGATTTCCTAGTTGGAAACAAAGTGCAAGCTGAAGCCTACAGAAGCCATTATATAAGCCATTATAGCACTACACGTGGGGAACTTAAGGTTGCCACAGTGATCTTTTAAATATACACACTCAGACAAATGAAAAAATAAGTTTCAGTTCTTATAGTGATCAGGATATGGAATGTGCAAGACTCCTTAAATGTATTAGGATCATTCCCTGAGAGGTAATTTTTCCACCTCTGCCAGTTTTTCACAAATGTACATTCTGCATACATATTAACATGCACTAAGGTTTAAAATTATTTAAATTGCACGTGCAATCATTAGCATACAGAGGTGTCTGTAGCTGTGCAAGACTTATGCAAATATGTGTACAAAGTTTTAAACATGCACAAATAAAAGCTGAAACCTTTCAAACTTTCCAATTATGTTTTACATAAACTCAATATGCTTTGTATTACAGAAAACTGATCAAGATAATGGCCATTTTTCTGAATATTACATGATACCACATTATGATCATAAAACCTCCCAGCTATTCACAAAGAACCTAACTTGCTTGATGCTTGCTATTGATTTAAAAATACATAAAAACTGTGTTGTTATGGCAACTCAGTCCAAGTAATTTAGGGCCTGCCTTGTGAATGCATAGTGCTCTCAGTTGAGATAAAATGAGTTGAGTTAAAATGCTGTTAGGAATGTGAAAAAAATCATGATATCCACTAAAAGCACTAACATTTTAGTATGGAGTGTGGTGGTTATGAAGTACTAAACGTGCATGTGTGTGTACACATATATACACATCCACTCATGTGTATCTGCCACATATATATGTGTGTGTTTATACACATACACACACACATATATAGAGTAATTTTTTATAGCACATTAGGTCTCACAACCACAGTATGAAAATTATTTAACTTCAGCCAGAAAATGAACTGAAGTTACCTAAAAATGGGCTTCTCCTGTTGAACCCACTGCTGAGATGGGTCATCCAGGTCAGTTTCCAATGCAATATGAGCATTTTTGTTTTTGGAAAGAAGAATGTCAGCTCAGATCCCATGATGCCTCTGAGCTGAGCACTGCAGAACATGACCAGTTAAAAAAAAAGTGGAATTACAGCACGTTAAAACACAAAAATGAACTTACTCTGTCCCATCACTGGTGACTGACATTAGGAAATTCGAGTGTCCTTGGTTAATTTTTCAGTGGAAAAAAACCAGGACTGACGCCAGTGTTATTTTTCAGAATTTCATAATGCTAATGTACAAGACTGCCTAGGAGATGCACTACTGATGAATGTGTATTTTCCCTCATAGTTACTGAGATGTCACAGAAATATCAAGCATAGCTCAGGATTATGCAAATCTTTTTAGGATACCACAGACAAAAAGATATTTAAAAGATATTTAAAATGAATCCTGTATATTTACATTGATGTCGTGGTCAAGTAAGTACATGAAACAGACAAATAACTAACATAATAATGTCAAATGGAAGTCTGACTGTTCTCAGCGCCTTAGCTCTACTTAATGCCAATGTCTGAATCTGTTATAATCAATGATGAAATGAAATATATGCCAAGGGTGGAATGTTGCACAGCAAAATAAGACATTTTGCACTGCAAGTTGAGACTATACCAGTGAATTCATATCTTGATAGAACAGCAGATGGAGACAACCCCCCAGAAATACTGAGCAATTTTAATGCCAGGAACAGTGCTACTGCAGACTTTAAATGATGATGTTGTACTTACAATTGTGGGTTGAGTAGTTGGAATATAGGTGGTGGTCTGCGGTACCTGGACCAGTTTTATAGGCTGGTTGCTTGTCACACCTGTTGCTATCTGCAGAGACAGCACAGGCAACCTCAGTAGAAGTCTCAGTTTTTACATAAATTCCACCTAGTTATTATTATTATTATATGAAATTTATGTTGGATGTTTGGTTTGTGTTAAAAATTTGCATCTTAATGAATTCACAGGTTACTTCCTTGTTAATAAAACAAAATTCAAATTATGAACATGATCAATGCATACAGCATGATGTTTCAGCCTACGTGAAAGCAATTCCAGATTTGTGTAATTGGAATAATCCCTGACAGAAGTCCTGGTAATTTGGCTTTCTCCCATCCCCCGTTCCCCCCAAAATACAAAGGATGTGCAGCCACAAACAATGCACGTGAACATTGACCGAGCCAGAGAAATTCAATCATCTTCACCAACGCATTCCGGTGGAACAGCACATCCTTCTTTGCCTCTTCAAAACTGTTTCCCGAGTTACTCCCTTGAAGGACATGCCATATCCAGAGATGTAACACCAGACAGTAACAAAAGTGCCAAGAAATGAACACAGCTCTCTAGGTTACCATGCTTCCCAATTCTAGAGGACTATCTCAGTGAGACATCATGCTGGAATCACAATACTATTGAAAAACATTAGTTTGTTTTTAATATTTTAAAATACAACAGGCTCCTACTGATGTGGGGGATCACGTGAAAGGGTCTGAAAGATCAGACCTCTATAAAATTTTTCATTTAATAAATCTTGCAAGGGCAGAAGAAAAATGCTGCTGAAATTGGTAATAGTCAAGCCCTACCTATGAAGCAGAATCTTTTCTATAAACATTTTTCTATATATGCAATGTTAAGTCCCTTTTCTTAGAGCGTTTGCTCATCCTTGCCTACTGAATGCTATCAGAGTAGATGCTATGGAGGCTTTCGTAACTGCACACTGCTCCGTTAACTGTAGATCCAGGTGAATTGCTGTATCAGTGTTATGGAACATTGTGGTACCCTAGTGGCAGTCTGTTGTGATAAAGTAAGTTGATTTGAATGCAGGTCTTGAGCTTGGCCTCTGAACCCCCAGGCAAGAAGGGCTTGGAAGTGCTGCAGTCAGTATTGCTTATCAGAAGGCAACTTGTATCGAAAGATCCAGATCAGAAGCTACACTGATGGGTCCTGGAGAGAGAGAGAGAAAGAGGTCCAGTCCCCCTTGGCTGGAAAGATGAGTCAAGGCAACACAAGGTTTTACTGGGAATGAGCAGAGGGGAAAGGGTGTTCCCAGAGGACAGAAGGAGGTTTTTTTTGCCAAGATGAAGAAAACAAAAACAAAAACAAAAAAACACAATTCCCTATCTCACTCCCCAAAAACAACACTTTTTGAAATATGCAAATGGTTAAAAATTCCTGGCCAATCCAGGGATATCTTTAAGGGTACATATAAGATATATCTTACATATTATTTTTGTTTGAAGTGACTACAATGATACTCACTGTAACACTCTCTTTGTTTTTGTCGGCTGAACCTTCCTTTTCCTTGGGGGTGCTGGCTGTTTCTGTGGGCGTAGGCTGCACACTTGAACTGGGCTGGGATGATTTATTTAATGTTTCTGTGCTAATTTCAGTATCTGTTTCTTGCTGTGTTGCAGTAGCTAAATAAAGGGGAAAAAAAAGGTGGAAAATGTCACTGCTCATGCAAATGAAGAATATTGGATCCTTGTAAATTCTACCCACCCTAATTTTCTCCTCCGTGAAATAAACAATCCAGAGCAACATTACCTGACTGCGTGCAGGATTTCATATGCTCAGGCCAGTGAGCTTGTTGGCAGGGATAATCACAGTAGCTGGTATTCCAACAGCAATAAAAAATGGCCTCTTTCTTGCAATTGGCACACCACTGCTTCTTTTTTGTTTCATCCACTGCTTGCTGCTTTTCCAATTCCAGCTGCTTTTTCACCTCAGCAATCAAACGATCTCGTTCCTGTTCTAGACTCTGACGCATTTCAGCCATTGTCAGTTCTACTCAAGATAAAAGGAAAGATGAGTTTGCATATTTTCCAAACAGCAATGTGCAAAGCAATAGCTTTTTAAAGTTTAAATGTCAATATGACATTGCAATTAAGTGCAATTTCAGACTCCATTAGCTTGGGAATTTCTGATTCACATTTCCCAAAAAAAAAAGAGTCTTCCATCCCGTTTTCTTCTGCCAACATCATTTTTACTCTCAATCATTACCTACCATTTATTTAACACTTTTTTTCCTAAATGTCCCGCAAAGAATCAAAATGCCAGTGTACCAGAAGCAGCATAAACACAAAAAGTTGCTATTAACCAACATTAGCTTTGAAAGACCAAAACATCTTTAGGGAAAATCCTATTTATTCTCTTTCCTTATGAATAAGTAACAGCTGATCTCTTCTTCATTGTACCTTGGTTTCCTTACAAAGGAAAACATGGAAGTTGCAATACGGAAACTGATAAAAACCTAAGAACAATACCAATAGTTGTAAATCTGAGCCTCACTTTAGGATTGTTCTGAGAGGTATCTACTACTGATTTATCTGTAAATGGATACCTCAGTCATTATGAGTAGTGGCAGAAAGAAAGCTTGATATAAAACTTAAGAAAGTGGGCAAGTATGAATTGCAATTGCAGCTACCTTGGCTTCGGATGAATGTTTGAGTGAAACACTCTGAAAGCTGACATACTTTCAAAATACTACTAAAGGTGTTTATTTAATTTTTTTTTTTTTTTTTAAGTCTGAGCAGACCTAGACATTCATTCATTTTGTGAGATGCAGCCAAGTTGTTGCCATACCCACATATTTCTGAAGAGTGCTATAACTGGACTGCAGAGTTGGGGAAACTGGCCTGCTCTGAACTGAAAGAGCAAAATGCTATGAACAAAACAAAGTCATAAGGACCTACTCAGCTGCAAAAATTCAGCCCTTAGCCCCTGTTTCCATTCCAGATGTGCTCTGCAAAAAAAAGGCAAAAGGTGCACTAGGATAGTATTACACAGTCCTAAGGTTGTTTGGATGGCGTGTAGGTTAAAGGAGACTAACTTCTTCTCACTCAATTGAAATCTTCTTCCCACAGAGGAAGTGTATTCAATAAATATAATTTGAGTACCATTTTTCCTGCCCATAAAGTTCAGTGAATGTACTGGTAAATTCCTCTCACAGAGCTAAAACAACATCTGTTGATTAGTAAGATGCAAAGATAGAAGTGACTTAGAATAGGTACTGGAAATGTGTCTATTAATATCAGCCTAGCACATTCTGTAACCTTTTGTATCCTTCATATGGATAATTTCTAGTATCATATGATACCATGGGTACTTAAATATTCTATTTATGACCAAGACTGACAAACTATTTTGGACTGCTGTCTTCATACCTAGATTATGCTTCATTTCTGAGAGCTCCTGTTGATGCAACCATTGAAGTTTTTCTATCTCAATCCTCAAACGACGAATCTAAATATTAAAGAGTTAAGATTTAATAATAACAATGTGCAGTATATAATAATTATTATACAATGAAGTATACCCAAAATAAAAAGCCTGATTATCATTTACACTAAGGCCCCTTTTCATTAGTAGGAGGACAAGAGCATAGTCAACCAAAAGAGTCTAAAGTATCTGCGCTTGCTAGATTTTCCTATCGTATAAAGTACAAAGCCTTTTGAAAACATAAAGCATTTCTGTGAAACTTGCTCATTCCTCCTCTGAAATTAGTTGACCCTCAAATTTCTCTGAAACCAGAGAATCAAATTTCTCTGATATTAGAATTTTTAACTAGACCGGGTTTAGGAAAGTATGCTTTTCATTCACTAGAATGGACTGGAAATATAAGTATCAATGCTCATAATGTTAACTTGCTTATTTCAGTTAAAATAAGCAAACAAAGCATCACACACTTCTACTCTGAGTTTCCTCTTGTCACATTTGGGTGAACATAGGTTTATACTGTATCATCAGCTTTCCCTAAGTTAAGAGATATTTGAGATATCAGCTATCACTTCTGAAGAAAATGACAATCTGCATTTCATACTCAATGAGCAGTAAACAAAGGATGATAATATGGTCAGCAAACTGAAGAAGTAGTATTAAAAAATATAACATAATTAGATATTATGATCATCATAACTGGATAAGCTATTATACTACTAGTGAATTAAAATCTTCTTACTCTGGCAGATAAATACATGCTTTAAGAAGTGCTACTTAAAAATTACTTAATTTCTGACACCACTCCAGCAAATCTGCATAGAAGGAGCCAAAAAAAAAAAGAAACTCTCTGCAGAAGCTAGACACTTAAAATCTCTTTAAGGATCTGGACTTAATGTCTTACTGCTTTTTTTCTGCCTAATGTGTAGAGCCCCAACCGATATTTTTTCAGTGTACTTCTCTTCCAGACTAGTCATTAATTATACAACAGCACAGCAGCTAGGATCTTTATACAGTCTTAACTTGGAAAATTTTGCTATAAGGCATATCTCTCAATTTAGTTACTGATTACCGAATTTATATATATATTTATATATAGTTAAATATAAGCAGTATTATTTTGGCTTTTTTTTAATCTGACACTAACCTCAGCTATTGTACTTCCAGTGGTATTTTTTGAAAGATCATTATATATTTCAGTCATTGTTCCTTTGATGGCATCCATCATCTAAAAGACAAAAGGAAAAGAAGTTTCTTTAAGGTATGTTAATAGCCACCCATTTTAGCCTGCTTTTAAACACTGCAGTATGAACATAGTATTACTATCAACAATGGCACATATCCATAAACCTATTTGTCTGAATTTATTTAGAAGACAGAAGAGAAAATTTTATATCAGGACTGACTGTTGCATTCACAATCCTGAGCTAGTAACCTGGTTTATCTCCTTTCCCCCAAGAAATGCCATTGATATAACATATGAACAAAATATATAACCATAAATTAAGAGAAGAAATGCAGTACAACAGAAAAAAAAAAAAAAAAAGATGAAGAAAGAGACATTTACTGACAGTTCTGTACAATCCCACCAAACTCATACTGTTGAGGACATTGGAAGTTGATAGTTGAGATAAATTCCACTACTTTTTTTTACTTCCAGGTTCTCAAATTTACTACCTTATATAGTGTTCCGACTTTTTAATTTTAAGATCTAAGAAAACATTCCAAAGATGATCTCCCTCCCCTCACTGTCACTATTCATTACGATGATGCATATATTTTAATACATCCCATTTACAATTTTGCTTGTTCTAAAGCATGAACATACACATACGATAAAATCCCATCTGATTAAGTTTTATACTGTTTTAAAATAGCACAGCTTTTGTGCATATATTACTGAAAACAAATGATGGAATATTAACATTTGCTATAAATTTGACAATTCTTACATACAGAAAATGGTTTAAAACACAGTGCAATGCAACAAAAACAATAAAAATGTTTGGGAAACAAGACAGGGAACAGATCTAAAATATCTGGACAACTGAAGTCTATAGTAAAAACTATGGCATAAAATGGCAGCATTCAGACAGCTGTAGAAGGATGGCTCATTATGATCATCAACATCCTGCTGATACTGCTCAGCAGATATAAATCTGCCAGATACAAATCTGCCAGATATAACCACCTAATGCTTACTGATTTCCAAAAAAAAAAAAAAAAAAAAAAAAAAAAAAATCAGATTTTGAAATTTCATGAGAAAATTTCATGAAAAAAATTGTTCAAGAACTTACTTTGCTAGTGTATTTAGCAATATCTGCAGCTACATCAGCTGAAGCCGTTGCTATTGGCAAGTCTGCATTAAGTGAAGAAAGTGTACTTGCAGATCCAGAACTTGTAACCATAGAAATAGGCTGAGTACTTGTAACCAAGGTTATGGTTGATGTGGAAGTGCTCTGGGTGATCTCTTTTTGTTGCACAGCTACGAAGAGAAAACATACAGATCAATCACATAATCACATAACAAATACGAAAATGAAAAGGGTAAACTTCTAACTTTATCACCTATTAAATATATGCACGTAGCCATTTCTAAAGTTTGCATTATCTACAAAATAGTGACATTTAATCAATTATGCAGCACCCCGCCTCTGAACACACAAACAGTTACAAGGATTGAAAGTAGTAAACACAACTTCCAAACTCAAATTGTTTTTAAAGATTTAATAATAATTAAGATTTTTTTGAGATATAATAATTTGAGATCTTTTTCTTTGAAGTAAAAGTTCTTCAAAATACCTGTATGCTGAATTCCTCATTGACACTAATTTAATATATAAGAAAACTATATACTTTACAGGATTTCCATATGACATATTTCTGGCCTATAATACTTACAACAGAACATAGCTATGATGCACTGAATACTCAATATATTTATAAAGCAAACCTACATACTTAATATTTAAAGTTCCGTCCATAGTATTATGCTCTCATATAAGTGTATGAATCTAGTAAAAATAGGAATTCTCAGTTTCATATTTATTTTTCTCAAGGAATATTTTGTGTCAAACTCACACAGTCTACATGTAGAAAGATACAGCTTCTTATTCTAAAGACTGTCAAAAAGCAGTTTGGGAACAGACAGATTTCACAGATAGAAGTCTGTATGTGCTCCCTGTTATACCTCTCTTTTGTCACAAATTACTGCCTTGAGAGCGCTGTTAGCAGAATGAAAAATATCCAAATATACCAGGCACACCAGTTGACAGTCCAGTCTAATAAACTTGAAACTACTAAGCAAGCTAGATTTCCATAAAGTCTGTGAAGAGAAGCAGTTAAGGCATGGACTTACACTGGCCTGTGCCTAGTACTAGGGAAACCTCTGGCAAAGGGAGGATAAGAAAACAGTTCTGGAAACATTTCAAAATGCTATTGCTGTTTCAGTGAACTAGCAGCATGGTCCTGCTAAGTTTTTCTCATTAGTAACAGGGATTTCAGAAATTTTCATAGCCTGGGTAATTTCTCTGTCCTCAAATTAAGCTTTATGAAAAACTGAACTGATCAGCTTCTGGTCAGATAAAACTAGACTGAGTTTGTACATAATGAGATATGAGTAGTAATCATGCAACTGGAACAGAGTTAATGATTTTATCATGTCATCTAGAAAATAAACCAGCTCACTCTCCCAAATCTATGGTGGCTGAGAATGGCAGAAATATACAGAGACACACACACACACACACACACACACACACGTACAAGCTTTTCATCATTATAATAAGCAGACATGACTCTAAATACACACCAGAAAGAGCAGGTATGGTGAGTAAGTTGTTGTATTTTTAAAGTCACTTATCAGAGAAGAACCACACTTTGAGATTTTGTTTATATGAAGGAATTCCTGGTTAGGCAGCCTTGCAGCACTGCGATCACTACTGGGGAATTATGGCATCACGGGCACATTGAGTTAGAAAGTGTATACCTTTAACTGCTTGTCTTGTCTGATATCTTGTCCCTTGAGAGGACTGAGGTTGCTGTGACTGAGACTGCTGGTTCTGCTGTTGCTGCTGCCTCTGCACCTTCTGCATGTGCCATTTCTGAGACGATGTCTGAAACTTATTTGAGGAATTCCACACAACTCGCTGCACAGCGGGCGCAGTTTCCTTAGGTAGTAGAGGCCTCTGCTTTTTCACAGGGCTCCCAGTAGCTGCAGAGGGAGCACTCACAGTAGAAGTAGCACTAGTAGTCGCTGTCACGCCAGCTGGCGGGGTCTGTGTTGAAGAGCGGGTAAGTACTGGGCTTTCTGATGGGGGCTGAGTGCTTGTGCTGGAAGAAGGTGGAGTTTTACCTGCAACTAAACAGACGTAAAATGTAATACGAGCTTTTCATCATCACATCTGATCCATAATTTCCCATCTTTTCTTTTGAAGAAGGAGAAAATGCTGAAGTTTCAGCTCAGCATCATAAAAATTTGCAAAAAGAACCCTAAATTTGTGGCAGAGCACATTACATACGTTTATGGTTCTATGCTGCAGAAAGAAAACTCAATGAAGGATTTTTTATTTAAAATAAAAATTATAATGGGGACTGAAACGTTTTCTTCATAGCGAAAAAAAATGAAAAATCACACCAAAAAGTCACACAACTTGCTTGTTTAGGTACAGGTCTTTTAAAATATTTTAACACAGTAATAAGGCTAGCGGCCTCATTTAACTTGGTTTTGATAATATTTAAAAAAAAAAAAAAAAAAGCCTGTTTAAGAGGCATCTTAATGCAAAAATAAAGTGAAAAGCTAAGGCATCCTGTAACTTGGATTACATAATAGCCCTAACGTAAAAGGGAAAAAAAAGCAAAACATTTAATCATACCATCTTGTTTAGAAGGTGGTTCTTTAGATTCTTTCTTGTTTTTCCGTCCTTCACGCCCACAATGATCATCTCCTAGATCGATGACAAGTTCACTCTCAGAATCAGAGTCCAGTCCTAGATGCACAGTTGGAGAGTCCGTTTCATCTTTACCTTTCAGTTTTTCTTTTGCGGGATGTTGCAAACTTTTTCCCTTTTCAGAAAACTCTTTTTCAGTGTCTGTAATTGTCTTTTCTTTAACTGGATCATCTGTTTTCTCCACTTCTGGACTTGTGCATTTAAGTTCCTCCTTGTCTTCATTCTGAGATTGGGGCTTAGATTTTTTTTTCAGTGTCAAAGATTCTTTGTCACTTCTTGCACTTTCCTTGTCCTCTCCATCTTCTTGATCATTCTTTGATTTCTGATCCTCATCGCTATATTCACTGTCACTGGTGTCAGACTTTTCAGAATCTTCAGAGTCACTGTGTTCTACTGCAGTATAAACAGCTTCAGATATTTCATTTATTCCTAATTGTGGGAAGGAAAGTATATTCCATGCTGACATCACACTGACTGACATTACCAAAAAACATACTGGAGTAGGTACACACATACCATTAACTTAACTGTCAGTCCTTAAGATATCAATACACCTCCCTTAGTGCCCTCAGTACCAAATTTTGCAAGTATCACCTTCCACATATTCCAACTCATAATGGATTTAACAGCTCTCCTTTTACTGCTTTCTTTCCATTACTTGAAAATTATAGACTTGTTTAACCTAGGACCAATGCTGGCAAATATGCACAGTAATATTTTTTATCCATGTGAAATCACCATAAAAACCAGTAACACTATTTACCTGATAGAGGTTACTTATAAACATATTTGCAGATACAATTTTAGACTTTTTTTTTTTAGAAGAAATTCTATTTTTAGTGCCTACAAATTCTTTAACAGCTGCTCAGTGCTATACAACACTAACGTTTTGTAACAACATCCAGCTCCTGTACAACTGGATATATCAATACATGCACCTGGAACGAGCTTGTTCTTGATTTTTATTTTAAATTTTAAGTAAGGCTGCAATTCTGTCATACTATCTAAATCAGAATAGCACAAAAATCACATTAAAAGATGAAAGCTTTGTGACTAGAATTTGAAAGATTAGGTCCTACTATGCCTCAAATTTAAACTAGCTAAGTGTATTCTATTTGCCCTGAACAGTTCAAACATTCTCTGTGCTTATGAATAAACATTCAAGATTTTGCAACTTGAAAACTTTAAATTCAAGTTTCCTCAGATTTCCTGCAGATTTCCACTGTATTCTTGCAACACACTTACCAAGTTGTGCTTTACAACTCTCTATAGTCTTGTCAAGATTAAGCTGGAACCTACTACGTATCTGTCGTTTTGGCGAAATGAGTGGCACAGGGGTGGACTGTTGTTGGACTGACTCACTCAGCTCTTTGAGATCCATTTCAGCTTTGCTGCGATCTGAAAAAGGAATTAAGAAAAATGTTTTATAAAATAATATAAAAAAACACTATCTGTTTAAGACAAAAATTTTAGTGAATAACAATGTAGACAAATTGAAACATATTTCACTTCTTTTCTAATTATGGTCTGCAAGCAAACAATAATTTTGATGTGCCTTTAAAACAAGCAATGGTTTTCTCCTGTCAGATACTACATATTTCACACATATTTCACATTCAAACTGCATGAATTCATTATGTGGAAGCTATCTCTGCTACATGACATTATAAAGAAAACACTAGTCTGGGTTTGTCACTCATCTGACAGTACTTCCACTACGTTATTGCTCTTATTTACTACTAGTAGTACATTTTTGTAGTGATTAAGAAATGGAAAATACAAGTCCTTATAGTCACAATTTAAGGTTCAAAAGTTCAGAGGAAGAAAATATAAAGGCGGGTGGTTGCACCAGAAATTAATGATTCAAACTTTTTCAATATACAAAAAAAAAAAAAAAAAAAAAAAAAAAAAAAAAAAAAAATTTCTGGAGCTCTCACATATGCTTAGGTTTTTACTCTCAAACATACAGACCAGAATGCTAAACCTAAAAATGTTTTATCAATTAAGTTTCACCTTTGTTATTCCAATTTTCCTTCACAGGTAGTATTACCACTTCATAGGCCTATCCTCTGTCCTTTGCTAAAACTGCCATTTGCCTGACAGTCCAGTTCTGCATCAGTTGCTTGTTCAGGGAGGACACTGAGAAGGACGAAGAACTGGACAAAGAAACTGGGTTCTGCCTGTTTAGTTCCCTGAATTGGATCATCACAGGATCAAGTAGAAGCCAATGCTGGAAAAGGAGAGGGGTCATGGGGGGAAGAGGCAAGGTAATATCAGCCTAAATATGTATTTATGCTTCTTTTAGACCATGACTGTACCACAGTTAAAGATGGTCAAGGTCAGTGTTGTCTTGATGTGCAATTCATAGAGAATAAAAGGGTCTCATTAAAAAGACCTGGACTTCCAGTTTGCCATACTAATATTAACCTATTAGCAAAAAGAAAGCATAATAAAGGGCAGTGAATTCTACTGAGGAGAAATATTCAGGTTCTCATCTCTAAACTCTTTACATTTTCCCATCACCCTCTAAAAATTTTCACTCGTTGTGTCAGAGTCGTCATTCTATTTTTTCTGCCTTTTCTGTCCTTCATAAAGGGAAAGGTTGCATACCATCTGGAATGTATATATTTTTTCCAACCAATCCATGTATAGTATATCTTTGTCATTCACGTAGTCCATTTTTCACTTCAGCCAGTAACTATAGGTGGCTCACATTCATGATTTTTCTTTTTTCAGTGCTGAACTGGAAGACAATCATAGGAGCCCTTCTAGCTCTCTGACCAATGCATCCCAGTCTCTACTCTGGAATTTCACTTCTGCTTTACTATCTGAAAGCCATACAACTCACAGATGAATCTGTCTGGCACAAAGGACACTCATCATCTAATGAGAAAGGGTGGACTTTTTTTTTTTTTTTTTTTTTCCTATCAAAACCAGCATATTTAGCAAAAGAAGCTTCTCTAAAGCTGAACAAATAACCGATACTCTATCTGAAAAACATGCTGTTATTTTACAGTGATCCTCTGGAACCATCGCACTAGATTTTCAGTTCCACCCCATTTATTCAAACTATTCTATGTCCTAGCTAATATCTCCCATCTGTGACTCACACTCATTCAGCACTACATTATTTCTTAAGATTTGTTGCAAATAAATCCCACCTCAGAAAACAGCTGTAGTAGAGCAGAAGAAATGGTTCTATGGTTATGTCAAACAGACACTTAACACTGAAAAACACACTATAAACCTGTATCCACAGCGGAAAGACCTGTAGCTCACCAAAAGCATGAATTCCGCTTTTAAGCTCCCAGATTTGTCTAAGATCCAGGGGTAAAATCCTGCCTCTTCCAGAAATACTGCAAGAATACAAAATGTAGCCAGTACTCAACCACTGAATGAGTATACAACATGACTGAGGAAACCTGCTGGTTTTCAGAACTATTTTCCCTAGTTAGTACTTACCCACCCCAGACTTCAAAAGAATAGAAACCCTATATTTACTTTTCAGGAGTTTCAAGACATCTGTAATTCCTTTCATTTGTATCTCTACCAAGAGAGGGATGGTCCAGTGAGGAAACGATGGGAATGTGGCAAGGCAGAAGACACTGTAGTAAATCTTAAATCTTAACAAGAAAACACCACTGCCACCAACACACTAAAGAGACTGAGGGTTGAAGAGGGGCAATGGGCATATATACCTACAGCCTTTAGAAGCTTTCCCATTATTTAAAAACATTACTTGGACTGTACAAAGTAAAAACCATCCCTAAATTTCTTCCTTTCATCAACAAAAAGTAAGTTGAAACTTCCAATTCCACTTTAAAAAAGAAAGAATAGCTTATTTGATGAAACTACATAATTCTACACATGCTTCATTTAAAGCTATTTGTTCATTTAAAGCCATATACAAGAAAGTTTGCTCATATTATCTTGTATTGATGCCACTGTAATTTATTCAGCTATAATAGTATTAGACTTTGAAAGATCAAGACTAACCAAGATTAAGATTCAGAATGCTTCCTGGAGTGGAAGTTCTTTCGTTCTTAGCAGAAACTGGTGTTGAAGCTTGAGGAGAGAAAGGTTTGGGGCTGCCTGACAAGCTCCCTGCTTGACCCGTTCTCGTTGGTGCTGGAGAAGCTGAAAAAGCACAAAATTAATAAAGACAGATTTAAAAATAATCAAAATAAAGCCACACTCACTGGGACAAAACAGCTTTTAAATCCTGTAGGAACAGGCAGGAGAAAGGATTTTTGTTTAGTAATTTCAACTTTGCATTATTCCTCCCTTATAAGTTGCAATTATTGCTTTAATACTAGTTTAATAGAAAATAAATTGTACTGAGAATACTTTTAAAGCAGCTTCTTTGTCAAGCCAGATGTGTGTTAACCCTCAAAGTTACTGAGAGTTTCCAGCCTTTGAGATTTGCTTATTTTAAATATTAAAGCCTTGACATCCTGAACTGGCACCTTTTCATTTCATGTATGCGGGTAAATATTAAAAAAAAAAAAAAAAAAAAAAAAAAAATCCTCCCCCTCACCTACTCCAGTTTCTTTAACAGAGAATTACAAGCACAAATCATAGCAAGTTTCATGGTAACAGCTCAAGACCAATGACCACATCTCTCTGATTAGGTAACAGAATATTCCTACACATACACACAGAGTAAACAAAAGTCCATGCTCTAGGTCTTCAAAATATCCATGAAGTAATGCTTCAAAAACATAACCTGGGATCCACCAGACAGGCTACAAAAAAACAAACAAACAAACAAACAAAAACACATCTGTAGGCTGCTACCTTTTAAAAAAAATCATTTCCACCAGCAAGACACATTTCTGCCTGTTTAATCTCTGCCTAATGCTTTAAAGATGTCATCTTCAACTCACTGCTGAACTCCCGCTCTTTCTTAGTAAATAAAAACCGTCTATGTATTTCCAGATACCTAACAGGGAGTTGTTACCTGCTGTTTCTGTAACTATTTCCAAGTTATTTTCTTCCTTTCACTCACACAACAGACATCAAAACCTATCAACGGCATTGAATTCAAACGTTCCTGTCAAAGCACAGTGCAGTGACACTTCCTCTTTTTTTTTTTCTTTTTTCTTTTTTTTTTTTTTACAGCCAAGAAGTAATTTCATTGTAATTTTACTCAAAACACACAGATTCCAGTGCTGAGACAATTCACTCACACAACAGACATCAAAACCTATCAACGGCATTGAATTCAAACGTTCCTGTCAAAGCACAGGGCAGTGACACTTCCTCTTTTTTTTTTTCTTTTTTCTTTTTTTTTTTTTTACAGCCAAGAAGTAATTTCATTGTAATTTTACTCAAAACACACAGATTCCAGTGCTGAGACAACTCAGTTTAAATACAATGTAAGTACTACAGAAGTTAGCATGTATATAGCAATATTCAGGTAGAAATGCCAAGTGAGAATTAGTTAACTGCTGTCAAGCCAAACCCAGCACTTCCATGTTCTATGCGAAAGGGTCACTAAGGTCTCAAAAAAAAGTCACAACAAATCCCCAGAATTACCATGATAGTCAAGACACCAAAGAATAGGGTAACAGCTACCATCTTCTTTTATCTTGACTTTAATATGTCTTTCCATGATTATCTCTACTATTACAAAGAAATAATAATTTACATTTTAAGACAAGTAAACACTACTTGGCAGCTACAGCTTACATAAGAAGGCACAAAAATGCTCACAATAACTTATCTATAAAATGGTATAAATTGGAAGAGTTTTTCCTGATGTAAGTCTAGAGATTCTCTTTGTTACATGAAAATGTTGATGATTGACGATAGGAATTACTCCTATTGATTTGGCATTCTCTACTAAGAAATACATGTATTTTGATATATTTAAATGCATTACAGTTACTGTGATATCAATTTCATAAAAGAAATTTCGTGTCACAAGACAATTTTTGTACCCAAAGTTAGTAGACAGAAGTCCAACTGGATTTTCATGTTTGTTTTTAAGAAGCAGTTATATAACACTGCAGCTCAAAGGAGTAAGCATAACAACTTTATTCTGCATTTTTTTTAAACATTAGACTTGTCCAAAAGTATTTGTTCCCATATTTTGGCTCTGATTTGTCTAGCTGCACTACTGACCTCAAGAGCAACAGTTAACTATATCTCAAGCTCAGTGCTCCTGTTCCTGATCTTTCACATGCATCTGTACAGAAACTATACTGGTGGTCCTACACAGAAACTGAACAAATTGGTCCATATTCCTACTGTAAAAACACCACTTCCCTAAAAAGGTACATCCACTAGTTTAAAGGAGTTTTCAACAACTTCCACAGAGGTTACTTTAATATTACACCAAAACAAAAATTTCTAAGAAAAAAAAAAAAAAAAAAGGAAAAAAAGGAGTGCTCTGAAGAGTTACACAAAAGGAAAAAGAAAAGAAATGTCATAGTTTGATTCTTCTTTGGGTTACAATTTCAAATATAACACCTGGACTCACTCTCATGCAAGTCAAAAGTAATTTTTCCAGGCTTGAGATTTTTATATAGTTATTCATGTATCTTTCATATGTGGTTTTAAAAGTTTCCTCTATTCCTTCAATTGTCAAAGTCAAAAAGTTTCTGCTTCCAAAAGGGTTCAGTTTCCACTGAAATTTCACCTATCTATATGCTTGTACCTAAAACAACTAATCAAAAAGAAACTCTGAAAAATTAGGCCCTGCCAAAAACTGTATCAAAACTACTGGTTATAGTCATTCTAAAAATATGCAACCAAAAAGCATGTTTAGTTTGAAGCAATTATTTAGAACTAAGCTATCTATTAGGCAGGATTAGCAAAAGTTTATCTTCAATCAATTTTAAATGCTTAAATACCTTAAAATACCTTAAATACCTTAAATGCTTTAAATATCAAAAAGCAAACAAAACACAAATGCAGTATTTTCTCTAAAAAACACAACTGACAACAGACTGATTTAGCTTGCTTTACAAAAAGATATTTTTATCCAAGAATGAAGTCTTATTAACAGTTACATTAATTATTATATCACATCACTTCTTTTCAGATATGGATGGTCGTTATTTTATGCACAACTGACGTAAGGCCCATTCAGATAAAGCAATTTGCCCGAACATCACAAAACTAGCCAGCAACTGATTTGAACTACACTGTTAGTCCTTTTTCCTCTTTACTACTGTGCCTATTGCAACTGTAGTTCTACCCTATTTTAGCTCTCAGTATCAAATAGTGGAGCAATGAGTAAACTCATGGTCTTCAGAAATGGCTATCAAGTTTTAAATAGTGAATAGAACACTCCTAATCATGGTAAGACAAACATTTTAATATCTATTTTCAGTCTCCATTCACTTTGACAGTTACAATTATTTCCTGCCATTTAAACTAAAGTTTTTGGGTCATCATTCCAGATTATTTATTGCTGCAGCAGAAAGCACTGTTATTTCTTACGTGTGAAACTGAAAGTTGAGCTGGACTATTTTTTTTCTACAACTACTTTGTAAAATGATTAATAGCAACATCTGTCTTTAAAAAGTAAATTTAATAAAACCAGTGCATTAACCAAATGTAGTCAGGTCTCCCCTTTTACCTGTATTTTTGTCAATAAAGTCCATGGATTCTTCACTTGCGCTAAAATGGCTGGAAGTTGCTTTTTTCTCTGCATCCTGTTCAACATCAGATCCAGTGTGGACTGATGAGTTTGTGCTCATGGGTGACCGTGGCATATCTGTCAATGAAATCCTGCGACCGGTACTGCTGCTCAGCATGGGTTTGCTCATTAGAATCTTGGGCGACGCTGTCATGTCAAAGTTGAGTTTGATTTTCTCCTGTTTGTCTGTCTTTGCAGTTCCAGCAGTTGGGTTTGCAGGGTCTAATAACATTTGGTATTGATTGTTGGGAGTATAGGGTGTCCGGAAAGGTGCGTAGTTAAATACTCCAAACTTTCTTCGTATGTTATCAACATAAACTTCCATCTCTTGCATTGCACTGTTGAAGATGCTTTTCGTCTTTTTCACAGAAAAAGGAATTTCTTTAGACATGAGGTAGCAATTATTTATCGGAACCCAGGCCCTATGTATAAAAGGGAAAGATAATCAAATTTAATATTAATGATTTGATATTGTTAACTTTTCTGCACATATTAATTTTTATATCCTAACCCTAAGGATATGCACACATTCAATTCTTTCAAAGGACCACTTTCATTTTATTTTAATAATTCATTGCTTAGTCTTGGTAAATACATAAACTGCATGTCTTTAATGACCAGCAGCTTAATACTACTTCTCCAGTAATTCAACATGAAAGAACTCTGGTCAAAAGTGACAAGACACACCTAATCAGAATATTCTGTACAACTGTATGAACACCACTACTAAACAATCTTTCAATTCAGAGGTATTAGTTAGCAGAAAAACAGAAAAAGCTGACTTTCTAAAGGTATTTTTACAAATTTGTAAGTTTTATTTTTACACTCCATGCCATGCCAGAGTGATCAAACTCCACTACACTAAGAACTTTTTTATCAAATTTTGATCTAAATATATTGCGGCCATATCTAGTCTTAAATACATGTTTTAATAACTGTATAGATTAATATTTTTGATTCATGATAAATGAATTACTATTCATCATGGTTCATTTGATCAAAGCTGAGGACTGACAAGTATAGAAAATACAGGTTCCTCCTTAGAGTAAAACCAGCTCTTGCAACAAGCATTATATTACTGATTAATATTTCATTTTTTAGAAATAAAATTCTTTGTAGCACAAAACAACAATCACAGGAAGTAACATGCATATATATCAACTAAATGTTTAAATATCTTTTCTAAGGTGTCTTGAAAAATTTATTCTAAAAAGGTAAACAAATAAAGAGATAACTTAAAGAATGAATTAACATAGCTTATTTCATATAAGATGTGT